>OX422218.1:506671620-507271620 GCA_949130495.1 Sambucus nigra | reverse complement strand
TGCGACTCACTGTTGGGATTCCACAAATTCCTGTCGATATCACTCGCTATGACATATAATAATTGTTGCACAAATTATTCCATCATCAATAATCATTATCTCCCAAAAATATTTAATTCCATCAAATCACGACATACGTGTAAATTATAAATAATTGAATTAATTAAATCACAACTACTCAGAAATGCGGGGTTAGGAAGCACTTGGAAATAATAATAATAATAATAATAATAATAATAATAATAATAATAATAATAATAATAATAATATTATTATTATTATTATTATTATTATTATTATTATTATTATTAATAATAATAATAATGGAACATTTGGGAATTTAAATGGACTACATGCGTTGCTTGCAATGGCGGACCTAAGATTTTTAGTCAGGAGGTGCGAAAGTTTGGAGTAGTTGCGGGGGTTCAGGGGAAGGTGGGAGTCGCCGAAAGATTTTTTTTAGGGTTATTTATAGTGTTTTACAATTTTTTAGCGGTAGAAAATATATTAATTGAATGGAAAATACTTATTCAAGTTGTATTATAACAATTACTCATTCAAGTTATATTTAAGCGATAAAATATCGTAAGACAAAAATTTCAGCAATTAAATATTAAAAAAATGGGAGAAACTCAATAATTAAGCCACAACAATTTAACTTCGACAATTTAAACTACTCAATTCAACAAAACCTTTTTTCCAAATAATTGGGGTTGGCTAAACACTTCAAACTAATCTAATTTTTTTTTCCAGAAATTACAATAAATATATTTAATCATTCAAATATGTTAACTAACAACGTTATACATTTGAACATTGAAGTGAAAAATTAAACTAACTTAGCATTGTACATTGTTGAACGTTCAAAGTTTAACCTAATTAAACAATAAATATTATGTGTCTGGTTTTGCAAGCCCTTGCATTTTAGAGAATTATGTGTCAAAAATGACAAGACACTTAGATTTGGTCTCAGGATTTATGCAAGAAGCGAGTCTTGGGATTTATGATATATTTTATTATTTTAGATTATATAAATATAGAAATAATTTATCAAACAACCACCTAATTTTTCATATAAAATAAGAAATTAAAAATCAAATAACAAATACCCTATATTTTACTTCATAAAACATATCATTTGAAATTGTAACTTTTTTAAATTCCATAACAGTATAATTATAATAAATATTGGAATGGCTATCTACAACTTCAAAGTAAATTTATAATGTATAAAATATAACTTTTATATATATTTTGCATTCAACATTATGCATAACATCAAGTCACTAATTACTAATACATTCATATTAACAATTTAAATATAAAATTAAATAATAAGTCACGATTTCGGTTCACCAATTGTTGGCGCATTTCCAAGTTGGATGATATGGAGTGAAAAAAAAGTTAGTGGAAGTTATGAAGAAGTATGGATAAAATATATTACTCTCTGTAAGGCCTAACACAGTTCATATATTGTTCGTTCGACCCAAGATTGTTCTCTTTGTGGATTTTTTCGTCTTTGAGTTTGTGATTGATTTATTTTTTATGCATTTAATCTTGTTTTTACAAGATAAAATTTTGTGTAATCTCCTTTGATAAATTATTTATCACATAAACATAGAATATGTATTTGTATACAATTAAAAGTAGTCAAACGAAAACATTATCACATGATTTCGAGCATACTTCTCCATTTCGCCCAACATAATCTCAAGTTTTGTTAGTTATAATATTTTTACTTTTGGGGTTTGCCCCTCAAATGAATTTTAACGATGTAAAAAGTTTCACATCAACCATTAGGTAAAGCCTTTTGTGACACTTTTCGCCAAGTCATTTTGGGTGCCAGATCTCAAAAAAATTATGGGAGTGAAAACTCGATTATAAAGAATTAATGGAGTCAAATACAAAATAAGCGACAAAAATGATATTATTTTACAAGAATATGTCATACATGATTTGTTTTACATTAATATGATACTACAGGAAAGTTAGTGCAAAGCTCAAAATTAATAATGTAGTGGATGTAATACCCCGCATTTTTATAAGTATTAAATTGATGTTATATTGATTTAACTGAAATTGTGGGAATTATTATTCTGATGGAATAATTGTATTTATCTTTAATTTGGCATAATCATGAAGCGAGTATGTTTAATTATCTTGTAGTATTTGATTTAAATATAATATTTCGTAAAGGTGATACAAGTGTCATGATTTTTATGGTATAATGGTATCTTGCGAATCATAAAGATTGTCTCGAATAAATTGATGACTCGTTGATTTAATTAAGTCGAATCAAGGATATACGTATATGATAATATTGGGACATACAAATGAATGTATAAAGTATTTATAGACTTTTAAATATGATTAAATTTCTTAAATACGCATTTTAAGTGTTTAAAAATGGACCTATGGGTTGGGTAAGACCTTGGGTAGAGTTTTGAGCCAAACTGGGTGTGGTTAGGAACCTTTTTAGGGGCCTTAAGTTTGGCCCTATAGAGACCTACGAATTTAAGTTAAATTAAAATGTTATTTAAAGGATTAAAATCAGCCTTAGGGTTTCATAGCCCCCCATATCCACCCACCCACACTTTTGGAGGTTACACATCTTGGGAGAGAAGGGAGAAGCCATCCACGAGGAGAAAATACGAGGTTCTCTACTATTTTCAGGCAATGATTATCTTTCCATTATTATTAAAAATGTTATATTCTTGTATTAATGTTGAATCCGTGTTTAGAATTGGATTTAAATCTTGATGTAATGTAACCATGTCTAGGGTTCTTGAGTTTTGATAGAACTTTGATGATATTCACGTATTATAATCTTAGATCCATGTTTCCTCCATGCAAAAATCTAAATGTAGATTGTTTAATTTTGAAATCCATTGTAGAACTCATGTGTACGATTCTTTTACAATCTGGAATTATGTTCTTAAGGTTGAAGATGAGATGATTTTGTGTACTCTAAGGTTCTTGAAAATCTTTGATTTAATTGTTGATGTTTGAGGATGATTTAGATGAGAAATCTTATTTATAACGTTCTCATTACATGTTAGACCTCATTACCATATCATAAATTAGTTTGTTGAATGACTAGAACAAAGTTTGATGCATTTAGAATTGATTGGAAAAATCCCGACTTGAGAAAAACAGTCAAAATTTGGGCAACGTCAATCTCGTTAGAAGCTTGTTCGAATGAGATACCTTTCTCGTTCAAACGAAATTGGTCTCATTCGAATGACCTGTAGTTCAGGTAAAAAAATTATAGATCTTTTCGTTACGATTGCGTAGGTGCCGATCTCATATTTTTTTTTATTTTTGTTTAATTAGTTATGATTTTTCTACGTAAGGGTGAGCGAGACCATTTTCGTTCAAGTGAGGCATAGAGACTTATTTCAAGATATTAATGATATTTTTATGAACTTAAATACTCAGTCTAATCGGGATGGGTACGTAAATAGCCTTCCATGCGTAGTATCTTAGAGCATAAGTTAACTACTTATTCAAAATAATTCGTTGTAGGTTCCCGAATCAAAGTAAATAATATGAATCATTATAAGACTGAGAGCAGACCTAAGTGAGTAGATAATAAAACCCCAAAAGATACGATAATAATAATATGATTAAGACAATTTAAGCTTAAATAAAAGAAGTACTTATTAGAGATAAGTTTAATACTCGAGAGTATGATTGATGGTTAGGTCCCTGAATTTGTTATCAAATATGAACATTAAGAAGAAAGATATCCTAAGCTTAGTGGGCTAAGTCATGATGGTTGGTATTCGGTGCGATTATAGTTAGGGTGTGACTATCTATACATATTGGTTGAATCCTTATATATGTACATATATACCTTATTGTAAAGGAAATAAGAAGTGAATAATTATTAATAATCTAGAAGGATTGATGTCTAAGCTAAGAGGGCAACACACTGAAATAATTAATTGAGTTGGTAAAGGTAGTTTGGGATAACTATATATATATATATATATGGAGAAATAAATGATTAAATAAATTTGATTATGAAGCTTAGGAGACAATCTATGGGACTTAATATTTAATTGGGGAGTAGTCATAGGATAACGACTTAATATGTGTTATGTAATAACTGACTAGAATGTTATTATTAATCCGAAAAGGCTATATTTACATGGATGAAGATTCCTTGTGGGTAAAATTAGTTATTGAGTAAGTGCTTGTACATATTGGATGATAGTAAGTATTATATTATTTTGTGTGGACATACCTGAGTTCGTGGACCGCCCTATCGGTTGGGATGCCCGCAGGTAGACTAGGCGTAGTGTTAGGTCACATTATAGGTACTACATAGCAGCCACACTTACAAGAGGTAAGTGTAGATGTTGGGATCCTTTTTCACCGTTGGGTATGGGCCGTGAACTGGTGTATTGTGTAGGTACCGCCCCACTTGCTTGTGTTTTATTTCTACCCATTTTGGGATGAAGGACACCTTCGGGTATTACCGATAGAGCACGAACAGGACGCCAAAGATAGATGTCTTCATGTGTCATACATATATATGTGAACATATGTATTTATCTATATACACATTGTGGTGTGCCTTGTATGAGAATGTGTTCTCATAGTCTATCAATGTAGACAATACTTAATGATAACAAAGTTGGATTCACGCAGCGATGTGGATAATTCGTAACAAAAATAAGTTCTAATGGTTTAATACAGTTGACAATTATTAGTGAGAATAATAACTGGACAGTCTAAAAGTGTCGACGGTAATTAAAGAGAATTAAACTTATAGTCTAATGGTGTAGACGATGATTGGTGTGAAAAAATTAAATAGTTGACGAGATAGACTAAGGTTGAGATTGAGGAACATGATATGACATAAAATCAAGTATTGCATTTATATGGAATTTAGTAGGAAGCATTATTGAAGTTAATCCGGGGACTGGGATGTTAGTTATAAACACTCACTTTTAGTTGACGCATAACTCGATGGCTTTATCATTACATATCAGATTAGACAATGGAGTTCATAATTGGTATTTATTTGAGGATACGAGTAGGATTGCTTCTAGATGAGAGGTGAGATACTCAATAAGTGTGAGCGTCGATGGAGAGACATGAAGTATGAGTTAGTTACATTTTGCATATTTAATGGTGAAGAAACCTTGCAACTTGAGGGATCTGACCCAAAATTATAAATGCACCCCCCCCCCCCCAAATTTCTCATGAATAGGACAACAAGACTGGCGATGGATCAGACTTGAAGTTGCATTGAACGTAGCGGATTCCGTTCCATTGATTATAGTATAGGTTATACTTATTCATTTGTCCATTTTATTTTATATCGAGATTTGTAAGGGCATAAGCCCAATGTTGTATTTATATCAGTTTGTACTTTCTTTATTTCATGGGTGTTGTGTGATAATTTAGTTTTGCATTCATGTATTAAATCATTTTTGTTCAGATGTTTTTATTCATTGTGAATATTCATAAAGAATAAAAGCAATTTCTATTTTGCTTCTGGCTCTTGTTTATATATTATGACCAAATGTGTAGTTATAAAATATTATGAATTTAGTCTCTTTAGTTGTATAAAATATTTGCAGGTGGTTTAAATTTAAGTTTTCAAAAACTCCAATTACCAAATTTTCAATATTGGTAATTTTGAATTAACAGTGTCCCAAATACCAAAATTTAATACAAGAATATCGATATAATAAATAAGAAAATACAAAAGTCATACTGTATAAGGGCGGCCCAAGAGAAGGTGGTGAGCTAGTAAAAAATTTGAAGTGGGCGCTTTATATTTAACTATGACACCCCGCCTAATAAAATACTGGGTGATCAGTCCTATATCAAATTAAAACAGGAATCTCATTTGGTTCATTCTTAGCATCAGTGTCAATTTTTTTTTAAACTTACAAACCACCTAGTATTCAAAAAGTTGGTGCCAACACTGCACCAAAATGGCCAAAATGTCACCTTTCAGCCGGCCACCCTTGTCAAGATCATTGACCGTGACAAAAAACACGCGTTTTATGTCACGGTCATTGACCTTGAAACGATCGTGACAAGGCCGTGACAAATTTACTTGTCACAGACTTGTCACGGTCAATGACCGTGATAATTCTTTAAATTATTGTCAAGGTCAATTACTGTGACACGACCGTGACAATGTTTACAGCAAAAATCCTTTTCCCCTTCTTTTTTCCCTCCCGCCGTTCCCTCCCTCTCTCGACGCTGCTCTCTCTCCCTCTACTTTCAGGTTTAATTCTCTCTCTCTCTCTCTTCCATTTATATATATGTTTGTGTGTATATATATGTGTGTATGTATGTGCGTGTGTGCATGCGTGTGTGGGGGGTGGGGCAGGGTGGGGGTAGGGGTAGGGGTGGGGGCAGGGTGGGGGGTAGGGGGTGGGGGGTAGGGGGTAGGGGGTTAAAAATGTAAATAAATAAGTAATTTTCTATAAATTTCCAAAAATAATATCCAAAAATGTAAATGTAAATAATATCCAAAAATAATATCCAAAAATGTAAATGTAAATAATATCCAAAAATATAAATGTAAATAATATCCAAAAATATTGGATAACAATTTATTTTCATTCAAAATAAATAAGTAATTTTCTACAAATTTCATAAAAAAATGAAGGCCGGCTTAATATGTGATTTAAGTGTGAAATAATCGCTATATACTTATACTAATGGAGAAAAAAACCATATATGGCGTTTTTTGTTAACTTTATATGGTGAAATAATCACATGACTTTATATCCATCAAATAAAAGCATGAAAACTCAAAAACTACAATAAGGGTTAAAATGGCATCCGAAGTTGCTAAAAGTATGAAAAAAAATATTTTTTAAGATTTGTGGTGAATAACTAAAGTTAAAAAAAGTATTACTTTAGTCATTAAATTACGTTTTGAATTCGGGCGATGCGCATAAATTTGTAGTAATTGTCTTATAATAAAGATCAATTAGTCTATGTTGTTGAAAAATTTGATCAAATTGGTGAGCCCTTCATATTTTAAAAATGTTGTTTTTATTCCTATTTAACTTTTCTTTCTATACACCCCTAATTATATTTAAAGTTTAATAAAATAGGAGTTATAGAAAGAAAAGTGGGGTTTTCATAATCTTACTTTGTCACAATTAATTTATATGCCTCAAAGTTATTTTATCACTCTTAGTTTATATTTGTGATAATACTTTATTAAAGATTTTTATGGGAACTTGTTATACTAGAACTTAGATGAACACTAAGTGATGAAAATAGTCCTTAAAATTGAAAATTAAATAAAGTTTATAAAAGTAAAGATGCTGGTAATACATCAAAGATAAATTAATAAGGACTAAATAACAAAACGTGTTCAAGTGTATAACAAGAAAGAAAATGTGGTATTTAGATTGGGTAAAATTCTTAAAGTAATGTTAAGGGACTAAAAGACCCAAGACAACTGGCCAGTAAGTCACGGACCGAAAAATTTATGACGGGCGATGAAAGCCCGTAAACATGTTGGGGTGGGGTATGATTTATAAAAAGCACAAAACAATAGTAGAAATTCAATACCTGAAATTAACATTGAGATTATTTTAAATAGACAGTCACTACTGTGTGTGTGTGTGTGTGTGTGTGTGTGGTGAGTGGGGGGTGTGGAGGGAGGTGGGGTTGTGTGTGTATGTGGTGAGTGGGGGGTGTGGAGGGAGGTGTGTGTGTGTGTGTGTGTGTGTATTTGAATTAACCCATGAATTTGTATTTTTGTATTTGAATTAACCCATGAATTAATTTTTGTATTTGAATTAACCCATTATATGAAACATACTTGAAATTAAATATAGTGCGCATAGATACTAGCCTTCTAGTTCTTATGCGTACGCATTCAATAGCCCTTAGACCCGTTTGAGAGTCATTACCCCTGTAATGAGATCTCTCGAATTGTCCCGTTTGGACAGTTTGAGACTGTATAATTTCTGTATAATATTCTTATTGGCTTAAAGTTGTTACTTTTGGAGGAAGTTCTGTAGTCGTATCTTAATGTTCTCTGGGTACATACTAGATTGACAAGTGTGACTGTTATTTCAATTGACCAATTGAAATAACACTCACACCTGCCAATCTACGTCGTGTACTTGGAGAACTAAGGGGATATGCTGTCGAATTTTTTTCAAATCGTAACAATGTGCATGAGCTGTTAAGTATATTACAGAAAAATGCAGTCTTGAATGGGATAGGACCACTTACCCTTTAATAGGATAATTAAATGATGGGATAATTAAATAAAACATACTGTAAATCTAAGTTTTGTTTACCTTTAATAGGTGTTTAGTTGTGGTAGTTGTGATGGGATATCCGAAATACAAAGAGTGGATGGGTGAGACTAATAGAATGGGGGATGTGTTTCGCAGAGGTGCTAACGAATTTGTGAAATATGCAAAGAGATGTCGTAATGATGAAGAGTTTCCGTGTCCGTGTGCTAGGTGTCAGAATGGTAAGGTGTTTGAGTGGAAAACAGTTGAACTACATTTGTTAAGATCGGGTATGCAAGATAGTTATCGATTTTGGAGTTTTCACGGTGAATTGAAAGTTCCTTTTGGCCCCGACCAACCTTCAACAAGTAGAATAGATGTAGAAGGGGACGACGTAGATCATAATATGTTAGAGGATTTAGTTGATGATGCGTACGGAGTTTATGAAGCTGAGGAGAATGAGGTTACTGATGATGTAGAAGATTCAAGTGCTCGTGAAGATAACACGATAAAACTTGACGATGACTACCAAAGTTTAAATTTAAGGCGACCCAACCGTTATACTCTGGCTGTGAGAAAGATCAAACAACTTTACATGCCATGGTTGGTTTGCACAGTTTGAAGACGCAGTACGGTTTGTCTGGCAATAGCGTGACGGGAATTCTGAAATGGGTGAAGGGCTTATTACCCAAGGTGAATACACTTCCAAATAGCTATCATGTTATGAAGAACAGTTTGAAAGGTTTGGGAATGAAGTATAAATCGATTCATGCTTGTGTGTATGACTGCATACTATACCGAAAGGAGTATGAAAATCTCCATCGTTGTCCGGTATGCGATGAACCTAGATATGTCCAATCTACTAGTAAGAAAGGCACAAGCTCAAAAGTGCCTCAAAAAGTATTGAAATATTTTCCCGTTGGGCCTAGATTAAAGCGATTTTTCACAGTACCATGGATTGCAGAGGCAATGACTTGGCATACTAGGGCAGAAGTAGGGGGTAATATCATGCGTTATCCTATTGATTCTACTGCCTCGTGGAGGATGAATTTTGAGTATCCCGATTTTGCTCGAGAACAACGCAACATTCGTTTGGCTATATCAACAGATGGTTTCAATCCATTTGGAAATTTAAGCACCAATCAGAGTGTATGGCCAGTGATCCTAGCCCCACTCAACCTCCCTCCTTCACAGTGTATGAGACCTGAATTTTCGATGATGGCTTTATTGATACCTGGGACAAAGGCACCAAGTGATGACATTGTTATCTACTTGGCTCCTTTGGTAGAAGAATTAAATGAGTTGTGGGAAGAGGGAGTGCAATCATTTGACTCTTTTAGAAAAGAAGAGTTTACGCTGAAAGCTATGTTGATGTGGACAATTCATGATTTTCCAGCTTATGGGACATTATCCGGATGTGTAGTACATGGTTATTTGGGGTGTCCTAGGGGTGGGGTGGGGGTGGGGGTGGGGGTGGGGTATGATTTATAAAAAGCACAAAACAATAGTAGAAATTCAATACCTGAAATTAACATTGAGATTATTTTAAATAGACAGTCACTATTGTGTGTGTGTGTGTGTGTGGTGAGTGGGGGGTATGGAGGGAGGTGGGGGTGTGTGTGTATGTGGTGAGTGGGGGGTGTGGAGGGAGGGGTGTGTGTGTGTGTGTGTGTATTTGAATTAACCTATGAATTTTTATTTTTGTATTTTAATTAACCCATGAATTTATTTTTGTATTTGAATTAACCCATGAATTTATTTTTGTATTTGAATTAACCCATTATATGAAACATACTTGAAATTAAATATAGTGCGCATAGATACTAGCCTTCTAGTTCTTATGCGTACGCATTCAATATCCCTTAGACCCGTTCGAGAGTCATTACCCCTGTAATGAGATCTCTCGAATTGTCCCGTTTGGACAGTTTGAGACTGTATAATTTCTGTATAATATTCTTATTGGCTTAAAGTTGTTACTTTTGGAGGAAGTTCTGCAGTCGTATCTTAATGTTCTCTGGGTCCATACTAGATTGACAAGTGTGACTGTTATTTCAATTGACCAATTGAAATAACACTCACACCTGCCAATCTACGTCGTGTACTTGGAGAACTAAGGGGATATGCTGTCGAATTTTTTTCAAATCGTAACAATGTGCATGAGTTGTTAAGTATATTACAGAAAAATGCAGTCTTGAATGGGATAGGACCACTTACCCTTTAATATAATAATTAAATGATGGGATGATTAAATAAAACATACTATAAATCTAAGTTTTGTTTACCTTTAATAGGTGTTTAGTTGTGGTAGCTGTGATGGGATATCCGAAATATAAAGAGTGGATGGGTGAGACTAATAGAATGGGGGATGTGTTTCGCAGAGGTGCTAACGAATTTATGAAATATGCAAAGAGATGTCGTAATGATGAAGAGTTTCCGTGTCCGTGTGTTAGGTGTCAGAATGGTAAGGTGTTTGAGTGGAAAACAGTTGAACTACATTTGTTAAGATCGGGTATGCAAGATAGTTATCGATTTTGGAGTTTTCACGGTGAATTGAAAGTTCCTTTTGTCCCCGACCAACCTTCACAACAACCTTCAACAAGTAGAATAGATGTAGAAGGGGACGACGTAGATCATAATATGTTAGAGGATTTAGTTGATGATGCGTGCGGAGTTTATGAAGCTGAGGAGAATGAGGTTACTGATGATGTAGAAGATTCAAGTGCTCGTGAAGATAACACGATAAAACTTGACGATGACTACCAAAGTTTAAAATTTAAGGCGACCCAACCGTTATACTCTGGCTGTGAGAAAGATCAAACAACTTTACATGCCATGGTTGGTTTGCACAGTTTGAAGACGCAGTACGGTTTGTCTGGCAATAGCGTGACGGGAATTCTGAAATGGGTGAAGGGCTTATTACCCAAGGTGAATACACTTCCAAATAGTTATCCTGTTATGAAGAACAGTTTGAAAGGTTTGGGAATGAAGTATAAATCGATTCATGCTTGTGTGTATGACTGCATACTATACCGAAAGGAGTATGAAAAACTCGATCGTTGTCCGGTATGCGATGAACCTAGATATGTCCAATCTACTAGTAAGGAAGGCACAAGCTCAAAAGTGCCTCAAAAAGTATTGAAATATTTTCCCGTTGGGCCTAGATTAAAGCGATTTTTCACAGTACCATGGATTGCAGAGGCAGTGACTTGGCATGCTAGGGCAGAAGTAGGGGGTAATATCATGCGTTATCCTATTGATTCTACTACCTCGAGGAGGATGAATTTTGAGTATCCCAATTTTGCTCGAGAACAACGCAAAATTCGTTTGGCTATATCTACAGATGGTTTCAATCCATTTGGAAATCTACGCACCAATCAGAGTGTATGGCCAGTGATCCTAGCCCCACTCAACCTCCCTTCTTCACAGTGTATGAGACCTGAATTTTCGATGATGGCTTTATTGATACCTGGGCCAAAGGCACCAAGTGATGACATTGTTATCTACCTGGCTCCTTTGTTAGAAGAATTAAATGAGTTGTGGGAAGAGGGTGTGCAATCATTTGACTCTTTTAGAAAAGAAGAGTTTACGCTGAAAGCTATGTTGATGTGGGCAATTCATGATTTTCCAGCTTATGGGACATTATCCGGATGTGTAGTACATGGTTATTTGGGGTGTCCTATATGTGGAGAGGAGACTGAATCTCTTCGTCTATCCTCTAGCTTAAAAAATGTATACCATTTCCACAGGAGGTTTTTACCCCCAGCTCATAGTTTCAGATTTGAGAAAGGTTTTAATTTTTTATTGGGCGGAGTTGAACATAGGCTACCGCCGCGACAACTTTCGGGTTCAGAAATTGAAAGTAAATCTCTGAATGTGGCCCAAATATTCCAGGTAAGAATCCCAAATTTAAGAATGTCAAGCATAAGATGACCCCAACTGGGAATGAAACTGAGATAAGAAAGGCATGGTCTCGGAAGTCAATTTTATTTGACTTGCCTTATTGGAAGAAAAACCCGGTGCGCCATGTATTGGATGTGATGCATGCAGAGAAGAACTTCGTTGAACATATTGTGGGGAGTCATTCGAAGGATGGAGAAAATGCACGAAAAGACCTTAAAACGTTAAAACTTAAGCGACAACTATGGTTGAAAGAAGATAGTAGGGGAAGGACAATAATTCCCCCTGGTGCGTTTACTTTGACGAGTGGGGAAAGGAAGGTGCTTCAAGACACAATATATAATTTGAAGGGCCCATCTACTTTTTCGTCCAACTTGCAAAGGATTGTGAATTATGCTACTCATGATTTACATAAGTGTAAGTCCCACGATTGGCATATGATCATGCAATTGGTTCCTCTATTGTTTAAGCACTGTTTCTCCAAGCACAAGGATTTGTGTAGGGCTATTATGCAAATTAGTATTACCTTCTCCCTCTTGTGTGAGAAGGTAGTGAATCGAGAACACATAGTGGCCGCAAAATTGGCTGTGAACGAAGCGATTTGTGTATTGGAGAAGTACTTTCCCCCAGCATTCTTTGACATAAGTGTTCACTTGTTGGTACACCTATGCTTTCCCCCAGCATTCTTTGACATATATTCCCGAGTTAGATATCGGTGGATGTATCCGTTTGAAAGATTGATGAAAGTTTTTAAAGATTACGTCAAGAATACGCGATATATTGCAGGATCAATTACAGAGGAATACATCACCGTGGAGTCATCAATATATACTCGGGAATATATGCCTGACTCGACCAGCGTTGATGACACTGATGAATTCCTCGATGATGGTGGTAATGTGATGGGAAAACGAGTGAAATTAGCGAGTTTGCAACATGAACAAGTAGCTCGTTATCTATTTGACACACATGAAGATGTCGAAGAATGGAAAAAGTAAGTTTCGAATATTATAATGTTTAACATTATTTTAGATTATTTTATACATGATTAATTTTGTAATATGCCGTAAATATGAAGCCTGTGAGAACAATAAAAGACGAAAAATAATGGTACAATCAGAGAGCAAATTTAGGCTATGGTTGACACAAGAGGTAATTATAATGAAAACAGTCGTTATATAACGTTACATTACACTCAAATTTTACCACTAATATAATTAATTTATCTATATTCTCAGCTCCTAAAGATGGGTGATGCGACATCAAGGCTTGCTCGTCTAGCCACTGGACCCTTGTTCGTGGCACAAGAGTACAAAAAGTATCGATTGAGCGGTTATATTTTCGGCGCTAAAGTGTACGAGGAAAGTACAAATGTACAGAACTCGGGAATTTCATACAAGGCTCTTACTTTCTTTCGAGCGAGCGCAAAAGATAAAAACCTCGTTGAAGCTGAAATGACTTACTATGGTATAATCCAAAATATATTTTAATTGGATTATATAAGCTTCAAAGAGGTTGTATTTTACTGTGAATGGGTAAGAGTTGAGGATAAAAATGCTTGTAAAGTTGATCCTGTCACCAATTTGATCATGGTTGACTTGTCCAAGTTGAAGAGCAACGACCACGTGAGCGATGAGCCGTTTGTTTGTGCATTTCAAAAGGTTAAGCAAGTGTTTTACTAGGAGTATATCAACAACGAGCCGTGGTCAATTGTCCAACACGCGCCAATGCGTCTAAATAGTAGTGTGGATGACTTGGCTGCTCCTACCGAATATCAATCCATTTTTTATGATAACCCGAATTTGAAACAATTTTTCAATTTGTAATAAATATTTCAATTTGTACCGAAACATCCATTTTTAATGTTTTTAATTGATCTGCACTTTATCATTTTCACTCTTGTGTAGTGTGCGTGTGTGGAGAGGAGATTAATACATAAATAATCCAACTACATCTAAGTTATGTTTATACTAATCCATGAATATACGCTTCTTACCTTTAATAGGTGATTAGTACATAGTTATTTGGAGCGATGCTCTGAAAATTCCTCCCAACCGTTATGTAGCCAAACATCACCAGTTGAAGTTGTCAATTCCACTTTCCATACCCCACCACTTGGAACTTCTAGCAAAACATGGGAGACCATTGAAAGGTGGAATTGACAACTTCAACTACTGATTTTTGGCTACACAACGGTTGGAAGGAATTTGCAACGCATAACTCCATAGGATTATGGTATTTCTTAGTGTTTAGATATGAAGAGAATTATATTTGACACGATTGCCCGGGGTACATTAGTTGGAAGGAGGTGCCATATGAGCTCAAGTTAGCTGTTTGAGTGACACTACAGGTAATGTATTTATATTTATATGTCAATTTCGATTTCGATTTCAATTACGATTTATATTTATCTATATTTGAGGGGCGGATACTAATTTTACTTTATTTCAATTCAGGGGACAGGGCGTGGCCCTAAGGGTAGGCCGCATATGCTCTATACTTATGTGGCTATTCGGACGAGAAGGGAAGGATAAGGAGGTGTCCCCGAGCGTCGCGGTAAAAAATCTCTTTTCCATGCAAATAGTTTGTAGATTTGAGATAATTGATGGTGATGTTGTTTCTTCTTAAATAGTTTCTATTTTGAATATATATTTGCATTATCTTTAGTTTGTTTGGATATATGATGTTTGGAACAGGTACAACGTTGCTATAACAAGTACAAATATACTGCTGGGCAGTGGCAGTGGCCATACTGCCCAGCAGATTTTTTTTAAATTCTGCCCAGAATTGTCACGGTTATTGACCGTGACACGTTTGTGACAAAAAGTTGTCACGGACGTGTCACGGTCAATGGCCGTGACATTTTTTTTAAAACGGTCACGGCTTTGTCACGGTTTATAACCGTGACAAATGTGTCACGGTCATTGACCGCGACACGACCGTGAGAAAAAAAGTTGTCTCGTCTCGAAATGTCACGGTCATTGACCTTGACAAGTTGGATTTGTCTAGGTCAATGACCTTGACAATAGTGCAGATTTGGTGTAGTGCAAATTTTATCTTTATTAATCCAAGACAAAATAAGTGTGGAATTAAAATAAAACATCCAATGCTGATAGAATTAATCATCACATAGAATAATAAAAGTCTTGTCGAATAAACCATCGGCTAAATCCAAAACCAAACCAAACTAACAGAGAGTAATAAATACCATACAATCTGAAAAGAAACTAAATAAAACTGTGAGCGACATGCTCGAAATAGACTGATGTAGGAATAGAAAAATAGACGCGTCTATCCAAATCCGGTAACATCCACACATGCTGAAACTGCGAGTCCTTGGAATGAATTCAAACTTGGCGTCCCTATGGCTGGACACCTGAAAGGTTTTGAAAATATTTGATAGCAAGGGTTAGAACCCATAACATTTTGAAAATATTTAGCAAGTGATTAAATTGCAATACTTTAAAATGCATGAATGCTCTTCATATTTAAGCCACTGTCGCACTCTCTTGAGGACGGACTCACCCCTCAACTAATCTGCACACTTAACGCTTTCTTTATATTCCACCTAGTCCTCTACCCCATAACTAGCTCTTGATAGAGCACGGACGGATTCACCCCTCAAAATTCTCGAAAGTAGTAACTTCTTGCAAAAATTCCAACATCCCTTTAGTGTACTCTCCCCCCACTCTTTCGTGGTCAACGAGATCCAGGGTCGTTCAAATGACCTGTGGGTCCCTCTCTTCTTCCTCGCCCAATCCAGTACGCCATTAAAACTCAACTTAAGTTGTTTACCCAGATTTCTCTACTGTAATCCATTTTCAAATCTATTCCTTCTTAACCATTTTCAATCCCAAACTTATACACAATAAACATCTCAAATCCAAATTTAAAGATGATTTCTCCCAATCTCTTCACAAGTCGTACATCTATCCCAATTAAATCATAAATTCCTTAACAACACAATATGAATTTATAAATCCTTAACAGTCCAATAATTGATTTGAAACATCCACAAATTTAAAACCCAATTTATGCCAACCCAACCCAAAATCATTTGCTTACACACCTACTATGATACGAATTGAAGACAACAATTAATTTCAAAGAAAGTTTAACCACTTGCCTTAGGATTTGTAGTGTCTGATTAATCCTTTATTGCAAAGATTGTTGTGTGATGAAGAACACCTCTCTTGTTCTTCCTCTTTAGCTCTCAAGAGTCCTCCCTTTACATCCCTCTATGTTATCAGATTCTCCCAATTGTGTTATCACTGCCCATAACTCCTAAACTTAGGTCTTTATCTCCAAATCCCGTTTTTATGGGTCTGATTAAAATGACCCAAACACCCCCGTGTGACCCTGGTTATGGCCAAAAATACCCTGTGACCCATTTACCACCCCTGGGTACACTTTTTCGACTTTCTCGGCCCATTCGAATGCAACCGTGCACTCAGAATTGACATCTGAAATACTTTATAACATTCTTCAATTTTCGACCTCAAAAATGTGATACAACAATGATCCAAATAATTAAATCTAAATTTACCGAATTTAAATAAATTCTCCATATAATAAATTTAAATCCCTCAAATTTAAATAATTTTATTCCTCCCAAAAATACTTAAATTCTAAGTTCTCAAAATTACGAGATGTTACATTAACAAATATATTTATTATAACATATATTTTATTTTTAAATTGAATTATTTTTACTTAAATTTCCCCTCGTAAGACTGTTTTAGGTCCACATTCATATTTTCTTGTGTGTGTGCATATATACAGGGGAGGTCTCCAACATATCTCCTAACAACATACTTATGAACATATCCATTTTTTTAAAATAGGAAAAAATATAAAATTTTCAACAAAATTCGGTATACATGATTTTCATAATGAGAAGATCATCTACAAAAGTTTATATCCAAAAATTCAACTTGGAAGAGGATAAGAAGATGATCACAAGTTTCAACAGTTAAAAATGCAATATTCATCCAATTTTCAAATCACCAACTTCCAAGTTGATTTTTTGAATGATATTTTTTATAGATGATTTTGTCATTATGGAGATCATGCATACCAAATATGGTTACAAATACATTCTTTTACTATTTTTAAAAAATGAGTATGTTCATAGGTATATTATTAGGAAGTATGTTGAAAAGTCTCACTATATATATATATATATATATATATATATACATGTTCACAGAAATATGTTTACTTTAGATTTGATTTTTTTAAATAAAATATAGTGCTATTAAATAATAACACTTGGCCATATATATACTCAACAAAAAGATTTTTCTAACTGAATGAATTATTATATTTCAAAAGATATTATATGAAACTGGAAACTATAAAATGCACATGAAATTTTCATACAAAAATAATAATACAAGTTTTGGTCCTTTTAGTAGTTAAAAGTTAGCTAGGTATTAACATCATACACAAGAAAAATATGATTATTATAAAGAAAAGAAAAAATAAATGTGAGAAAAAATGACTTGATATTAAAATATAAAAAGTGACGTATAGAAAATAAAGAGAGAGGGTCCACTGGTACAAAAAAATAAAAATAAAAACAAAGGAGTTAAAAACCATGTATACTTCAATAAAAGAAAAAAAACATGAAAGTAGGTTCAGAAAGCGAAATAAGAAAGAATGCTAGCTCAAAAAGTAATTATCAACATATATAGATACTGTCCATAATGGTAAAGAAGTTTAAACATTGTATTGTTATTAATTTGTCTATATAAGTACATATGTAGATACAAATTACAATAACTAATGGAGGCCCCTTCCCAAAGTGAGGCTCTAGGGAGGGCCAATTTTATCAGTTAATTAAACTGATCTCAGTAATTGGTGTGTCAACTATAGTCACATTTAACGCAAAAACTGCATACAAATTGACACCTTTTCCAATGCAAACATAATTTCATGAAATTGGTGATGTGTTTATATTTGTCAAATGCCGTATTATCGAATTGGGATTTTGTTAAAATGATCCTAAAATCATTACATTATCGACTTATCGGAGAGTCGCATAAAAAAGTTGGTATAAAATTACTTGGGCGCTAATTGGTTGGTACTGAAGGCTTACAAATCCCTATTAGATTTTTCAGAGGGAATACTGAAATTATTGAGTTTAGCCGTCAGTATGCTACAAATTATTAGGGATTTGTAATAATTTCAGAAGTGTTTTAGCATACTGACGGCTAAACTCAATAATTTCAGTATTCCCTCTGAAAAATCTAATAGGGATTTGTAAGCCTTCAGTACCAACCAATTAGCGCCCCAAGTAATTTTATACCAACTTTTTTATGCGACTCTCCGAAAAGTTGATAATGTAATGATTTTAGGATCATTTTAACAAAATCCCAATTCGATAATACGGCATTTGACAAATATAAACACATCACCAATTTCATGAAATTATGTTTGCATTGGAAAAGGTGTCAATTTGTATGCAGTATGTGCAGTTTTTGCGTTAAATGTGACTATAGTTGTTGAATTACATGAAACATGTGTTGATTTGCATGAAATTGGTATTTGTTTGCATGAAATTAGTATTATGTCTAATTGTTTTCGAGAACTTAGGTCCGTATTATCAAACTACGTGAAACTTACACCGAGTGAATAAAAACAAGGGGATTTTTGACTTTACCCACCATATAGTTATCATTATTTAACTTTACCCACCATTTTGTTTTTCTTTAGATTTTACCACTCATTTTGACATTTAGCGTGAAAAAAAGCGTCACAAAAAAGTTAAAATGACTGGTAAAGTCTAAAGAAAAATAAAATAGTGGATAAAGTCAAACAATGATAACTACATGGTAATAACTAAAAACAATGATTGATGCAATATTAACACATAAAGAGGGTCATATAAAAGCAGTCAGGGTAGAATTACTTTAATATATTACACTCACCTCCCCTTTACTTGAGGATCAAAACTACTAAACTTAGTTAGTTACAAACATTAATGACTCTCATTTAATTTAGTTTAATCTAATCATCCTCAATCTCCCTACTACTCCATTCCACATCATCAAACAAACCTTCGGGTGGGTCATAAACGATCATGCCCGGGAAAAGTTCCAAGAAATCATCTTCACCTTCTCCCTTAATTCGGGATATGGGATGAGCCCTTTTAAAATGACCCGATAAGGCAAAGACAAGGGCGTGTCCGGAGATCGTCTCATTTCTTCGTATATCTCCATTGCCTCGGAGGGCAATTCGCTATCTAAAAAGGCCCTAACAATGTCACCGAAGGTGTGTTGGTCGAAATGTACCTCCTCTCTCTTTAAATCATCCCATACGCGCTTTGCTTCGTCCACCTTTTTGTTCCTCGCTAGCATCATAAGCATGTCGCGGTAAAAGAACATATCGGGCCGGTACCATATCTCTTTGCGCACCACATCATATAACTGCATAATGAAATATTTGTAAATATTAAAAACCAGTATGCATGGATGATTAACTTACTTCAATTTATGAAGCATGACCAAAGTTAACAGTTCACTTTTGGTGCCCATGCAGTTATCATTCTATCAGCTTCAGTGTTTGGCGGGGAAGGTTTAAAAAAAGAAAAGAAAAGATTTGTCTTTTTGAATGGCTCGTTATGCCTAAGGTGTGTGGATGGGCGAGCAAAATTTGAAATGCCTGAAATTGATGGCATCATGAGAGTGCCTATATTTACATATATATACCAGAAATAACCCCCCCCCCCCCCCCCCCCCCATGTAACAAGCGTCCATTTATGTTAATGAGATGAGCGTATGCATCTAGGCATAACCCACCCGGGGGGGGGGGACCACTTTCAGGGGCAGGGGCGGGGATACTTTTTAACGGGTATGTCTGGTTTGGTGTCCATTCATTGGTCACAACTTATTAGTTTCTAGGAGGAATAAGGTCCTGTTTGGTTGGGAGTAGGGGTGAAGCCAGAAAACTTTCTTGGCTGAGCCACTTGTACACACACTGATAGTCATTTATGTATCATGTAGGGTTGGTTTTTTCAACTACGATACCCATACATGTTCAATAACTAGAGTTACCGTTCCCCCAAACCCCACCCACCCCTGGGCATGTGCACTGCCCATGCAGGGGGTAGGAATGTTTTGAACATGCTGCATGGGCGGTATTTATATATACCACGTCATCAAAGGGGGGGGGGGGGGGGGGAGGGGGGTCAAGTGAAAAAAACTGTTATGTATATGTGTGACTGGATATTCTCTAAGAACTGCAATATGTAAGTGCCAAAAACATTTGAATAAAATTAAAATAAAATAAGAAAAAAAATAGCTTGAAAAATCATTTAACACACGCCAACAATATTATGTCGAACAAAGCCCTAGACAAAACTGAAACTTATCATACTTGTGAATGCCTAAAATATAATTGTATTATTTCTTGAATGTCAATCGGTTGAAAAGCATGAAGAGTATATAACAGACAGTATGACGGACACTCTCAAAGAATATCGTAGATGTACGCAACAATCACTATTTTTAAAAAGTCCAATATGATATTTGCTTATTTGAAAGAGAGAGATGCACTATATATATAGGAGAGGATCCAATGTGGACCGCATACTTGAGGACATAGTTGCGGACCAATTTTTTTTTAATAGTAAAAAATATAATTTTGGCTGATCGGGGGGGGGGGGGGGAAAGAGGGGTTCGCTAAATGTTTAAACACCAAAGAAAAATCAGCCCAAAATATTTATTTTTTTGCTATTTGAAAAAAAAAATTGAACTACAACTAATTCTTAAGAAGTGGTCCACACCTGATCCTACCTCTCTCTCTATACAGGGTAGAAGTTTAATTTTAAAAAATTTAGGTGGGCCAACCCCCACTACAACATAGCTCCACCACTGATTGGGAGTAAAATATTTTTCACCGAATTGAAACGTCGTATGGTGAATGCAGTTTCCATTAATTCGGGGTAATAAAGTAACAAATTGTTTGCATAAAATTGTAAATAAGTGCACCCCATAATTATGTGATTTTGATCTAATTCACCTCAACAAAACAAAAAGTGTGACAGTTATGATCTTAGTTTATAACAGAACTAGCCAAAAAAAGACGGGAATGGCATATAAAATGGTTCCACGACGGTATCATGAAAATTCTAGCATTAAATCAGGTATAGGTAGACATTCCATACAAATTGAAACAAAAAAGTGGTATAATATATCTACTTTGTCAGAGTAATACAAATGAAACAAATCAATTAACCAATTTAGGAGAACCCACATGTTCAAGGTAAAGTGAAACAAATGATAGGGAACAAAATCTAAAACAAGTATAACTAGTCAGGTCACATTAAATCAATTTAGTTTGGATATATCTAGAGGCAAATTACACCACATTAAAATGAAGTTTATTAAAAATTTGGGCTCAAATTTAATTTACACAAAGTTCAGGGTTATAATGTAGTTACAGAAAGTTCAGGGTCCAAATGTAATTTACAAAAAGTCAAGGGGGCAAAATAGAACTAATTAGGGGCGGATCCACCCCAGGACGAAGCGGGGCGACCGCCCCAGTTCAGTTTGTTAAAAAAAAAAAAAATTAAGGTTTTTTTTGGTAAAGAATTAAACCTGGAGGTTTCTTGTAATTATTTTCAAAGTTTAGGGGAAATTTTGTAATAAACAAAAAATAAAAACCTAACTTAAGTTAAGTTTGGCAGCTGATCGATCTCTCGGAACCAAACAAAAGCTAAACCTAAAAAAAAAAACCTTCGCTCTCTCTCTCGTCCTCCACTCCACCGCCGCTCTCTCTTCTCTTCTCTCCACCACCGGACTCCACGGTATCGGAGTCTCTCTTCTCTCTCCACCTCCCAGGCTCCGCCCGCCCTTGCCTGCAACTCCGCCACTAGGCGCCGCCGCCCCTGCCTGCTAGGCTGCAGCGTAGCCTGCTGTCCTCCTCCACCGCACCACCACCTCCAGGTATATTTCAATTAATATGAAATTAATATATGTTTATATGTGTAAATTAATATCTGTTTATTGAAATTTATATGAAATTATTATACTAAAATGAAATTAAATTTATTTTGTGTATATCTGTTTATATGTGTAAATTAATATAAATTTTTATGTTAATTTATATGCTGTTTATAAGTAATTTATATGTGTCAATTTCTATAATTTTTTATGTTAATTTATATGCTTTTTATATGAAATTAAATTTATATGTGAAATTAAATTAAATTTGTAAATATAGGGAATCAATGGAGAAATTTTTTTAACGAAAAAGAGGAGACAACGCACCAATCGTATCCGAAGCTGAGGTTCAATCATCTCCCACTCCAATTAGTGTTGAAAATGAATATTATGCCCAAAAAATAAAAACAACCCAAAAAATGCCCGAAAAAACTCGAAATAACACCCAAAAAAATCGCCTCTAGGAGCTCCCGCCCCGAACCCCTAGCAACTATCGAAACTTTCGCCCCAGTTCACATAAAATCCTGGATCCAGCCACTGGAACTAATGAAAGTTTAAGCACTAAAATGTAATACTCAAGCATTTCAAGGCCAAAATGTGATTTGTAGAAATTAAGAGTTAAATTGTAATTTGCCAAAAGGTTAAGATCTAGATAGAGTTCAGGATTAAATGTAATTTTGGGACTTCTGAAAATTAATGGAAAACTTGTTAAAGTGGTTTTCCAATTTATTGGAAAATCGGAAAATTCAAAAAACTTTTTTCCCATTTTTTATTTTGAAAAATATCGAACTTTAACATATTTTCTACCTAGTCACTCAGTTTGACCCTGTCAACCCGGCCTCTCCAATTGTCCAGTCAAAGTCATTTTTTTGTTTTAAACAACTTCAATTCTTGGGACCAATCCATATATTATCTATAAGGAGTCCATTTTATCTGGCTGGTTTACTTTTTTCCCTAAGTAGGATCAGAATAGTGATAATAAGCCTATAAGAGACTTGGCTTTATAGTGTAAAAGATTCTATTTTATTTTTACAAATATAAATTTAATTAGCCAAGGAGGCGGAACCCTTAACAGGAAGTAAACACAAATAAAATAACGGCCGAAATGCTCACGTGAAACAAAACACATTTTGGACCTATCAGGAGAAGTATTATTGTTCGAACGGAAACATCCCAAGGGAGAGTGGCTACACACATGGGCATTTCACTTCAGAGCCGCATCAATAACGCCCACAAAATGCATTTTACATAAAAATCTTGAGATGGTCTAAGCAAGGCAAGTGCTTAAAGTTGCAGCAAAACAGGGTACGGTTCGGATGTGTTAACAATATAAGAAAACATTGATAGCTCCCCCCACCCCCACCCCCCACAAAAAAAAGTTTTGGAATAATTCAAGGCCGACTCATGTTTCCGACACATTTTTGTGACTCGTTGACATGTCAAAACCGCATTAATCGGTATATGGTTTGTCATTTAAAACACTAAACAACCTAGTTTTGACACGTTACAAAAAAAAATGATGCCAAATTATGAGCTTGGCACTGGCCTAGATATTTTGTGCTAAATTATGAGTTTGATGATGGAGGAGGAAGATTTACTTTGCTTTTGTTTCCTCTATCACGTATTGAGACGCCTTATAAGCACAAAATATTTTGTTCAACTGGAGTGTAGAGAAAGGGCTGACTTACCATTGATAGTGCTAGCAGTGAGAATATATTTTTAAACAACACTTCCTACATTTATCAAAAATACGTTCATTAAACAAAGATTTCATTAATTTATATTTGGATTCAATTTCCTTGTCCATTTCTTAGCAATTTAGCATTCAAATAGGGACCTGGAAGATCTGAGGGAATTGTATATAAATAAATTGCAATCTGAAGATTTATATCAATAATCTAAAATTAAAAACGGGGTTTCAAAACCACAAATCACTACACTTGAAAACGATGAAACACGGGCACTCTCTCAAAGCCTACGAATCATCTTTGACAATTCATTTATTATCCAAATATTAGTAGGCTAGAATTTAAAAGAACAGTGGTAAAACGAAAATAAGAAACATTTTCTCAGCAACCAAACAAGGAACAGAGTAAAATGACGAACCTTCATGGAGAGAACGACGAGGTCCTGTCTCTGGAACTCGGCTAGGACCGCAACGAGGTCGGATTTGAGGAGACGAGCCACGTGGGACTTCATAAACCGGTCAAATCGGACCGGATTTGACTGCAATCTCTTGAGCTCTTTGGCAACTATCAAACCCTCTTTTCCCATCTCTTTCTTTCGCCTCCATATGGACAAACTAGGACTAGAAGCAGTAGCGTTAATATAATAATGAATCTGTTCTTGTGGGAAAAATAGGGTTTTCAGAGCAGGAGGTGCAGGGAGTCTCGATGAACTTCTCCGCAAGAGATTTTGACCATATCGCAGCATTAGAAATCGATTGGCCTTTGCAAAATCTATCAAAACAAGAAATGCAAGTGTTAAAAAATTGTTTGCGTTGATCCAAACCTAACATAACAATGTTTGCGGTTATCCAATCACAAGTCTCAATACGGAAATAATAAAAAGCAGATATTTTATCGTATTATAGGTCCCTTATACACCAATATACAAAATAATAATAATAACAGGTCCCTTGAACTTACGAATATTTATTTTTTTGTAATAATGTACTACAACTTGTCATTTTTCTGTTTTTCGAACTTTAAAATCAACTTTTGATCTACATTTCTGTTTGTCATTTTTCTGTTTTTCGAACTTTAAAATCAACTTTTGATCTACATTTCTGTTTGTCATTTTTCTGTTTTTCGAACTTTAAAATCAACTTTTGATCTACATTTCTGTTTTTCAAACTTTAAAATCAACTTTTGATCTACATTTCTGTTTTTATTCTAAAATGGTATTTTTAGAATCGAGATCTATCAAACTAAATCCATCGTAAATATAATTTTTCTACACTTGACAAAATTTATTTGCACGAGTAACTAGTGTGCAAACCAAAATTGATTAACCAGAGAAATTTCACTATGACAAAGAAAACCTCACTAAAACAATTTGAACTGTGTGTGTGTGTATGGGGGGGGGGGGGGGGGAGAGAGAGAGAGAGAGAGAGAGAGAGAAATTTTCCAGGATAAAAATTATAAATGAGAAATCTAACTAGCTAGTTTCCAAGGATGCTCCAATACAAGTACATCAAATCTTTAACGAATAATACAAGACTTACTCGAGAAAACAGGAAATGACACAGCAGCATCTGCAAGTATTTCAGATAAGAAATATATCAAGCCCCGTATAATTGAAGCTCGGGATGAGACTTGTGGAGTTTCATCAAAAATTCATCACACGCAACGCTCAATCCTTTTCGAATTTCTTTAGGAAAAGTTGGTAAAAGCTTCATCACATTGATATCATCAGAGATATCACATAGACACGTCAGGATAGTGTGAGTTATTTCCGAGTCAAGAACAACACCCTCAGCTGCCATATGATGAAGTAAATCGATAATTTCGGTTGTTTCACCATTTTCACTTAAGCCCTTTAACAAAGAATCATATACAAACGTGTCCGGTTTGAACCCAGAAGCAACCATTCTCTCCAACATGCTCTTAGCCTCCTCCAACTGCCCTAGTTTTGCGAATCTATTTATTAACACCGAAAAAGTCAAAGCATCGGGGGTCAAACCCTTTTGACTCATCTCCATGAGTAATTCTTTTGAAAATTGAATATTACCCGCTTTGAGAGTTGCATCCACTATAGTATTATACGATATGACATCCGGGTTGCAGTTAAAATTCCTCATTTCTTGAAACAACCTAATTGCTTGCTCTAAACTACCCTCCCTACACAAGGTCACCATCAATGTATTGTAGTCGAATACGGTAGGACTAAGCCCGCAATTAATCATTTGACAAAAAATACCTTTCGCGATACTCGTCAATTTCAATTTGCAAAACCCGCCAATTATACAACTATATGTGAATGAATTTGGAGTCAATCCCAACTCAAGCACCTGTTTCCAAATCTCGGTAGCCTTTTCAACATTTCCTGCCCTTAAATAAGCCCCTATAAGCACATTATAGGTTACCGTATTACCATATATCTTCTTCTCAACCATCTTATGATAGATATCCTCTGCCTCGTTTAGACGGCTTTCGTTGCAAAAGCCTTGGATTAGCACAGTATATGTCTTAACATCCGGCTCAACATGGTTGGATTCCTTCAACATCGAATCAAAAAGTGTCAATGCCTTGTCAAGCATCCCGTTTTCACAAAGTCCCCTTACTAATGTATTGTAAGTAACCACATCGGGCTTTGTCTCCTTGTCCATCATCTTCTCCAAAACTTTGAAAGCATCTATCACTAATCCTTCCTTGCATAATCCATTGATTAGAATATTATACGTTATGTTACTCGGCTTTTCACCCTTTTCTAGCATTAGGTTCAACAAATCCATAGCGTTTGATAACTTCCCATCTTTACATAGCCCATCAATCAAATCCGAATAAGTAACAACATTGGGACGAATCCCACGTTCTAACATATCATTTAACATTGAACTAGCTTCCTTCCACTTCCCCTTCTTCGAAAGACCACGTATCAAACGATTATACATAACCACACTCGGAGAAATCCCTTTTCCCGAAATCTCATCTAAAATCTCTTTCCCCTTGTCAACGTCACCACCATGGCAAAAACCACTAATAAGCTTATCATACAAAACTTCATCGGCATCCAAACCTTTTCTCCTCATCTCGTCTAAGAGCCCCTTCACTTCATCAACTTCACCCTCCTTAAAAAGACCATCAATCAAAATCGCGTACGTAACCAAATTGGGAGAACAATTTTCCCCCTCCATCTCAACCCTCAAATCCAGAGCTTCCTCGAATTTCTTCGCCCTGCAAAGTCCCTTAATAAGTGTATTAAAACTAACTACATCCGGCCCCAAACAATTTCTCCCGAACCGCTTAAAAACGTCCAGAGCCTTAACCACCTCATTATTTTCACACAAACCCTTCAATACAACATTCTCAAGATACACATTAACACAATACCCGCGTTTCAAAATCATCCCCACAACCGCCATTGCCAAATCTGGCTCACGGGTCTTCGCAAAACACTCGATTAAACCACCCAAAGAAAGAAAACTCGGCAAAATTCCAACCTCCCTCATCCTATTGAAAACTTTGAGAGACAAATTGTACTCATTCCCTTTAGCTAGGGTTTCAACTAGGAAATTACAAGTAGACCCAAAAGGGACTACACCCAATTCGACAACGCGGTCGAAAAGTGAAACAGCATTGACAAATTGGGTATTGGGTTTTTGACACAGGGCTCTAATTTGGGTGTCTATTTTTTGTGGGTCATTGGTGAAACCTAAACTAATATTTGGGATTGAAGAGAAAAATTTGCTAAATGGGTTTTGAAAGTGAGAAAGCAATAGTGGATTTCTAGTAATCATTTCAACTATATCTATAACTATATCTATATATATGTATATGTGGGGTTTTGAATATCGTTTGTATGGTAAAGAATCAAGAAAGCATGCAAATAAAACTGAGGTGAAAAGATGATATGAAGAAGGAAGGAGAGGTTACCTTTGGCTGCAGTTGAACTGGGAGAAGAAAAAGATGGCTTGGGGAAAGCTGATGGTAGAAGAAAAGGATTGTAATGGGTCGGATCAAGTACCCTACTTCCCTAATTAGCCCACACACGGTTGTCAAATAGACCAGGCGTAGTAAACGGATCTAGATCATATTTTAAAATTCGATTATTCGTTTATTCGATTGTTAAATGGATTGAATAGGGATCTAGACTAATTTGATTCGAATCGATGTTGTACGGACTTGGAATCTAACATTCTAGATTCGATTAAGACTCGATTCGGATCCGAATCCGATTAAGTTCTTGCTAAACGGATCTGGATCAATCTAGATTCGTTTGGCCCTGACCTATTGATAGGCCTAAACTCATGCCTTGAGAAAATATAAACTCCTAAAAATAAGTTGGTGCTAAGTAGGTGTGGCCATAGGCGCGAGTCCCGCCAACCTCGCCCAATAAAAAAATAGGGTTTGGGTAAGGTGAATAAGCCCGCAAAGCGGATTTAGTAAAATTTTATAGGCCCTATTTTTTTTCGAAGGGACTTAGGCATGAATTCTTAAGGGCGATGAGGCCCGAGACCCGAAAATTATATATATATATATACAGTCCTGCTCTTGTGCGGAGTAGTCCGCATTTTAAGAGTGCGGACCGAACATATGTCACCTGGCGATGAGCCTAAAAAAGAGAGAGAGTGTGCCTATAATTTAGGCGATAATTTTTAGGGTCACCGCCAGGTGACACGTATTAGGTTCGCACTCTTAAAATGCGAACTGATCCGCACAAGAGCATATATATATATATATATATATATCAAGGTTCTAAAAAATGCGGGGAGTGATTGAGGCGTGGAGGCCAAGTCTTAAGCTTTAGAAGCGTAGGTGTAAAAAGGCGTGAAAAGGCGTTTAGGCCTTCTTAATATATTTTAATATTTTTTAACCATAACAAGGCTATTAAAATACAAAAATTGCACATATCATAAAAATATGTGTGAATATATGCAAATTAAAATACTATCTGATTATTTTGGATAAGATAATGGTCCGGTTTGTAAACAAATTCTTTAAAAGGCGACATCGTTTCACTAAGGCATTGTTGTTTTTAGAAAAAAAGTGTGCCGTAAGGGTTTTACCAAGAATAAGGTGTGAAAAGCGTAAGGCGAAGCGTTTCTCCTAAGCGTTAAGCCTAGGCGTGCCTAGACGAATTTTTTAGAACAATGATATATATATATATATAAAGAGAGAGAGAGAGAGAGAGAGAGAGATTTATATATGTGTATATTAATTTATTATTAAAGTTTAAGACTACAAAGTTATAAATAAATATATAAAGTGGGGAACTTTAATAAATATAAAAACTTATACCAAGTCTTTTCATATAGAGTGGAGAACTTTATATATAAACTTTGTAATATATATAATTTAAAAAAAGTTTTTAAATAAATAAATAAGTCTTTGATTAAAAAAGATAAACGAGTATTTTCATTTTTAAAAAAGTTCTTTTAATTAACAAAGAAGGTCTTTGAATAAAAAAACAGACCTTTGATTAAAGAAAAAAGTAGGTCTTTGATTTAAAAAATGTCTTTGATTAAGAAAAAATAATTTTTTGATTTAAAAAAACAGTATCCGGGGAAAGAGCTTTCAAATCTGGGCGGGCTTGGGATTACATAATAATGCCCGATCCGAGCCTGGGCGGGCATGGAATAGCTCATAATTTTATAACCCGGCTCGAACCCGACCGGGTCGGCCCATGGCCACCCCTAGTGTTAAGGCACCCCATTAATTATTCCATAATATCACAAGAGATTTTTTTATATTTTTTGCTATGGGTCACCACATGGTATATGTATTTTTTAAACTTTCTCTCCACTATTCTTTCAAAGTATTTTCTCTCTCGTGACGATTTTCTCTCAACCATTCTCTCACTCAAAACCCTACATAAACCTCTCATTCAAATCATATACAAACTTCCCTTGAGATTACCATATTAATTATTGAAACAACACAATAGCTAGGGTTTTCAGCCATTGAAGTTATCATATTAAAGTTGCAATAACTAATGGAGGTATTAACAATGGGTGTGGCCAGACTAAAACTAATAAAATTGCCCCAAATATTATGCTTGAGGTAATTTTTACTGCACAAATATGTTTTTTAAACCTTAGAAAAAATTAAATCCAAAAATAGAAATTTATAGTGCACTACACCAAAATGGTCAAATTGGCATCCTTTAAGCACTTATCCTTGTCACAGTCATTGACCATGACAAAAAAACACGCATTTTTTTTCACGGTCAATGACCGTGACATGTCCGTGATAATTCTGTCAGTAAAAAACCCTCCCTTTTCTTTTTTTCTCACCGATTTTGTTCCCTCCATTTCTCTCTCTCTCTCTCTCTCTAGCGGCTGCTCTCTCTCTCTACAACTTTGATATGTTTTCTCTCTCTATTTCTCCTCCATTTATGTATATGTGCGTGTGTGTATATATGTGTGTGTAAATGTGTGTGTGTGTGTGTGTGGTGTATATATGCGTGAGGGGTGGGTGGGGTGGGGTGGGGGGAGGCAGCAGGATTGGGGGGAGGGGGGTGTATATGCGTGTGTGTGTGTGTGTGTATATGTGCGTGTGTGTGTATATGTGCGTGTGTATATATGTGTGTGTGTGCGTGTGGTGGGCAGGGGCAGCGGGGGGAGGGGGAGGGGCAAGGGGTGTATATGTGCGTGTATATTTTGTTTAATTAAATTTATATTGGTTTATTAGATATTGCCCCTCATATTGTAGTGCCTCTTGTAAAAGAATTGATCGATTTAATATTGATTGGTTGTTAATTTTTTTTGTAAATTAATAATTGGTGCCCCTTTCATATGCAAATAGGATTGCCCCTCATTGTAAATTAGTAAATTAATAATTGTATACTTTAATTATTGGTTTAATTGATGAAAATAATTAATTGAGTAGATGTATAAGGAGTACGGAATACACATTTGTTGTTGTCATTGCGGTTGGATTATAGTGGATCGATGTTGGGTTGGTTAATTTTAAAAGTGGCATGACCACCGGATTATTATCCATATGGTGGTAGAATTTTTCTACTTTTTTTGAAAATTACTTTGTATAACGAACAATATATATATAGTATGATAATTAAATGAAACATACTTGAAATTACATATAGTACGCATAGATACTAGCATTCTAGTTCTTATGCGTACGCATTCAATAGCCCTTAGACCCGTTCGAGAGTCATTACCCCTGTAATGAGATCTCTCGAATTATCCCGTTTGGACAGTTTGGGACTGCATAATTTCTGTATAATAATATTCTTAGCGGCTTAAAGTTGTTACTTTTAGAGGAAGTTCTGCAGTCGTATCATAATACTCTTTGGGTACATACTAGATTGACAAGTGTGGTTGTTATTTCAATTGATCAATTGAAATAACACTCACACTTGCCAATCTACGTCGTGCACTTGGAGAACTACGGGGAAATGCTGCCGAATTTTTCTCAAATCGTAACAATGTGCATGCGCTGTTAAGTATATTACAGAAAAATGCGGTATTGAATGGGATAGGACCACTCACCCTTTAGAGGAGATGGAGGAAATAGAAATTTCTATTATAAATTGAATTTGAATTTGAAATTTAAAATCCGAATATAAATAAGACATAATTAAATGAAACATACTATACTAATCCATGAATATACGTTTATAAATCGACTATAAATCTATGCTTCTTACCTTTATAAATCGAATATAAACATACTATATTAATCGATGAATATACGCTTCTTACCTTTAATAGGTAATTAATTGTGGTAGCTGTGATGGGATATCTGAAATACAAAGAGTGGATGGGTGAGACAAATAGAATTGGGGATGTATTTCGTAGAGGTGCTAATGAATTTGTGAAATACACAAAGAGATGTCATAATGATGAAGAGTTTCCGTGTCCGTGTGCTAGGTGTAAGAATGGTAAGGTGTTTGAGTGGAAAACAGTTGAACTACAATTGTTAAGATTGGGTATGCAAGCTAGTTATCGATTTTAAATTTTTCACGGTGAATTAAAAGTTCCTTTTGTCCCCGAACAACCTTCACAACAACCTTCAATAAGTAGGATAGATGTAGAAGGGGTAGCAAGATAATAAATATTCCAATTTGTACTTTATCAATCTATTTTAATGCTTTTAATTGATTTGCACTTTATCATTTTCACTCTTGTGTAGTGTGCGTGTGTGTGGGCAGTAGGGGTGGGGGTGGAGATGTTTCGAATTTTTTGTAATTGTATATATTATGAGCTAGATACTGTTGTTTTGGAATTCAGAATTGAGGTGTTAAAAAATAACAATTCATTTAGATTTGTAGTAATTGTATATGTTTGCATGCCTTCTTCTAATTCATTTTGATTTGTACTAGTAACAACATTTTTTTACAGCAAATGTCTCCTTCAAGTATTAAGGTGAGGACGATGATGCTGATTATGATGATGTCGTCTGGGCTCGGTGCTAGCGGAGGCGAGGAGAGCTCCTCGGCCCCTAGGGTCCCCAAATATGGAAAATTGGGAATGGCGATCGAGAATAAAATGGGGCTATTAGCGAGATCCTTCGAGTTGGTAAAGACGATCATCGGCCCGGGGTACACTAGTTGGAGGGAGGTGCCAAATGAGCTCAAGTTAGCTATTTGGGTGGCACTACAGGTAATGAATTTATATTTATATTTATTTGAATATTTCAATTACAATTTCGATTTCGATTTCATTTTATATTTATAGTTATATTTATTCGCAACTAACATTGTATTTGTTGGACATGAACAATTCAGCCTGGATCCAAAGCTACGCGATTCCGTCTTGGAGCAGTTAAGGGAGCAAAACAAGACGTGGAAGAAAAATATACGGACTCGGTACTTTGGGAAGACCTGAGAGTCCGTTATCAGCCGAAGGAGCCGATCTCATTGGCACAATGACAAAAGTTCATTGACAATGAGATCGGGGAGCGACAATTGGCATCTCGCTAATCGGGAAGGGAAAATCGGGTAAAAAAGACGGACGTGCACTACTCCGGCCGGACGTCTTACACCGAGGTGGAGCATAGGATGATGGTAAGAGTTAATTTTTCTATAACTACAGAAATATATTATTCTGCATTATTTTACTTTGCGGGGCCGATACTAATTTTACTTTATTTTATTTCAGGGGACAAGGAGTGGCCCTGGGGTAGGCCACATAGGCTCGATACTTATGTGGCTATTCGGACAAAGAAGATGAAGGACAAGGAGGTGTCCCCGAGCCTCGCGACCACGATTGTAAGTAATCCGACAATTTACTTTTTATTAATTACGTTATAATTTTCTTATTTACTTATTTTATTAATCATGTGCTTTTTGTCATTTCGGGCAAAGCTTAAGGAAGTGCATGAGTCGCAGTCTGATGCCGACAAGGCATCTTTGTCCACATACGCACTCAGCCAAGTGCTTGGCGCTGATCACAAGGGGAGGACAAGGGGGTGAGCTCGCGGGTGACCAAATCTAGGATCATCGGATTGGAGACGAGCGACACCGGGTTGCCTCGAACGGTGGACTCACATGACGCGAAGCTGTCCCATTTGGAGGCGATGGTCCAAGATATGTTCTCATTCATGAAGCGTTTGTTGGGAGAAAACCATAAGGGGAAAGGGAAGGAGAAGGTGGTGGAGGAGGAGGTGCTGGAGGACGAGGTGCAGGATGACGAGGATGTGGACCTCGCTGCTTCATCGTCGACACGTGCGGACTTTGATGACCCACTCCCCTATTTAGCTCCCTTCAACAGACTGATGTCGACACTTGGTTGGCCGAGCGTGTTTTTACTAGACATATTTGATAGTCAGCGGATAGGGCGGGGGTTGAGGGACCCGAATACCGTCCAGGGTATGCCAGTTCGTGGACGTTTGCTTCAAGACATTGAGCCCAAGGTACTCGTCACACGTGTGATACCCGGGAAGGAGAACTCCCTATTGTGGTTACGCGAATAATGTGGCACGATGTATATTGCTGGGTGTGTCAATTCATATATCGTGTGGCCTACTCACCTCCTCATAGCTAACCTTACCCCAGACATGTAGTGACATTATTTGAATTGAATTATTTTAAGTTGCTACATTTGAATTATATCTGGATTATATCGTGATGCATATTGTTTTGAATGTATATTTGCATTATCTCTATTTTATTTGGATATATGATATTTGAACAGGTACAACGTTGCTATAACATGTACAAATATACTGTTGGGCAGTAGCAGTGGCCATACTGCCCAGCAGATTTTTTTTGAATTCTGCCCAGAATTGTCATGGTCATTGACCGTGATAATTTTTTATTAAATGTCATGAGTTTTTCACAGTCCTTAATCGTGACAAAACTTGTCAAGGTCAAGGACCGTTACATGACCGTGACAAGCCCGTGACAACAGAAGTTGTCACCCCCAGAATCGTCACAGTCATTGACCTTGACAAGTCAAACTTGTCAAGATCAATGACCGTGATAATTCGACAGATTTGGTGTAGTGGTGGTTCGGTATCGCACCCCCAAGGAGGATGGTGTTTTTCTAGGTGATCCTACTGAATCACCAAAATAATTTTTTTAAGAAAAAACTCCATTCGGGGTATTTACCCTAAGTTAGTATCCTAGATTCGCTCTAATGACACCGGGTTAGTGTCTTAATTTTGTTGTAATTACTCCGACCAACGAATACCAATTTTCTTATTCAATCAAACTCCATTCGAGATGTATACCCCGATTTAGTGTAATTTATTCGTTGTAAAAGGTCCGAAATTATCTATGTTTACTCAGGACAAAGGTGACGAATTGAACCCTGGAAAATTAAATGTAACAGACGAAAATCGCGATTTTAGGGTTCTCAAAACAACAATTCCAACTTGGTTTTTATGGTTCGTTTTTCATTGATAAGAATGTTTTAAACTTTATTAGTGTTTTAAACATTATCAGGGTTTTATGTTCATTGTTAACAAGGTTTTAAACATTATCAAACATGTCAATATCTTTTTTTTGTGTATTATGTTAATGATGTTGAGTAACAATATGATTGAATGGGTGTTGATGATCATTTATTGGTCTTTGAAGTTGGGAGCTTGATGGTTGATGCTTATATGTTAGAAGTTGAGAGGTTTTTGTGTTTAGAGAGAATGGGTAAAAGGAAGAAAATAAAAATTTGAACTTTAAGTAGCAGGCCCCTCTTATGGTGGTATAATGGAGCAAATAATGGATTTGTGTGATATTTTAAAGTTAAAATTGTCTTGTGGTATTTTGGATCAAATAGTGGGGGGCCCTTAACGCCACCCCTAAAAATACCCTTTACACTCTTTTATGTGAGGGGTGTGCATGAAACCGAATCGAACGAAAAGTTGAACTCGAACATATCCTCTTTTTTGGGTTTTTAAAACTCGATCTGCGCCGGTCTCAATTTATAAGGATCGAATAAGTTTCGATTTGGAATTGTAAAATTTGGGTTTGGACCACACCAAACCGAGTTTGGCACACATATATATATATAGGCCCCCTCCTGTAAGGACTTCTTATAGTGCAGATCCCGGTACATACCATTTTTTTTTAAATAGTATTTTTTTAAACTTCATGGATATGATCTCCACGGTGAGAAGATCGTCCACAATTTTTTTTATTAAAATAATCAATAAAAAATCGTTGACATGAGGTGATATGTAAAAATAGTATAAATATGAATTTTCGACCGTTGAAATTTTGACGATCATGTCACTCACTTTTTGATGAAACTTCATAGATATGATCTCGAGAGTGAGAAGATCATATTCATAAAATTTCATCAAAAAATTCAATCAATCGAGTGGCTGGCGCATAACCAAAATTTCAACGGTTGAAAATGCATATTTATACCCTTTTTTTACATATCACCTAATCTGAACCTTTTTTTTATTGAATTTTTTGATGAAAAAAATTGGAGATGATCTTCTCACCGTGGAGATCATATCCATGAAGTTTCATCAAAAAAAATTATTTTTTTACTATTTAAAAAAAAAATGGTATGTACCGGAATGTGCATCATAAGGAGTTCTAACGGGAGTTATAGCTATTTAATATATTGGAAATACATTTGAACAAGCCTTGAAATATGAAATAATAATGTTGTAAAATCAACACATTAGTCACATAAAATAACGCTACTTTATTTGAAAAAAGTTTCAGAACTTTAAAGTTTAAGTGATTAAAAGTGAAAACAGTAATGTATTGAGGTTAAAATAGTAAATATAGTAATATTTACACATAAAATGACAAGGATAAAAATGTCTAAACATAAAGGTTCTCAATATGTAATAACAAGTCTTGAAATGTTAAAAGTGTAGTTTTTAGACCAAAATGTCATTTTATGAAAAAAAAAATGAATGTAATAGTAATTTTTGCGAACATGAGTGTTATTTTGTAAAGTTAATTTTAAATGGAATAATATGAACACATAAAATGATAAGAGTTAGTAAATTAGAAATATAAGTCTTGAAATCACAAAAGTAATGTTTTAGTACATAAGTGGCAAATTTTCCAAACTAAAGCACTCTAGTTAAAATAGTAGGATTTTATGTGGTGGAAACTCATATTTTGTAAAGGAAAAATAAAAAGGAGCATCTTTGGCAAAGTATATAAAATGTAATTTTATATGTATTGAATAGTAAAAAACACATTAAAGTGTAGAAATGGGTATTTTGAATTCAAAGGTTAAGTATCACATGAAATGATAAATAAAGTTGTTTTCAAAGATGAAATACCGAGTTAAAGATAAAATAATTTTTTATAAGGTGTGAAACTTGAAAATTATGTATTGGGAATAGTTTGATCCCGGGTATTTGGCCTCTTCGGCCATGAAAAGGGATATACAGGAAAAATATTTAAAAGTGAGCAAGAATGAAAGAAAGGAAAAAAAGGGTTATAGTGACGTAATAAGTAAATGACACTTGGAGGTAACTGAGAAGTTTAAGGAGGGCCCGGAGCCCTAGGGTGCGGCTTTATATTTAGACCCAAAACCATTGATATGTGGCATATTCCGGCATGGTGAGAGTCGGTGAAAGGCCATATAACACTCATGGATTTGTACCCCGATTAATAAAATGAAAAGATAACTTTGAGCACGACGCTCATTAATGTAAATGCAAGTTTATGAAACAATTTGAAAGAAATAAAACTAATCGGTAAACTAATGGGTTACGGGTGTGTGAGTGGGATTATCGCCCGGGTTACATATTCAAAACATCAATTGCATATCACGTTGCATTTTGCACGAGAAAGCTTAATCAAATGATGGATGATTTCATAATTGATAAAATATACTTTATATATAAATATTCTTTGTACGTATTACGTTGCTAGTATTTATCCTAATGGGGGCAAGATCATACTCCACCATTTGCCAAAACCCACCAGGTACTTCAGGAAAAGATAAAGGCAAGGAATCCGTGAGAGGCAGGGAAGGATTTACGCTATAGTAGAGCTCTATTTAATGTCTTCTTTAAAAATGTGTAATTTAAATGGAACTTTTGTTTGGAGCTATTTGGAAGTGTTTTAAATTCGTTTTGTAATAAGGAAAGATGACGTGGACTTTATTAAATTATTATTTATTCTATGAAGTTGACAAAACTCTTTCATTTCAAGTGTTCTTATAAATTTCATAAGATAGACATCATTTCATTAATAAAATCAAGGGATTTTACGGCACAAAAAAGTGAAAGCAATATTTTACTTTAAAATACGAGTTTCTCAAACGGAATCAAATTATAAAAGGTTTTCCACATTGACCCCTATCAGAGCATAGGTTAAGTGTGTGTCGGAGCATAGGTTTACATTTCTTTTTTATTTTTATAATAGTTATATATATTATATATACTTTAAGTTATTAGTTCATTTTGGGTATGCTAAGGGTATGTGTAACATTTGGTTATTAGAACCGAATTTAATCATTCGATGATTCGAGTTTAAGTTGAAAAATAATTCGTAAAGTGAATTTGGGATTATATAAATGTTTATGTACACGAGTAAGGCATTAAGATAATGGTTTTTCGCACATTAAGTAAAAACAAGTTAAGGTTATAAAAGATTATACGATCGATGGTTGTATATGAGATAAGTAATGGTATTGAAAGTTGTTAGTGTCAAGGACATGTGACACAATAGAAAGAGTTAGGTGGACCCTTGGAGGTAAAAAAATTTAATACAGGGATCCAATACGACAAGCGTGTTAGTCTTAAGCATAAGTTTTGATATGGTAGCGTACGAGTCTTAAGCATAACAAGAATGCAAGTTTTACTTATCATTAGGACTCGCGAGTCATGTCAAGGCGTAAAATCACTCATTTTAATTGTAATAAGTATCTGAAAAATATTTGTCGTGTTCTTAGATCAAATGATTGAGTTTCATAGGAGACGTATGATAAGTCACTTAATGGTGTGTAATGACAAAGAAATTTAATTAGAGTATAAAAGTGAACTTTTATGATTTTTTTCCTTTTCAAAATGAGTAGTTATTGATGAAAGTGGAATGAGGAAATTAATTTAGTATCAAGTATACCCCATTGTAGAGATTTTAGTATACAAAGGCAACGTACATATTACATTATGGAGAAAATTTTGTGAATATTTGGGATGAAATAAATGATTTGTAGAAATTTGTGTCAAGACTTACGGAAAGGCTTTCGAGCAATTGTAGTCATTAAAGAGTAGACTTGTGGAAACCGTATAATGGTTTGACATTTTCAATATTGGCTTGGTTTAGTGGGGAACAATTTAAGAAGATCTTTTACATTAGAATATAATACTCATAGGCTAGTCGCGTTTGTGGTAATATAACAACACGGGTAAGACTCGAGTATTGAGTCAACGTACACGTTAAGTAAATAGGTCCTCGGGTATAGATTCACCCACTTGTATAGACTTTGAGATAGATTGGGTTGATTAATCTATTAATTGATGCTAGTAGCGATGTTTGTAGAAAAACATATTATGGTGATATTTAGGTATATTAATTCCCCAAGGTAGTAAAGATTTATTAGTGCAAGCTAACACGTAGCCATGGTAAGGGAACAATGACAGTAACCCTATGAAAATAGTATCCTAAATAATTTAAGTGTATCTTAATACAGTAAAAATATATGCTTAGTTTAAAAGTGTTAGTAGTGTCTTAGGATAATGGTTGTAAGTTCAAGTATGAACTATTGGGATAAAGAATTAAGACATGCAATACTCATAGGAGTTAGTGGAGAATTATTAGTGGTCCTTTTATTTTGTAGCGTACTAATATCATTAAAGATAAATGAATAGGTATGACCTCTAAATCATAATAGTTCTTGTCAATAATATCACTTTCATCTAAACCTTGTCATGTTACAGTTCGACTTAGGACAATGATCTTGGTGGAGGATCTCGGTCCGATTGGGAAAATATCTCAGTCGTAGGTAAAAGGGTTTAAGTAATAATGTAGATAGCAATATACTTGTGTGGTCCCGCGGTGGATAAGACTAGGGTGCATAGTCTATAAGTCACGTGTTTAAATAGTACACAAGATTTTTGCGATTGTAATTTTATTGTCTATAATGGTAAAGACAATGTTGGACCAATTTTAATTACGGGATGGTTCGTGAATAGCTATAGATTAAAGTCTCCATGATGATCTAGGGTGATGGTTTATATATGTATTCAAATGCTTAAAAATAGCAATTTTCTATTAAACGGGGTTTATTAGTTGACTTTGGTTAAATGTTCTGCGATGCTTGGGTTGGTAAAAATTTTGATAATTGATGATGAATTATTATTTACACTAAATTGTAAGTTTCCGTCTTAATGGGGCAAACAAATGATCATGATTTCTAAAATTGGATATATAGTGACCATGCAGATTCATATTTTAAGTTTAGGAGGCAAATAATAGGTCTTGATGATTATTTGATTTTGTGACACGAGAAGTTGTAACTTATTGACAAATAGAAATTACATGGTTGTATGCTATCAAGCTATAGGCAATAATTCGCCTAAGTTTAAAATTGAGTAAAGTCGAGGACTTAATAGATTAAACAATATAACACACTTGTGATAAAATCCTATCAAGAACATATGAGATTTACCAGTGTAACAAATTAAGTAAAGGGATGTTGAGTAATTGAAAACAACTTGAATATTGTGGGTCAATGAGTAGATTATAATTCCTAATGGGAAATTAGAAAAGACTTGTTTGGAAGTGACACAAAATATGATAAACGTTAAACCAAGAAAGTATCACATTATCATATGGATAAATTGAATTTCTACGCATATGATTGATAAAGGTTGTTTTTATGACCTGAAAGAATAAGCATTATGCTGGGTAGGAGTTCATAAAAATATCTATGATTTAATTCTAAGTTAAAAAAAGGGGTTCCATGTTTTGGAGGAACTAGAGGCATAATTGTACATGTGAGGAACCGCATAGATTATATTTGGGGTGAAATAAATTAAATTTCATATATTAGTGTCGAAAAATACCTAATGAGGTTTAAAGGAGCAAACTTGAATTCTGATAATTGTGTGCTCATTAAAATCAAATCTGGACCTAGAATAGACATTTGGCAAGAGAGTCAAACCTTAAAGTTTATAAGGCATTGTTTGCTAACCAGTAGGTTAAGATTTATGAAGGAAGTCGTGGAAGACAGTTTTACATTTTCTCAAAATAATTCATCTAAGCTGGGTTTTGTCGACTTTTCAATTCAGGCAGATTGAAGTATGAACTTTGTGTTTTTTTTAGATGGCTCTCCTTGGATTTTAACCACTTTCTAGCCATGTTTGTACCCTTTAGGCAGTAGACTAACAAACCATAATGGTTAGGGGGCATGTAGGGTGCCTTATAAAGGTTTACCTACTCCATTTTCCCTTATATTTATGGAGAATGAAAATGTCCATTTTGTAAAATTCAAAAATATACCTCTCTCTACCATTTTAGCTCAGCAAGAACTTTTTTATTATCTATATAGTTCACTTATACCATCCTATACAATTACCCTTCCATAATCAAGGATTTCCAAGAGTTGTAGAGGTATTATTTTGTGCGTGAAAAGGGATTGTTAGAAGAACTAAATTCATAAAATTTGGAGCTTATTGAATTCTTTTTTCAACATTTTCATCAAAGTTATTATCTTCAATAGGTAGGGGTTCTACACTATTTTCAAGTTTAAAATCGTGTATGCTAATTATATGTATACATATGTATAATATACATGACTATTTATGCGTATTATCACTATATATGAATACATGTTGATAAATATGTGATAAAAATGGTGAAAATTGAAGTTTGAATTAAGTTAAAATTTCAGAATGTTTAAAGAAGTTATTCCTTATGAAAATCATGTTTAAACTAGTTATTTCATGAAAAATGATAAGATCGACTTAGTGAAGAAATGTATGATGCACATATGGGTTTATTTGGTATAAATCATTTCATTCATGAACACAATCATATGTAGTTATGGGAAATGGGATTAATATGTTGGAAATACATTTGTACAAGCCTTGTAATATGAAATAATAATGTTGGAAAAATAAACACATTAGTCACATAAAATAACACTACTTTATATGAAGAACGTTTCAGAACTTTAAAGTTTAAGGGACTAAAAGTTAAAATAGTAAAGTATTGAGGTTAAAATAGTAAATATAATAATATTTACCAAAACCACTGTTCTAGTAAATATTAATCAAGTTAATATTTAAGGGGCTAGGGTGCGACTTAGTGCTTAGATCCAAAACTATTGTTTAGTAGCATATTCCGGCATGGTGGGAGTCGGTGAAAGGCTGTATAACACCCATGGATTGGTACCCCAATTAATCAAGTGAAAAGATGATTTTGAGCACGATACTCATTAATGTAAAGGCAAGTTTATCAAACAACTTGAAAGATATGAAACTACATTAATGGGTTAGGTGTGGTATTAAAAGAAATGTTAAATGTGAGTGGCTCATCGCCCGGGTTACAGGGTCAAAACATTAATTGGATATCACGTTACATTTTGCATGAAAATACTTAGTCAAATGATGGATGATTTCATTATTGGTAAAATATACTTTATATATATAAATATTCTTTGTACGTATTACTTTGATAGTATTTCTCCTACTGGGTGCACTCTCAAACCACACCATCCCCCCCCCCCCCCCAGGTACTTGTGGAAAAGATAAGGCAAGGAAACTGTGAGAGGCAAGGAAGGATTTACGCTCTAGTAGAGCTCGGTTTACCGTTTTCTTTAAAAATGTGTAATTTAAATGTAACTTTTGTTTGGAATATTTGGAAGTATTTTAAATCGGTTTGTAATAAGGCAAGATGATGTGGACTTTCTTAAATTATTGTTTATTCTTTCAAGTTGGAAAAACTCTTTTATTTCAAGTGTTCTTATAAATTACATAAGCTAGACATCATTTCATTAATTAATTTAAAGGGATTTTATGACACAAAAATATGAAAGCAATATTTTACTTTAAAAGAGGAGTTTCTCAAATGAAATCAAAGTTTAAAAGTTTTTTCACATTAACCCCCAGAAATCGAGCATCACACGATTCATATTTGTTAAGATTTCATGGGATAATATGCAAAAAAAATGTGAAAATGTAAAAAAAATAATCGTAAAGAAATGAATATTTTTATTTTTTTAACTAGGCCATGTCTAACTCGAATTAGACTGAACCAGAACCTTATTTGGATTGAATTTAAATCACAATGTCTTGTCTCAGGTCTTAAAAACATGGACCGGTTTATTCGGTCTAGTCAAAGAACATGCATAAACTCGTGAACACGCGCATTTTTATAGCAACCCTAATGTGTAAGATTTATTTAAATGTTGTTAAACCATCTATGAACTACCTCTCAAATGGTTCCTCTCGTGGGTAATGCAAGAATGTCTTGTTGAACCATTGAACAACGTCATTTTAAGCCCATTTTGAAGCAAAACAACTTGTTCCCCCCAAATAAATAAGGTTCCACTCTCACTCAAAATAACATGTTATGCGCCATTTAGATTTCAAAATTTTAGTTTAAGCCCCTTTCGAACCTCAATAATAGATATCCGATTTTCTCAATTAACCCTTACATTATACTTATTATTCAACAGCCCACAATTAATTCCAACTAGCAAATTTAACTAGGTCACCACCTCCCACATAAAACCCCACATCCAGAATCCCAAAATCACAACAAACTAAATTAATTCTCATTCCCAATACCCACCTAACATGCCTCCCAAAATCAAATAAAATTGAAGTAACTTTATTTATATATTTAATTTAATTTCATCAACACAACCCCTTTCCAATTTACACACATCTACAAGCTATAAATTTGTAAAATATTCAATCAATTTTATAAAGTTCTATGTGCATTTAATCAAATAAGAGGTATAATTATATTTATCATTGTTGTTTTTTGAGTTATTTTAGCAAATTTGTAGATAAATATAAAGCCCCTGGTGTCACTATTTTAATTAAAGGTGGTGGGGATATTTTTAATTTATTCGTTTAGTTTTTTTGTAATTATTTTGATTTATTGTTGTACTTGTTTATGTACTTCCCACTTTTATATTACAAAGTGTTGTTATGTAAATACTTTGACGTGTTTTGGGGTTGAGCGAGGAGAGAAATAAAAATCAAGAAGGGGCCCGATCGTCTACCCTATATATTGAACGACCAATAGTTTTTGAAGACTATGGGCACGTGATGGACGTCACTGTCCACATTTTGTCAACGTCGGACACCGCTTTCAATGGCAATTCAATCAAAATATGCGCGAACTAGGCCATTTTAAGAGACTTATATACAATGTTAAAGACGCGCCGTGCTATAATTAGGTTGATACATCGCAGCGGTTAGAGAAAATGTTAGTATCAAAATAGAAGATTGTTCGGTCCTTGGTAAAAGAACTAGGCGATTGGTAGTGGAACACCACAAACACTTTCCACTTGTTTGCAGGAGAATTAAGTCTCATTTTATACATTTTACTGTGTTAACTCGTAAAGGTATTTATTAGTAAAATAAAAATTGTAAAAACTTAGATTGCAAAAATATAAACAAGTTTTTTATGCAGGATTCCTCCTGGGTAGTAGTCAAATGGTTCTAATGGATAATTTCAAGTACACAACGTACGATGCCCGTCACACCAAGATCCATGATGATGATTTACTGACCTTTTTTTTGGCATACCATTTGATGCAGGATTAACCGTTGGAGTTAATATAAGTACTTATAAGCTTGAATGTTCATTAATTAGGCCTAAAAAGAATTAAAGAGTTTATTTTCGAATTTGTTGTCTGCACATACACCCTTTGGTAAAACAATCATAATTCACTCCTCAAAAATCCAAATGACGTTATTCAAAGCTCATTGTAAATAAGACTTAAAGACTTTCATTTCGTATATGGTTCACTTTCTAATTCAATGTACAGGGAGAACGAAATGCATTTGAAGTCACGTTGAATTTTAAGGTAGATTAATTTTGAGACTTTTGGTTTTGAATTTTTAGTTTATTCATTGTACTCTTTAATATATATTAATTACCTATTGATGGAGGGTTTTCAAATCTTCTATATAAGGGATGAGGATGTATGAAGCTAAAGCAAATTGATTTGAGAATATAAGCAGACTTTTATCTAAGAAGTGGATTCTTATTATTTTGCTCTTATCCTTTTGGTGGATTCCGATCGGTGACGAGTATTTCTCGCTCTATTTTGTAGATTCCTTAGAGTGTGAGCATATTATTTGAGTTTACACTTGTGTTGTATCCTTATTTTTCATTATCTCGTGTCAGATTAGTATTATAGCTTAGATTGTGATGGTCAAACATCGTCTTCATGGCCCGAATATTGATGCACCGGTAAACGAACGAGACTTGCGTGACATTGAAATCAATGATTAGAGGAGACATGTGAAATAACTCCAGCAACGTGTGTTATGTTACGAAGCTCATGAGCATGAAGATTCACGTGTTTTGGGGAATAATTTATCACATAATGAAGAGGAAATTAACGGATTGCATAATGCTCATGATTGAGTATTGAAAGAAGAGGCTCCTTTGAATCGTAGATGTGGAAGAAACTAAACATCACCCTGGATATGTTAAAGTTGACATTCGTCAAATCCAAGGTGATGAATTCATTGATTGGGTCAACACCGTGGAGATAATCTTTAACTACCATGAAACTCTGGAGATCGAAAAGATGAAGTTGGTTGCCATAAAGTTGAATAAACATACCTCAATTTGATGGGAATGGCTAATGAAGAACTGTGAACATGAAGGTAAAAGAATAAAAAATAAGAATCGTAACTTGGGAGAAGATGAAATATGAGTTAAAGAAGATATTCATGCCTATTTATTACTTACAAGATGTTTTTCTTAAGTTTCACAACTTTAAGCAAAATGAGTTGTCCATGTAAGAGTATCCAAAAGAATTTGATAATCTCATGATGTGATGTGATTTATCTGAATCGGAGAAATAAATTATTGCTCACTATCTTGGAGGTTTAAGAAGTGAAATTTCAAATGTTGTCCAGTTGCAACCTTATTAGACTTATAATGATGTGTTTAAATTGGCCCTAAAGGTGGATAAGCAGCTCATGTAGAAAAGTAGTGTTCAAACTTGGAGTCATGAATGAGGTTGTACCCGAAGGAGTGGTTCTACTTCCAAGCCTTTAAAGACATTTTCTTTTAAGACACCTTCAAAGAAAGATATAAAGGGTAAATCAATTGATCTAGGTTATTCGAATTTGAATTCTTGTCAATGTTTTAAATGTCATGGATTTGGACACATTTCATTCGAGTGTCCAAATCAAAAGATTATTTTATTAGTGGAGGAAAACGTCCAAGAAGATGTAGAACAAATTACTAGTGATGGATATAAAAGTGAGGGTTAAATCGTAATGGTGACTAAGGTGAATTGATTGTTGTTTGAAGAAGTTTAAATGCAACCCATGTGGAGGATGAGCAATGGCTTCAAAATAACATCTTTCATACCCTTTGTACTTTTTATGACAAGGTGTGTAATGTTATCATTGATGGTGGATGTTGTGAGAATGTTGTGGCTATTAAAATGGTGGAGAAATTGAAGGTTAAGACGTAGGAGCACCCACAATTTTATAAGCTTCCATGGTTTAAAAAGGGAAATGAGGTATAAATCAATAAAATGTGCTTAGTTCAATTCTCAATTGGGAAGATATATCAAGATGAAATTGGTGTGATGTTATGCCAATGGAAGCTTGTCATTTACTTCTTGGGAGACCTTGCGAGTTTTATAGGCATATTAAATGTGATGGGTTTGTAAGGACTAAATTTCCAATTGAGTATTAATGTAGTTTGGACTTATTCTTGGAACAAGGCACGTTTGAGTCATATGTAGATTTTTTATCACTACGAGACTATGATTTGTCGAAGATTTAATTAAAGATGTTGCGGAAAATCCACAAGGAATTAATCATGCCGAAGTTTAATTGGTGCACATTTATTGTCTTCAAAGTTTAATTGCATTCCGAGATCATACAGGTATGAATGCATAGTGTTAATGAAACTCAAAATTTTATTTCACAAAAATAAGGATGTTATGTTTAAACGAAAAATGTTTTAAATGTTTACACTTCGTTTTAATCAGATGAGGATGGAATAGAGTTTGATAAGAGTTGGTTTTATGTAAAACTCTGTTTTTAAAGTTGAATGCATCAAAACTCTAATTTGGGCGACGTCGTTCGAACGAGAACTGATGTCGTTCGAATGACGCAGTATCTCACTCGAACGAGATCCCTTACCGCCTTAAAATAATTATAAATAAGCATGTTCAATTTTCTCGAAGTGCGTGTAGTGCGAAATACAGTTTACAATCCAAAAAGTTTTCTACACAAAGTTTTTTAAGGTTTTTCATAGTTTAAACATCCTTAGAGTTTCAAGATCCGAGCTTTTCATTATCATATGTTCTTGTGATCTTATTGGCACCAAGTTTGAGGTTCTATTGAAGATCCATTATTGGTTTTTGGGTGAAGATTCGGTGGATACCGGTTTCGACATTGTAGACGATACAGGCTGTATCGGTGGATACCGAGACACTCGTGGAGGCGCGTGTTGTGGACGAGCATCGTAGAAGAAGGATACTTTCTGCGTGGGCACTGTGAAGATTGGTAAAAGATTAGAAGAGCTTCAAGTCTTGTGGGGATCGAGTCGTTGTATAAGACTACCGTCTAACTTTATAAAACCATTGTCATAGTGATTGTCTGGCCTGGGCCGTCCGAGGCTTTTTTTCGATTGGCTTTTTCCTCGTACATCAGTGTTGTGAGTATTGATCTAATTTATTTTACTTGCTTTAATCACTAGTTGCATGCTTAGGGTAAAACAAGATAAAATCTGGTTAAGTTAACTTGTGTCACAACTTGGTTTGATAAAATTGAAAAGGAGTTTTTCAAAACGAGAAAGTTGGTTTGCATTTGTCCTTAACTTAATTCCGCTCAAGCAAAAGTTCTTGTTGAAAGTTATAATTTTGGGACCTAAAAATTAGTATTAGAGATAAAAATACATTCTTATTGTGTTTTATCCCTTTTTGCTTGTAAGGATGAATTTTGAAAATTATGATAGTTTTCGTACTCCTATTTTTTATGGCGCTAATCATGCTTATTGGAAAATGCGAATGAAAAATACTTTAAAATCCATTGATGAGCGTGTCTGGTTAGCTGTTGAATAAGGTTGGTCACCACCTGTCACATGAGAGGGTGAGGTCACTAGTTTGAAACCCGTTGAGTCATGAACTGAGACTGAACATAGGCTTGCATTGTATAACTCTAAAAGTCTGCACGTTATTTTCTCACATGTCACACCAAAAGAGTATAATCGTATCGCGACTTGTGGAACTTCAAAATAAGCTTGGGATACACTGGCACTCACTCACGAGGGCATGAGCACGGTTAGGGCATCTAAGTTGTAAAATCTCACTACATAGTTTGAGACGATTAAGATGTTAGAGAGTGAGACGTTTGATGAGTTTTACACTAAGTTGTCCACTATTATTAATACGACATTTAGCCTAGGTGAGAAGATTCCCAATAACCGAATGATTAAGAAAATTTTGAGATCATTACCGAGTAGGTTTGATGCTAAAGTGACCATTATGAATTCCCTTGGTATGCTTAACTCGTCGAAACTGGAAGAGATCGTAGGTGACTTGCAAATCTATGAACTCAATATGTTTACCTCTAAGCAAGTGCCATAGAAAGAAAAGATCATTGCTTTGAAAGCCCCGAAGGAGGAAACTAAAGTTTTGAATGACGACTCTGATTTTGACTTTGAGGATGTCGTCTTGTTGGCAAGAAAGTTCAAGAAGTTTCTTCAAATTCATAAGCAATCAAAAGATGCCAGAATGTTTGAAAAATTCAAGAACAAGGGAGATTACACCCCTGGGGATAAAAGTGAGAAAACTAACAGAGATGATTCTAATAGGTGTTTCGGGTGTGAGGGGTATTGTCACAAAGTAGCTGAGTTCCCCACTAGACTTAAGAAAGAGGGCAAGAAATCGATAACATACAACCTCACCTTAAGTGATAATGAGCCAAAAGAGGGAGAGGATTCCCACATTGAGCCTAATCCTTTGTGTTTGGAATTTTGCCAATATTTTGGTATTGTTCCTGCAAGAATAGTTCCAAATACATGGAGGATAGTTAATGGCGTACATAGATTGAATCAAATTCATGGAACTCATTTAGGGATTCTTAAAATTATGTATTGTTATAAATGGGTTACCAACGACACCACATTTTACTTAAAAACTAGGTTTTCTAACAAAGCTTTAATGGTCAATCTCCCTGATGCTAATAGGGATTATTTTGAACATGGGGGTGTGATAAAAAATTGGCAACACCCCCCGTTAAAAGGGAAAGATGTGTACCATGGTCCCAGATGTCCACTTTATGGCAATTGGATATGTTGATTTTATTTTTTCAATTTAGGTCTTGTTGATGTAAAAAATTAGATTATCTCTAATTAATCAATCACAGATAAAATAAATAAGACAAAAGATTTTTAAAGTGGTTCAGCCTTATAAGAATGGCCTACGTCCACTGTTTTTGTATTGCTGACTATTTATCTGGAATTCTCGATATGTGGTTTATCCAGAAATCCAGAGCCCCCTTCTAATGAGGAGGTTACAATGTATTTATAGCCATGAGGCTGTATATGTGAAAGGACAATGCGTTGTTATTTAGTAGACATATACCTCTGTACGATAATAATGAGCATTTAATGCGCAGTCATCTCTTTGATTCTCTTGATTTGGATGCTCTGTACGCTAAGTAGCTCGGACCGCTTAAGCTTCTCGGACCGCCTAAGTAGCTGGGGGCCCATGAGTTACTCGGGGAGCCTAAGTTGATCGATACGCTTGAGCTGTTCGGAATGTATGAGTTGCTCGTGGCGTTTGAATATCTCGGTGGCAGTGAGTTGATCGGTAGAAGTATTTGTAATTGCGACGTTGGTCGACATGTGTCTTTAAATGATGGGTCCACATCAGCAGATTAAATTTGGTATCAACAGAAGCCCCCAATGTTCCATAGTTTGATGTTGAAGAAAAGTATGGAACATTCTGCTTGAAAACTGCATAGATTATTGGTTTGTATGATTTTTAGGAAAACATTCATTGTATATAACTCCTTTTTAAGTGCATAGTATCAGGCCTCATAAATTTTTTGAATTTCCACGATCGTTTCGATATTTGTGCCCTTTTATTCTTTTAGCCGCCAAAAATGCAAACGTCTTTCCTTGTAATCATTGTCTTTCTCTATTCCCGAGATAAAGTATTTAAGCGCGACAGAAATCCTGTCGTCTTTTACTTTTCAAATCTGTATCTTTGAACTCTTTATTTCCTCTCTATCTTGTGCCTTCGTTCTTTCCATAGTTCGTTGTCAATCGATCTCTCTTTTTCTGTAAGATTTTCTTCCTTCTCTTTTATTTACTTTGTTCATCATGGTTTACCTTGTTGAATCGCTTGACAAATTTCGATCTGAATTTTCAATCCCTTCATGGGTTATTTTGGAAGAACTTTCTGAACCTTCTGATTATTTTTCTTTGGCTGAGGGACGTTGGTTCCCAAGTCTCTTTGTGGCTGAATGTGGCTTTTATTTTCCTCTAAATCCCCTATGTTTGGAGTTCTATCAATATTTTGACGTTGTACCTGCAAAAATAGCTCCAAATACCTGGAGGATAGTTAATGGCGTACATAGATTGAATCAAGTCCATGGAACCCGTTTAGGGATTCCTGAGATTATGTACTGATATAGATGGGTTGTCAGTGATTCCACATTCTATTTAAAAACTAGGTTTTTGAATAGGGTTTTAGTTGTTAATCTTTCAGATGCCAATAGGGATTATTTTGAGCATGGGGTTGTTATGAAAAATTAGCAACACGCTCCATTAAATGGGGATGATGTATATCTAGGTCCCAGGTGTCCCCCTTATGGCAATGGAATAGGTTGTTTTTATTTTTTGAAATCTTGTTTTCTTTGTGTTTGATAAAATGTATCACTGACATTTGTTTTTGTTTGTTACAGTTGACAGTAAAAGAAAACCTCCAAAGAAGCTGACGTTAATTTAAAGCATTTGAAACTTATCTGGGATTTTCACCAATCTGTTACCGAGGAACATATTAGATCTGCCTCTTATTTGTTGCAGTACAAGAGCTATAATTCTTCTTTCACTGCTTGTCCACGTCCAGTGGTAGTTAATCTTGACCAAGTACCATCTTCTGAGACTAGTGTAGAAGGTTCTTCCTCTGAGTCAAGTGTTCCCATCAGTAACCTAATAAAGAGAAGAAGAGCTCCTGCCTTCTTAGATAAATCTTCCTCTACTAATGTGGAGGTAAAGAAAAGCAAACAAGATGTCCCAGAAGAAGGGACGTGAATCACTGATGCACCTCCTCCTACTGCTGCCAAGAAAGTTATTGAAAAGCCCCTAATGGCCCCGAGCAAGATTGTTGTTGTTCCTCCTCCGAGTGAGGTTATCGTTACTTCACCAACAAAGACAACGTCTTTAGTTGAAAATGTTCCTGCTCCTCTGAGGAGGTTAAAGAACAACTCTTCTGAGAGACCTGTTGAACCTGTCTCTCAACCTTCAACTGTTGAAGATAATGTTCCATCTTTTGGTGCTCCGAGCTCTGCTGTGAGTTTGGTGAGATCTTAGACTGTCCCAGAAGTTTAAGGCATTGAAAACACTCTTTCTCGTGAGAGAATCACTACCCTAGCTGCTCAACACATTGCCTCAGTAAGTATTGTTAGCCTGAGTCTTTCACTTTCTAATATTATGTTCATATATTGACTCAAAGTTATTTCTTTTCCAGCTGGTGACGTGTTTTAACAGCATTCTGAAGAAGGATGAAGCTATCAAGGCTTCAAGCTCCTCGGGAGGAGTAGAGGAAACTTTTGTTGGGCTGACCCAATCTCTGAAAGATTCTCATCAAAAATACGAGGAAGATAAAGTTGCTTGGGAGAAGCAATTAAAATCCATTGAGCTAGAAAGAAATCAAGTTGTGAGTGCCTCCAAGGATTTGGAGAAGAAATTGACGGAGTCTGAGCAGAGCAACAAAGTCTTCGAACCAAGTAACAAGGAGCTGGAAGTTAAGCTCAAGTCTGCTGAAGAAGAAGTTGTTAAACTTCAAGATATTGGGCGTCAGAAAATGGAGGTGGAGGAGAAGTTGAAGGATGTCGAGGAACTCCTTAGGGAAAGGACCTCCTCGGAGAAGGAAAAAATGAAGAAGGCAGTTAAAAAGTCTTTCAGTGCTGGTTGGGATAAAGGCTGGAACAAGGGCCTGGCTGCCATGTCTTCTAAAATGGAGTATTAAAAAGTGCGACTGTGTGATAATGATTTAAATTCAATTCGCAAGTTTCCAAGAACCTTTATTTAATTAGAATCTACTTTTAAATCAAATAAATACAGCTCTTAAACATGCATCTAAATCATCCCATCAAATATAAAGCATGCAACGCAGTAAATATGCTGAGACACAGATTTCAGGAAAAAACCCCTTTCGGGTAAAACCTTTATTTCACTATGAATATACAAGTCGCAACTTACAATTACATAGAGAAATCTGCAATGGATCAACGCGCAGCCAACCCATAAAGACACGCAGTCTTGAACTCAGCAAGAGAATACACGCAACACCCTCCAAGGACTCGCAGCCCAAATAACGAAAGAAGAACTGCAGCTCTCCTCAATGACACGTGTAACAACCCGCGTAATTTTGGTCTATTTTAATTAATTTCTGGAAAATGGACGAAAATAAAGTTTTTGATAAAATTATTTTTATTGCTCAAATATGTTGGTTATTATTTTTAAAGGTGAGAATTTCAAACGGTTTCGAAAACGGAGTTAAAACGGATTTTAAAATGATTTTTAAATGTTTTTAACTCTTGGAGTTGTTTTGACTTCCAACTTTTCATTTCTTTGCCTTATTTAAAGGAGTCTTTTGGATTCCAACTCTTCATTTCTTTGCATTATAAAAGGAAGTTGTGGGCAACCCTTTTAGCATACTTTTGGCACAAATTTTGGCAGCAAATATATTTTATATTCCTCTTCTTTTTATATACACATTGGCCCTTGAGATTTGTGAGTTCCAACCATAGATTAGAGATTTTCTTGGGGCTATTTTGTTGGAGGTTCTTGGAGGATCTTTTGTAGATCTTTTGTGTTGATCTTGAGGATGTGATCATTGGTTTCTCATCATGGTTTGAGGTATGGGGTTTTACACAATATGCTCCTTAAATCTCGCGAGTGTCATTCTCTTTGAATTCTTGTTAATTGAACTCATATTTGAATTGATAAATTCATTGAAATCTGGAAAATAATTGTTGAAATTATTTTGATTCATGTCGTATCATTATATTGTTGATGAGCACGTTGTCATGAGATTTTAATATGGCACGGATGTTGAGTACCCGCCAAAATTCCTGTTTCCCGGGCTATGGCTTGATAAAGCATATACGGATGTGGTGAGGCCTGGTGACCTAGTTAAAGTGTTGTTGAGAAATTTATTGATAAAATGCTATTGAGATTTGCATTTGATTTGAATATTCGTACTCGTGTTATTACGCTTTGTTCATCGTTAATATAATTGTTGATCATCTTTCTTGTCGTATTGTGTACTTCCCCATATTTTCTTTTAGTGGCAGGTTAGCGCGGATTTTGGGGCAATATAGAGATTGATTTTAGCAAGGATTGTTTGGGAAAGATTTGTATTATTTTGATGTATAGATCTTTGGAGATTTGTATTTTATTTTCGAGTTAGTTGTTGTATGTAATTCGAGAGATTTGGTATTTAATTTGAAGATATTGAGATTTGTAGTTTCTCTTTTGTTGTTGTGGGTTTATTTAAAGGCTCTATACCTTGTCACTTGTGGGTTTGGATTTATTTTATCGCATTAGCTCTCCGTTCGCTCTCCCCGGGCGGGCGGGGTGTTACAACACGCAGCCATAACACTTTGTAGAGACTCCCTCAGCAATGACACGCAGCCCTCGGTTGCAAAGATCTCCCCACAAAGGTTGAACAACAGCAAAACTTATGTTCTAGGGTTCCAAAAGATTCACAAAAGCAATTGGGATTTTTGTGTGTGAATCAAAAAGATTTTTGGCACATCAAAAATTGAAATCTTGTTGTGTTTGTACTATTAGAAACGTTTTCTCAAAGACTTGAAAAATATACCACCGAAAAAGGTATATATATATAGGAAAAATAAGTTGGTGGATAAAAATCTCACGGAACTGATCGAGTTTATCCCAGGCGGACTGGTCCGGCTTGGAGGCGGATCGGTCCAACCTCGGATCGGTTCTTTTAAAATATGGCTTTATCGGTTCGCTACCAGTCCGGGGTCTACTGTATCTTCATCAAGGCGGATCGGTCCGGTATAGAGGCGGACCGGTCCTGCTTCCCAGAAAAATAAAAAACTTCTTATTTTTATAAAAAACATTTTATAAAAATTTCCCAATACTAAATATGAACTTTAAGGAACGTAAAAACAAAATTTTGCCAAGTTCATTCTCGCAGAGGCTATGATGTTGAAGACACTTTGATATTCGGATTCGTTGATGTAGATGTGATATTGAGTTTCTTCAACGGTGTAACGGCGTACGACACGACGTACGACATACAAATTGATAATGGATAAAAATGTCCTTAAAAGTATGCCAGCCTCAAATATTTTAGGGATGGATAGGTTGCAGCCTTGCAGGAGCTGAAAGTTACTGAGAATTCTGAGTTATTTCAGCAGCACACTCATGGCCCTCCTCCCTCTCCTGGAGAAGAAGAAGAGGATGAAGCTGCTTCAGATGAATCTTCCATGATGATTTGTGATCAGGTCCCTACTGTTCCTGTCGTTCAACCTTGCTCCGAGCAACTCCAACTAACCAATACCTCTGTCGAGCAACCAGTCTCTTCCTCCAAACCTTCTGAGGAAGTTGTAGGGAACAAGGAGAAGGTGTAAAGTTGCTCGAGCTTTTATTTTTTGTTTTTTGTTGAATGTAACCTCAGACTTTGTATTTTCTCTTATGATGAAATAAAAATCCAAACTTTGGTTGTTCATCTTGACCTTCTATTTTACTTGCTCTGTCTGCATCCTTATTGATTCTTTTTATTTCTTCTCTTTGTTAGTTTATGGCCAGGATGGAGCTCTTATCAGCTCATGACATAGAATTGATGAAAAAATGATATGACTATTATAAAGCTGGCCATGCAGATCTAAATAAAGCTCACATCATTGATATCCTTGGTTAAGATACTTCTGAACGGGCAGTTAAAGCTTACCAGTACCTGAAGTGTTTGCTTGATCGTGCAGTCGCCAACAATGTGGCCTACTATGAGATGATTGAAGATCTCCAAGGAACTGTCGAGGAACTCCAACAGCAATATAAAGAATCTTCTACCCTTTTGCACCAAGGATACGAGAAAAAATATCAACAACTGAGTGCTGAGAAAGGGTATGACAAATTTATCTCTGCTTATGAGAAGAAAGAAAGTGTTTTAAAGCTTGAAGTTGAAGATCACAGGCATATCGCCAAGTTTTTGGAGCAGGAGAACATTGCCTTGCAAGAGGAGATAAAACAGCTCAAGTCCGCTACATCTTCCTCGGGAGTCTTGGTCCTTGTTAATGATGAAGGTTTCTCTTTCTTGGAGGTAGAAAACTCCAACTTAAGAGATGAGTTGGAAACTTTAAAAAGAGATGGACCCTCCACATCTACTCGTGGACGAGCAAGATCTTCTTCTCGTGGACAAGCAAGGACTGGTCAGGTTTCTATTGAAGAAGCAAGAACTCAAGCGGCTTTAGAAAATCAGGCCTTTCAGTTGGTGGCGAAGAACTAAGCCTTAGCAGAAATGTCTAAGAAGATTCTGAACTTCAGCTAACAACTATCTACCCAGAGTTCTTCCATGGAAAACAAAGAACTTCTGGTGAAGAATCTCTACGAGCAACTGGAGAGGTTAACTTACCAATTTCATAAACAACCCAGAGAGTTTTGGATGGCTGGGTATAATGAAGCCCTTTACCATCTTGATGCTCGGATCCAGCAATTAAATAACGAAGGGTACAAGCAGGGATGGTTAAATGCTATGTGTGTTCTACAATCGGAGCATGGATATTATTTATGGGATTATTATGAGCCTCGAGTGCTCGATTTACCCGTACCTCCTTTTAAACTTGATTTTAGCTGGATTCCTGCTCGTGCAATTCCTCGATGTCTGATTTCCAAATATCTTGGTAATTACAGTCTTCATACTAACTTCGAGATATCTCGCCCAGAACATTTACTTGATCGGCCATCTGTAATGAATGTTAGAATATTGAGAGATGTAAATTTTATAAATTCTCCTTATGCCTTAGATGATCCTCCTACTGGAGTAGAACCTGTCTCAAAGGCAGAAGGGAAAAAACCAATAGAATAGAATTTTTATGTAATGAAGTATATTTTTCACAGCATATGTCATTCTACTTGATTTGAATGAAGAAATTTTTAGCCTTTTGCCATTCTATTTTCTTCTAAATATTTTATAGAATATCCTCGTTTGCTTGTTATTTTGTTTTTGGATAATGGAACTTGTCCCATTTGTTGTTTGATTATAGTAACTTGTCACTCTTTGGGACTAAGCAATGAAATGACTTGCATCCTATATTCCTGCTTAGTTTAACCAACCGGAGTTGATTGCATATAATTTTCTGACCAAACGGAGTTGGTGGTAATTGATTCGCCGACCAACCGGAGTTGGTGGCAATTGATTCCCGACCAACCGGAGTTGGTGGTAATTAGTTCCTGACCAACCGGAGTTGGTGGTAATTGATTTGTCGACCAACCGGAGTTGGTGGTAATTAGTTCCCGATCAACCGGAGTTGGTGGTAATTAATTTGCCGACCAACCAGAGTTGGTGGTAATTGATTCTCGACCAATCAGAGTTGGTGGTAATTAGTTCCCGACCAACTGGAGTTGGTGGTAATTGGTTTCCGACCAACCGGAGTTGGTGGTAATTGGTTCCCGACTAACCGGAGTTGGTGGTAATTAGTTCCCGACCAACCGGAGTTGGTGATAATTAGTTCCCGACCAACCGGAGTTGGTGGTAATTATTCTGAATTTGATGTGTAGTGTGTAACACTAATATTCCAAAAAATTTCAACAAAAAGAGAGAAATTGGGTAAAACATCCAACACTTTATTCATACTGAAGAAATTGCATTACATAGGAATTTCAATTACTGATAATACTTGCGCAGATGCTCTGCATTCCATGCATTCTTGAATTCTTCTCCTTCCAATGTTTCAATCCTGTATGTCCCTGGACGAACAAATTTTGTTACTCTGTAGGGTCCATGCTGGTTGGCTTCCAATTTGTTATTCTTTTGTATTACTTTCTTCAGCACATAATCCCCTTCCTTCAAATCACACTTCTTCACTCTTTTATTATAGAACAAAGTTGTTCGTTGTTGATATGCTGCATTTCTGATCGCTGCTTCTTTCCTGACTTCTTTGAGCATATTCAGGTCCAATCTTCTCATTAAATCACTGACAGGAGAATTGAAATTAAGCACCCTATGTGTGGGTAGACCCAATTCAGCAGGTATGACAGCTTCACTTCCAAATGCCAGCATGTATGGAGACTCTCCTGTTACGGCTCGTGGTGTGGTACGATAAGCCCACAGCACAGAATGTAGCTCTTTAATCCAATTTTCTTTTGCATCATCTAGTCGTTTCTTCAAACCATTCAGCAGCGTTATGTTTGTCACCTCAGTTTACCCATTGCTTTGGGGATGTCCTGGTGCATAGTGGATCTTCAGTACATTGGATTGATGACAATACGCAGTAAACTCCTCGTTGTCAAACTGGGTTCCATGGTTAGTAATGAATGCATGTGGGAGACCATATATGTAAATAATATTCTTTCAAATGAATTGATAGACTTTGTCGTATGTCATATCAATGAGAGGCTCAACTTTCACCCATTTTGTAAAATAATCCACAGCAACCACAAGGTATTTGGATCTTCCTCTGGTCGTTGGAAGTGGCTTGACCAAGTCTATTCCCCACATGGAGAATGGCCAAGGAGACGTGATGGGCGTTAATAATGCTTGGGGAGTTCTTCGGATAGAGGAGAAGCGTTGACATTTGTCACACTTCTTGGCATAAGCTATAAAATCAGCTCTCATGGTCGGCCAGTAATACCCCTGCGTGGTTATTCTTTGCAAGAGAGTCTGACTTGCTATATGGGCTCCACAAGACCCTTTTTGAACTTCTTCGATCAAATCTTTCACTTCGGAGGGATTGACACATCTTTGTAGCCCTGCTATAACTCCTCGTCTGTACAAAATGCCACTGGTCAACACATAACGAGCAACTTTAAACTTTAGTTTCTTAGCTGCGAGTTTATCAGTTGGTAAAGCCCCCTCTTTAATATAGGCCATGATGGGATCCATCCAAGATGGTCCCAAGTCGAGGGCAATGAAATTCATCATCAAATCTTCATCTATGCTCTGACCAACTAGGATTTCTATTGGGATTATTCTTCGTAGCTCGGTGCGTGTGGCTGATGCCAATCGAGCTAGTGCGTCTGCTCTTGCATTCTCTAATCTTGGTATTCTAATCAACTGAACTGTAGTAAAATTTGATACAACCTCCATTGCTTTTACATGATACTTGATCATTAATTCTCCTTTTGCTGCATACACTCCCAGAATTTGATTTATGATTAACGGGGAGTCACTGAACACAATGACTTGCTCAGCTTTCATGGTTTTGGCAAGGCTTAGACCCACGATCATTGCTTCATATTTGGCCTCATTATTAGAAGACTTAAATTAAAAACACAGAGCATATTCCACATCAATCCCATCTGGACTGTTTAAAATTATCCCTGCTCCATTGCCTGTAGAGCACGAAGCGCCATCTACGTACAGATTCCATACAGGTACTCCATTATTAAACTCTTGGTCAGACAGAGCTCCTCGGTAAATTATTTAATGCTTCCTTTTATCCTCCTCTAATACTCTTCGCTACTCGTTCCCTGACGTAAGTTGGTCGGGGTTTAAATTTGATGATCCTGTAACATCCACAGGCTGGTCTGTATTAAATTCCTGCTCGTCGGAGGAATCCTCCTGAGTGAATTCTGTGATAAAATCCGCTACTGCCTGCCCTTTGAGCGACGATCTAGGCTCATAAATTATATCATATTCTCCAAGTTCTACTGCCTAGTACATCAACCTTCCTGATTTTTCTGGTTTATATAAAGCTTGCCTTAATGGCATATCTGTATACACAACTATAGTATGAGCTTGGAAGTATGGCCTCATCCTTCTGCTTGCTTCAATCAGTGCTAGTGCCAACTTCTCCAGCCTTAGATATCTGATTTCTGCTCATAAAAAATCTTTACTGGTGTAATAGACTGGTTTTTGTACTCCGTCCTCCACTCTTATCAACGCCGAGCTCACTGCGTTTTCTAAAACTGCCAGGTATAAGTATAGTCTTTCTCCCATCACTAGTTTAGATAATAGAGGAGGTGTCCCTAGATACTTCTTCAACTCTTGAAAGGCCTCTTCGCATTCATCATTCCACTCAAAAGTTTTCAGATTGTTTTGAAGAATGGGAGACATCTGTCTGTTGCTCGTGACAGAAATCTGTTAAGTGTTGTAACTCGTCCCGTGAGGCTTTTCACTTCCTTCTTCATCGTTGGAGATCGTAGCTCCAATAGAGCCTTGATCTTTTCAGGATTTGCCTCACTTCCTCGTTGGTTAATAATATATTCGAGAAACATGCCTTCTCGTACTCCGAATATGCATTTATTGGGATTCAATTTCATTTGATATTTCTCTGGTTGATCAAAGGTCTGACTTAGGTCAACTAGATGATCAGCAACTTTCTTGCTCTTCGTCAGCATAAACTTCCATGTTATGACTGATTTGCTCCGCAAACACCATATTCATCGGTCGTTGATATATTGCACCTGCATTTTTAAGTCCAAAAGGCATAAAATTATAGCAATAAGTTTCCCTTGGGGGTGATAAAAGAGGTACTCTCCCTGTCTTCAGGCTTCATTTTAATCTGGTTGTAACGAGAATAAGCATCCATGAAACTCAACAATTCATGCCCCGAGGTAGCATCTACTAGTTGATCGATTTGGGGAAAAGGAAAATGATCATTTGGGCATGCCTTATTAAGACCAGTGAAGTCTACACACATCCTCCACTTGTTATTTTTCTTCTTCACCATTACCACATTTTCTAGCCAATCAGGATATTTGACATCTTCAATAAAAGAGGCTTTTTGTAGTTTCCCTACTTCTTCCTGTATAGTTTGGTTCTTCTCAGGACTAAACACTCTTCTTCGCTGCTTTATTGGCTTGGCTTCCTTGTTCACGTTGAGCTCGTAGCACAAGAAATTCGGATATATCCCTGGCATGTCTTCATGACTCCATGCGAAAGTTTGCTTTCTGCATCTTAGAAATGCTATCAGCTCTTATTTTATTGATACATCCAATGATGCACTAATTTGAGTTGTTCGTTCTGGATGTTCGTCGTCTAGAATGATATTTTCGATATCCTCCATGACCTGGCCCTTAACGAGCTGAGACTCATCTCTAGGGTCTAAAGTTTCAATCTCCGCATCTTTTATTCCATCCACCGGATAAGTAGTAGTCTTCTTCCTGGATTCTTCACGCTCCTCCTGCTCGGTAGATGAATAGTTGCATTCTCGAGCTACTTTCTGGTCGCCTTTCACAACTCCCACTCCAAAATTGGTTTAAACATCGATGTACAGTAGATGGTATTGCTTTGAACTTCTTCAGGCCTACTCTTCCCATGATGATATTATAAGCTAATTGGACATTTTTATCCATTACAAAAAAGTGCACTCTTTCTGTTCGACAAACAGGCCGTGTACCGATAAGCATATCCAACTTGATCGTCCTAAGTGGAAAAACCTTCTCGCCAGTAAAACCAAGGAGAGGCCTATGATATGGCTCCAACTTGGCTAGCTTCAGATTCAAACTGTCAAAACATGGATAGAACATGATATCTACCGAGCTACCATTATCCATCAGTACTCGTGAAATCACCACTTCCTTCATTCTCATCTTAATCACCAATGGGTCATTATGAGGATATAGTACACGTGCCAGGTCGTTCTTAGAGAAACCAATGACTAGTTTGTCCTTATTCACCTTTCTCGAGCGATCATCTTTAGTCATATTTATTCGTTGAATGTACGAGCAAGCTTGAGCCTCATTGAGGTAAGCTTTTCTTTTCACAGTTAAATCTCCACCTCCTGCATCTCTACTTGTAATAACATTACATTCAAATGATTCAAAATGGATTGAAAATACCTCACGTTCTGGTTGTTTTGGTCTTTTAGGGAGATCGGGGTCATCTTGGTCATCTTCTGGGTCTTCTTCATGACTTCTCTTCTTGTCTTCTTTTGCTCGACGAGGAGATCTAGACCTCTGCCTTGTTCGTTCGTTGCTCTTTCCACCATTTTAACGATAAACATATTTAGCCATATTTCCTCATCTGATGAGTGCTTCAATTTCATTCTGGAGAGCTATGCAATTTTTGGTCGTGTGACCATGGTCATTGTGGAACTCGCAATATTTGGATTTATTACTCTTGTCAGGATCTGCCTTCATTTTTTCTGGCCAGTTTTGCTCCTCGTTGTTCTTGATCTCTTCCAGAATGTGGTTTATATCTACCTTCAAAGGGCTATAATTTCCAAACTTCTTTAATTGTTCCAGTGCTTGCTTTGCTTTCAACGGCCTGTTTCCACCATTATTCTTCTGATCCTTCTTTTCAATCTTACCTTCTTCAACCTTGACCTCCTTAGTGTCTGCATTCTTTTTCGTAGCCATAGCTTCCTCAGCATTCATGATTTTGGATGCTTTTGCCATCAGTTCTGCCATGGTTCTGGGTGGATCTTTGGCTAAAGTGTAGTACAATTTATTTGGCAATAGTCCACTCATTAGGGCAGTAATTGTCGTCTTATCCTCGTAATTAATTACCTCGAGCTTCTTATTATTGAAACGAGTAATATAATCCCTGGTGCTTTCACCTGCCTTCTGTCTAACACTCCGCAAGTGTGCTACTCGTTTGACTGGTTTTGCTCCAAAATAGAAGTTCCCAATAAAGAGCTCGGCCAGTTGAAAGAAAGTCGCGATCTTCCCCCGAGGAAGATTGTTGTACCATATTTGAGCAGACTCGGTAAGAGTTCCTGAAAAAGCCCTGCATCTCATCTCTTCTGGAACTGCATAGATATCGGCAACAACTTGGTATTGTTCTATATGAAGGACAGGGTTAGTTTTTCCATCATATTTAGGGGTCATCATTGGAGCTTTGAATTTTGATGGTGTGGGAAATCCATAATCGCCTGTACAAAGGGTGTTCCTTGAACAAAAGTCCTTTGTAGAGGATTCTTGGCCTTAGCCATTTCGCCTAATATGTCATCTAACCTCTGAATAGAGCCCTTCCACGCATCGTTTCCTTCCTCGGGCCTATTGGTTCAAGCAATTGATCACTTTGAATTTGCCTCTTGGGATCTTTCATTACGAGAAGTTGGTCGTGATTGGGCAGAGCCTTCTCTTAGATCGGATGGTCGTGGAGAGTTCCTCGACGCAATCCTAGGAGGACTTCTATTCCTCCTAGGGCCCAAACGATCAAAAGGAGAGACTCTACTCAACCTTTCTAGAGCACTGGTCCTTTCCGGAGATAGATTGATGTTTCGTTGAGAATCTGTAGCCCGCACTGATGAAGTCCGACCAGGTTGATAAAAAGGATCATTAGATCTCTCAGTACGATATAAATCGGTGCGTCTGGATTGAGATGCCTCTGGGAATAACGTTCGCCTAGTTCGCGAATATGGTAAACGAGTATTTTTCTAAACACTTCGTTGTCCTGATTGGGCCGGCACTCCTCCTTGAACAGTTTGTATAAGCTGACGCATAGTTTCTTGCATGGCTGTTTGACCTTGGGCTAAACTAGCCATTATGCCAGCCATATCTGACATATTTGCTGGAATGGACGAATTTGGGGGGATCCCAGCGTTTCCATTACTGGATTCTGGATTATCAGCCATTAATAATGAATTATTTTAGTGAAAAACGATAAGTACAGTCGTTTCCCACAGACGGCGCTAATCTGTTGATGTAAAAAATTAGATTATCTCTAATTAATCAATAACAAATAAAATAAATAAGATGAAAAGGATAGGCCCCCGATTTTTAAATTTTCTTTAAAAATTATTTCCACCAAATTTTAATTTTCTTAAACAAATTAAAATTAAACCGAGTGAAATTAACTTAACGCATTAAAATCACTTTCACTTAAACCAAGTTAACTACACAATACCCAAATTAAACACGTTGAGATTAAATGAAACCAATTTTTAATCTTTTACCTAAGCATGTGTTCTAGGTGATTTTGCAAAAGATAAAATAAATAATTAATCCACTACGCCGAGATGTACGAGGAAAAACTCACAACGGGAAACAACCTCGGACGGCCCTAGCCACAAATCCACTAAGTACGGAATTTACAAATACAAGACAGAAAGACTTACAACACACGACTCGATCCCTCTCAAGACCCGATGCTTCTTCTTGTAGATACCTCTTCCTAGCGGATAACCTTGGAGCTCCACCGCGGTCTTGGAATCCACCGATCGGACTTTATATGGTCACCGTCACCCGAGCAAGGAGCCTTTCTCCAAGTGGGTAATGCCGCAAAAAAACTCTTCTTCTTTCTTTATGAGATGTAAAAGAAAACTCGAAACTTCTCTTTGAACGGAAGAGATGAACCCGGTGCCAAACTCCAAGCAAGATATATGAATATGGGAACTTGGAAGAAACTAATTTGGGTGTAAACAAGAGTGGTGTATATTTTTCTCTTTGATAAAAACACACTCAAAACATGATCTTTTTCCCTCTTTGATTTTACTCTCAAAACACTCTCTAGGAGTTAGTAGGATATGAAAAATATTCCTTGGAAAATGTGATTCCCTCACATAGTTATGCTGTGAAAAGTTGGTTAAGAAACAAGTGGGGAAGTGGGTGAAAAACTGCTTAAAACTGCCAAAAACTGTTCCCGCCTGGCATTTCATTCGAACGAAATTTCGTTCGAACGACATTCTCGTTCGAACGAGTTTTCTAACGAAGTTCCAGTATGAACTCGTTAGAAGCTCGTTAAAAATTTCGTTAGAACGACCATCTCGTTCGAACGATATTTTGAACGAAGTTCCAGTATGCCATAATGGGAAGTCGTTGGCAATCTCGTTCGAACGACATCTGGTTCGAACGACAATCTCGTTCGAACGACATATCGAACGAACTTCCAGAAAGTTTGGAAAATTTGATTTTAGCCCAGAAAACTTTATAAACTTATTTTAAAGTTTTAATTAATTCTTTCTGAAAATAAAACACAGTTTTAATTAAACCTAACACCCAATAAACAAGCTCCAAGCTCCTATATATATATGATTGCATTCATACCTTGGGAGCATGGAACTATGGTTGATGACGTATAAACGAGGCACAAAACCGGCATGATTATAAAGCTTTATACTCTTTGCCGCTACGTCTTCAAACAAACTTTTCATAGGCTTGAGAATATTACAATTAAATACAATCCTATGTATAAATGTTTTTGTCCGGAATTAAGCCAAAACTATATATGGACTCAATTGTAAATTTGTGTCCATACATAAGACCAGAGATTTTTAAAGTGGTTCAGCCTTATAAGAATGGCCTACGTCCACTGTTTTTGTATTGCTGACTATTTGTCTGGAATTCTCGATATGTGGTTTATCCAGAAATCCAGAGTCCCCTTCTAATGAGGAGGTTACAATATATTTATAGCCATGAGGTTGCACATGTGAAAGGATAATGCGCTGTTATCTAGTAGACATATACATCCGTACGATAATAATGAGCATTTAATGCGTAGTCGTCTATTTGATTCTCTTGATTTGGATGCTCTGTACGCTAAGTAGCTCGGACCGCTTAAGCTGCTCGGATCGCCTAAGTAGCTTGGGGCCCATGAGTTGCTCGGTGAGCCTAAGTTGATCGATACGCTTGAGCTGTTCGGAATGTATGAGTTTCTCGTGGTTCTTGAATAGCTCGGTGGCAGTGAGTTGATTGGTGGAAGTATTTATAATTGCCACGTTGGTCGACACGTGTCTTCAAATGATGGGTCCACATCAGCAGATTAAATTTGGTATCAACAGGTCTGTTTTTATTTGATAAAATGCGTCATTAACATTTATTTTTTATTTTTTGTAGTTGACAGTAAGTGAAAATCCCCCAAAGAGAGTGATATTAATATAAAAGATTTGAAATTTATCTGGGGATTGCATCGAGCAATAGCTGGGGAACACGTGAGGTCTGTTTTCTATTTGCTACAATACAAGAACACCACTTCTTCCTTTATTGCTCGACCTCTTGTTTCTCCCTTGGTGATTGACCTTGAGAAGGCTCCAGCCTCTTCTTCATTTGTTGAAGAATCTTCTCTTGATTTGGGTACTTCTATTACTGATCTGATGACGAAGAAAAGAAGGATGCCTGATCTCTTTGCGAAGGTTGAACCTGGTGCGAATGGGGCGAAGAAAAGCAAAGATGATGTCCCAGCTGAAGGGACTAAGAAAAATGATGTTATTCTACCTGGTGGAGTAGTCATAACTGCCAAGGATATCAGCAAGAATCCCCCTGTTGCCCCTAAAGAGGCAACACCTTTTATTGAAGGGGTTGTCCTTATTCAAGAAGAGGCAGTACCTTTGATTGAAGTTTCTCCTTTGAAAAGATTCAGAATGGGTCTTACTGAGAAGACTGTAGATACTGTTGCCCAACCTTCTGGGGTTGAGGTACCCTCTTTGAGAATTAGTACTCTAGCTCTAATTTCTCGTAGCTTGGCCAAGAAATTGATCAGGTCTGGAACTCTTCCTGACTTTCGAGCTGCTGAGACTTCTACTCCTCGGGAGAAAGTTACTGACTTGGCAGCCCAACATATTGCATCAGTAAGTATCATCACACTATCTATTTTACCTCTTTGTACTATGTTCATATTCTGACTTGGGCTTCTTTTCTCTTGCAGTTTTTGGTGTGTTTTAATAATATTCTGGAGAAGGATGAGGCTATCAAGGCTTCAACTTCATCCAGTGTGGTGGAAGAAGCCCTTGTTGGGTTGTCAAAATCTTTGATGGAGTCCCGACAGAAGTACGAGGAGGATAAATTTGCTTGGGAAAATAAAATCAAGTCCGCTGAAATAGCTCAATAGAAAGCCGAGGAAACTGCCAAAGAGGCTGTAAATGTTTCCAAGGAGCCAGAGGAGAAATGCAAGGTTGTCGTTTTCAGCAAGGTGGAAATTGAGTGCAAGCTTGAAGAGGTTGAACGACATAAGAAAGACCTTGAGGAGAAGGTAAAGTCTATTGAAGAGCTTCTTAAGGAAAATACTTCCTCGGAGAGGGTGAAGGGAAAGGCTGCTGTGAAGAAGGCCTTTAGCTCTGGCTGGGATAAAGGGTGGAATAAAGCTATTATTGCTGCTTCTACCCAAATAGAGTATGCAAGTGTAAAATTCTTTAGGGATGGGTGGACTGCCGCTTTTAAAGAATTGAATGTTGCTGAAGATTCTGAGTTATTTCAGAGACACATTTATGGCCCCCTCCTGCTATTGAAGAAGAAGAAGAAGATAAAGATGGATCTGATGAATCTTCTTTGTTAGTTGTAGAATAAACACTTGTTGCTACTATCTCTCAGTCCTCTGATCAAATTCACCAAGTAACTCCCTCTACCGAGTAACGTCAACTGCCCACCAAGCAATAAATTCCTTCCTCAAAGTCGACTAATGATGTTATAGGGAATAAGGAACAGGTGTAAAGTTGTTCGGCTCTTTACTTGTTTTTTTTTTTCTGTTTTCCCTTTTATTGTAAATTTGGTTGTACCCCCTTTTCTTATGATCAATAAAATGGACTTTATTTTTTATTCTGAGTTTCTCATCCACTTGTTCAATATGGTTGTGCTGTTGTTGATCTATTTTCATTTTTCCTTGCTAGTTTATTATCAGGATGGAACCGTTGTCAGCTCATGATATAGAGTTGATGAAGAAATGTACAGACTACTTTAAAGCTGGTCATGCAGACTGCACAGAGGCATCGATAGTTGATATTCTTGGATATGATGCCTCCGAATGAGCAATTGATGCTTGCCAATATTTAAAATATTTGCTTGATCGAGCTGTGGCAAATAATATGGATTATTATAAAATAATTGAAGATCTTCAAGGGATGATCGAAGAACTTCAGCTTCAGTATAAGGAAGCCACTGCTCTCCTTCATGAGGGTTATGAGAAACAATACCAACAGTTGAGCGATGATCAAGGTTATGATAAGTTCATTTCAGCCCATAATAAGATAGAGAGTGTCATAAAGCTTGAGATTGAAGATCACAGAAACATCGTTAAGTTACTGGAGGAAGAGAATAATGCTTTGAGAGAAGAGTTGGGACAAATAAAATTTGCCTCTTCCTCTGGAGCTCTAGTCCCAATCAATGATGAAGGCTTTTCTTTTTTGGAGACTGAAAATGCTGCATTGAGAGAAGAATTGGAGGCTTTGAAATGATCCATACCTATATCCTCCTCGTGGGGTAGAGTAAGAGCTGGTCGGAGCAGCATTAAAGATACTAGGACTTAACAGGCCTTAGAAAACCAAGCTGTTCAACTGAAGACAAAAAATCAAGCATTAACTGAGATGTCCCGAAAAATTCAGAGTCGCTCCGAGCAACTTTCCAACCAGAATTCTGTGTTGGAGAGTAAGGAAAACTTGGAGAAGCGGTTTCATCAGCACGTTGAGAGATTGACTTATTAATTCCACAAACATCCCAGAGAGTTTTGGATGGGGGATATAATGAAGATTTATGTCATCTTGATGCCCGGTTGAAACAATCAAATAATGAGGGATACAAACAGGGATGGTTGAACGCCTTGACTGTAATGAAGGTTGAACAAGGAACAGAGTTATGGGATTAGTATGAGCCCGGATTACTTGATCTGCCAGTGCCTCCTTTTAAGCTAGATGTCAGATGGATTCTAGCCCGCTCCATTCCTCAGTATTTGGTTTAAAAATACCTTGGCAACTACAATCTTCATGAAGATTTTGAGATATCCCGACCTCAACATCTGCTTGACCTACCTAGCTTGAGCAACACCAGAATGCGATGAGATTCGAATTTTATTAACTCTTCTTTTTCTCTAGATGATCCTCCAGCTAGAATTGAGCCTGTACCTAATTATGAAGGAAAGAAACCAATAGAATAGGCTGTTTGTATTTCATTAGTAATTATTCAACGAATAAAAATCATTTTTTGTAATTTTGGAAGTAAATTAATTGTATGATGTTTGTTTTGTCAATTTGATAAATATACGTATATATATAAAGGGACAATTTGTCCTATGTTGATTTGATTGCCTAGATAATGGAACTTTGCCCCATGTATTTGCCTAGTTGTAGTGACTCATCACCTATAAATGACTAAGCAATGGAATTATTTTCATCCCATGTTCCTGCTTAGTTGTAACAATCTTATCTAGATTGCCGTGGTGCCTAGGCAGTGGATATTTTACCCATCTTCTTGCCTAGTTTTAGATGCCCCTTGAGGTCACATATAATCAAACAGGCCTTGCCTTGTATGATTGTTGTGCCAATATTGTTGGTTATGTTTGTTGATGCCGACCAACCTTAGTTGGTGGTTGTTGATATGCCGACCAACCTTTGTTGGTGGTTGTTGATATACCGACCAACCTTAGTTGGTGTAGTGTGTAGCATTAGTACTCCGAAAAAAATTTAACTCAAAAGAATATTAGGAAATTATCATTTTTATTCATATTAAAATAATGGGGTACATGTGAATCTACATTACTGGTAATATTTGAGCAGGTGCTCAACATTCCAAGTATTTTTGAATTCTTCCCCCTCTATAGTTTCTATTCTTTAGGTTCAAGGTCGAACAACAGTTGTGACACGATAAGGCCCATTCCAGTTGGCTTCTAACTTATTGTGCTTCTGAATGACTTTCTTGAGCATATAATCTCCTACCTTGATATCACACTTCCTGACCCGTTTATTGTAAAATATGACAGTCCGTTGCTAATAAGCGGCATTTCGAATTGTTGCATCTTCTCAGACTTCCTCGAGCATATCCAAATCCAAGCATCTCATCAAATCGCTTATTGGAGAATTGAAATTAATCACACTATGAGTAGGTAAGCCTAGTTCAGCAGGTAGGACTGCTTCACTTTCAAAGGCTAATATGTAAAGAGATTCCCCAGTTGCTGTTAGGAGAGTTATTCGGTAAGCCCATAGCATAGAGTGCAACTCGTTGATCCAATTCACTTTCGTATCATCCAACCTTTTCTTCAACTCGTTTAATAAAGTTTTGTTTGTTACTTCCGTTTTCCCATTACTTTGGGGGTTACCTAGAGCAGAATGGATCTTTTGAATGTTAGATTGTAGACAGTACGCGACGAACTCCTCATTATCAAATTGGGTACCGTGATCAGTGATAAAAGCATGTGGCAGACTATATCTGCAAATAATATTCTTCCAGATGAATTGATAGACCCTTTCATATGCCATATCGATGAGAGGTTCAGCTTCTACCCATTTTGTGAAATAATTAACATCGACCACTAAATATTTGAATCGTCCTCTTGTAGTTGGTAGAGGCTCAACTAAGTCTATTCCCCACATGGAAAATGGCCAAGGTGAAGTGATCGGCATTAGCAATGCCTGGGGAGTTCTTCGTATAGTAAAAAATCGCTGACATTTATCTTATTTCTTGGCATAAGCTGTACAGTCAGTGCGCATTATTGGCCAGTAGTACCCCTGCGTGGTTATTCTCTGCAAAAGAGTCCGACCTGCTACGTGAGCTCCACAAGATCCTTCATGAATTTCTTCTACTAGATCTCGAACTTCTGCTGGGTGAACACATGTTTGCAAACCTGGGATCATACCCCTTCTGTATAAAACTCCATTGTTTAAGATATGTCTAGCAGCTTTAAACTTCAACCTCTTGGCTACAAGTTGGTCGGCTGGTAAAATGCCTTCTTCGATATAAGCCCTGATGGGATCCATCCAGGAAGGTCCCATATCCAAAGTGATAAACTTTACTATCAAATCTTCATTGATACTTCTACTGGACAGTATCTCAATAGGAATTGTTCTTTGTAGCTCGGTGCGAGTAGTTAAGGCTAACCGATCAAGTGCATCTGCCCCTTGCATTCTTCAGTCTTGGTATTTTGATCACTTGGACAGCTGAAAAATTGGTTACAATCTCTATATCTTTAGCTAGATACCTTGACATGCACTCTCCTTTTACTGCGTAAAGATTTAACATCTGATTCACCACTAGTTGTGAATCACTAAACACCATTACTTGCTCTGCGTTAAATGATTTAGATAAGTTGAGACCCACATTTACGACTTCATACTCGGCTTCATTATTGGAAGCCTTGAACTGGAAACTCAGAGCATATTCTATATCTATTCCATCCGGACTATTGAGAATAATTCTAGCCCCGCAACCTGTGGCACATAAAGAACCATCAACATACAAATTCCACATAGGGATACTTTTATCAAACCCTTGGTCTGACAAAGTCCCCTGATGGAATATTTAGTGCTTCCTTTCATCATCCTTCAATTCTGGGCTCTTACTAGAAGATTCCGGTTATTTGGCTAATATCCCTTCTGATAGGTCTGCTGCTGGGAGTTGGTCAGAACCAATTGCTGGTGATCCTCTATCATCCTTGGGTTGTTTTGTGTTAGCCCCTTATTGGTCGAATATATCTGGGTAAGTGAATTCAACGATGAAATCTGCCACTGCCCGCCCTTTGAGGAAAGATCTTGGCTCGTAGATAAGGTCATACTTCCCTAACTCCACTGCCCAATACATCAATCTTCCAGATTTTTCTGGCTTATATAAAGCCTGTATGAGTGGCATGTCAGTATATACCACTATTGTATAGGCTTGAAAATATGGCTTCATTCTCCTCCTCGCCTCAATTAACGCCAAACCTAATTTCTCCAGTTTTGGATTTCTGATCTCTGCTCCCCTGATTGCCTTGCTCGTATAGTAAACTAGTTTTTGCACTCCATTTTATATTCTTATCAAAGCTGAGCTGGCTTCATTTTCTGAGCCCGCCAGGTACAAATATAATTTTTCTTCCACACTGACCTGGACAGCAAAGGAGGTATCCCCGAGTATCTTTTTAACTCCAGGAATGCCTTCTCACACTCATCATTCCATTCGAAGGTCTTCCGGAGCACCTTGAATAATGGAAGACATCTATCAGTTGCTCGGGAGACGAATCTATTGAGAGCTGATATACGCCCCGTAAGGCTTTGTACTTCCTTCTTAGGGGTTGGGGATCGTAATTCTAGCAAGGCTTTTTATCTTATCAGGATTTGCTTCAATACCTCGTTAGTTTATAATATACCCCAGGAACATGCCTTCCCGTATGCTAAAAATGCACTTGGTCGGGTTCAGCTTCATCTGGTACTTCTCCAGTTGGTCAAATGTTTAGCTTAGATCAACTATATGGTCAGCAGCATTCTTGCTCTTGGTCAATATGTCGTCAATGTACACCTCCATATTTTTGTTGATCTGCTCTGTGAACACCTTATTCATCAGCCGATGGTATGTAGCACCTGTATTTTTTAGACAAAAAGGCATAACATTATAACAATATGTCCCTCATGGGGTAATGAAAGAGGTACTCTCCCTATTTTCTGGTTTCATCTTAATTTGATTATATCCAGAGTAGGCATCCATGAAGCTCAATAATTCATGCTCCGAGGTAGTATCTACCAGTTGCTCTATTCTGGGGAGAGGGAAATGATCTTTTGGGCAGGCCTTATTCAGATCTGTGAAATCCACACACATTCTCCATTTATTGTTCTTCTTCTTTACCACCACCATGTCATCTAGCCAATCAGGGTACTTGCCGTCTTCAATGAAAGAAGCCTTTTTTAGCTTCTGTACTTCCTCTTGAATAGCCTGGTTCTTCTTCGGACTAAAGACTCTTCTTCGTTTCTTCACTGGCTTGATCTCATTATTGACATTGAGCTCGTGACACCGGAAGGTTGGATCTATCCTTGGTATATCTTCATGACTCCATGCGAATGCTTGCTTTCTATGCCTAAGAAATTCCACCAGCTCTTGCTTCAAAATCGAATCAAGTGAAGCACCAATCTGAGTTGTTCGTTCTGATCGTTCATCATCCAGAATAATGCTCTTGCCTCCATGACTTTGCCTTTAACGAGCTTTGTTTCATCTCTTGGGTCTAAGGTTTTAATCTCAGACTCATCAGACTTATCCACTTAGTAAGTGGTGGTTTTCTTCCTGGCATCCTCCAGCTCTTCTTGTTCGGTGGATGAGTAGTAGAATTCCCGAGCTACCTTCTGATCGCCCTTCATAATACCAACCCTAAAGTTGGTCAGGAATTTTAAACACGGGTGTACATTGGATGGAACTGCTTCAAACTTTTTCAGACCTACTCTCCCCATGATTATATTATAGGTCGATTGGACATTTTTATCCATCACAAAGAATCGTGTCTTTTCTGATCTGCAGGCAGGCCAGGTACCAATCAACATGTCCAACTTGATCGTTCCAAGTGGAAAAACTTTTTCACCAGAGAACTCGATAAGGGGCCTGTGATACGGTTTCAATTAGGCGAGTTTCAGGTTCAAACTATCAAAATAAGGGTAGAACATGGTGTCTGTCGGGCTACCATTATCCACTAGTACTCTGAGATGATTACATCATTCATCCTCATTTTGATCACCAAAGGGTCGTCGTGAGGATACAAAACGCCTTTTAGATCATTTTTGGATAAACTAATGACTAGTTTATCTTTGTTAACCTTCCTCGGACGATCCTCCCCCACTAGATTTATCCGCTGTATGTAAGAACAAGCTTGGGCCTCATTGAGGTAAGCTTTCCTTTCAGCGGTATGATCCCCACCGCATGCATCTCCACATGTTATCATATTAAAATCAAATGAATCAAAATGGATTGAAAATACCTCATGCTCTGGCTGTCTTGGCTTTTCAAAGAGATCGGGGTCATCTTCCGGGTCATCTTTGTGGTCCCTTTTCTTGTCATTTCGTGGTCGATGGGGAAATTTGGACCTTTGTCGTGATCTGTTGTTGGTCTTCTCATTATTTTGGCGATCAATAAACCGGTTCAACTTCCCTTATCTAATGAGTGTTCTATCTCATTTGGGAGAGCTACACACTGCTTGGTCGTGTGACCATGATCCTTATGGAACTCGCAATACTTGGACTTATCTCTTCTTTCAGGAGTTGTCCTCAATTTTCCTGGCCAATTTAGTTCCTCGCTATTTTTTATTTCTTTCAGAACATGGTTTATATCCACCTTTAATGGGGTATAATTTACATATTTCCTCAAGTGCTCTAACATTTCCTTGCCTTTTGACTGCTTATTCCCTCCGTTATACTTGTGATCTTTCCTCTCTGATCTACCTTCAGCTTTAGTCTCCGCTTTTGCTTCATTCTTCTTCTTCGCGGTCATAGCCTCTTTGGCATTCATAATCTTAGCTGCTTTAGCCATCAACTCCGCCATGGATTTGGTGGGATCCTTGGCCAGAGTATAGTACAACTTGTCTGGTAGAAGATCACTCATAAGGGCTGTAATAGCTATTTTTTCCTCATAGTCAATGACTTCCAGTTTGTCGTTGTTAAAACGAGTGATATAGTCCCTTGTGCTCTCTCCTACCCTTTGCTTTACACTTAACAAATGTGCTACCCTCTTGACTGGCTTCGTACCAAAATAGAAGTTACCTATAAAGAGCTCTGCCAGTTGATGGAAGGTTGCAATCTGCCCCCGAGGAAGCCTATTGTACCATATTTGAGCAGATTCAGTGATAGTTCTCGAGAATGCCCTGCACCTCATCTCATCTAGGACTGCTTAGATATCTGCAGCAGCTTGGTACCACTCTATATGAAGAACAGGATAATTTTTTCCATCGTACTTCGGTGTAACTATAGGAGCCTTAAACTCTGAGGGTGTGGGAAAATCCATAATTACTTGTACAAAAGGAGATCCCTTGATAAATGTTCTTTGGAGAGGGTTTCTGGCCTTAGCCGTCTCCCCTAACCTGTCTTCTAATCGCTGAAGAGATCCTTTCCATGCATCGTTTCCAGCCTCTGATTTATGTGTATAAGCAACAGATCGCATTGAGTTATCCTCTTGGGATCTTTCTAGGCGAGCTGCAGGCATGATATTTGGGCGTGATTGGGCAGATCCTTCCCTTAAATCATTTGGTCATTGAGAATTTCTCGACGCAATTCGAGGAGGGTTTCTATTCCTCCTGGGGCCCAAACGGTCAAAGGGGGAGACTCTGCTCAAACTTTTCAGAACGCTTGTTCATTCTGGAGTCAAAGTGATGTTTTCTTGAGACTCTACGATTCTTATAGGGGATGTCAAACCAGACTGATAGGATGGATCACTTGAGGTTCCAGTACGGTGAGGTTCAGTACCTCTGGATCTTGAAGACCGGGGTCGCATGATGCTTTATTGGCCAGACTGGGCAAAAGCACCATTTTTAAACGTCTCAATGAACTGTCGCATAGTATCCTGCATAACTGTTTGTCCCCTGGCTAAACTGGCCAAGATTCCTGTGATATCGTTTGCATTTGGAGGGGCATAAGGGTTAGGATAATTCTCGTCATTGTTCCTGTTGATAGATTCTGGGATATCGGCCATTTAGGATGAGTTTTTGGTGAAAAAACGCTACATATAGTTATTCCCACAAACGACGCCAATCTGTTGATGTAAAAAACTAGATTTGATCTAATTAATTAATCAGAGATAAATATGAATAAAGAAATAAAACAAATGATTTTTAAAGTGGTTCAGCCTTAGGGAAATGGCCTATGTCCACTGTTTTGTATTGCTGGGTACTTTGCCTTAATCTTAAGTATGTTCGCTTATCGAAGCTTACCCCGCTATGAGGGTATTACAGAGTATTTATTGCCCATGAGCTATCAGTATGAATAGACAATATGCCGTTATTTAATAGACATATCCATTTGTACATGGTAAGAATGTTCATTGAATCTGTCTTTGCCGTTTGATCTTCCTGACCAGATGCTTGGTATTTGAGTAGCTCGGCGCTCTGAGTAGCTTGGCGTTGTAAGTTGATCGGTAAATATATTTATGCTATGCTGGATGACACGTGTCTTCATATAATTAGTCCACGTCAGCTGACTAATTTTTGTATCAACAGGGAGTTTAATGAGTTTTATGCTTGATGGTTCATATGTTTTGTTACACATACTGGTATCATGTTTATATCATGTTTACATATTGGTATTATGTTGATATCATGTTTACTCACATAAAAAATGATTCGGATTCGAGATTTCATATTGATTTATATCATTTGTTCCTCCGTACTTCACTTGGTATTTTTCTATTACATGTGTGTAAGTATGGTTAAAGATATTCGAGATTTCAAGTCTACATCACATTCAGACATTCGAGACAATTTCATACTTGTCGGTCCATTATTTGAAGAGTCTTGTACTATATTGATGATGTAATTTAATTTTTGGGTTTTATGGGATGGGATTTAGGCGTCATACGGCTTGACGGCTCGGCTTAGGTATTTCACTGTTGGTTTTGTCCCGAAATAGTCAAAGGGGGAGATTTGTAAGGAATAAATTTCCAATTGAGTATTAATGTAGTTTTGACTTATTCTCATAACAAAACACGTTTGAGTCATAAGTAGATTTTTTTTGTCCGATCACTACGAGACTATGACTTGTTAAAGATTTAATTGAAGACGTTGCGGAAAAGCCACAAGGAATTAATTATGCCAAAGTTTAATTGGTGCAATTTATCGTCTTCAAAGTTTAATTGCATACGGAGATCATATAGGTATGAATGCATAATGTTAATGAAACTTGAAATTTTATTTCACAAAAATAAGGATGTTATTTCTAAAAGAAAAATATTTTTAAAGTGTTTTAAATGTTTACACTTCATTTTCATTAGATGAGGACGGATTAGAGTTAGATAAGAGTTGGTTTTATGTAAAACTCTGTTTTCAAAGTTAGATGCATCAAAACTCTAATATGGGCGACGTCGTTCAAACGACAAACGTTGTCGTTTGAACGACGCAGTATCTCACTCGAACGAGATCCCTCACCGCCTTAAAATAATTATAAATAGGTGCATTCAGTTTTCTCGAAGTGTGTGCACTGCGAAATACAGTTTACAATCTAGAAAGTTTTCTGCACAAAGTTTTCTAAGGTTTTTCATGGTATAAACATCCTTAGAGTTTTAAGATCCGAGCTTTTCATTATCATATGCTCTTGTGATCTTTTTGGCACCAAGTTTGAGGTTCTATTGAAGATCCATTATTGGTTTTTTGGTGAAGATTCGCCGGATACCGGTTTCGACATTGTAGACGATACAGGCTGTATCGGTGGATACCGAGACACTTGTGGAGGCGCGTGTTGTGGACGAGCATCGTAGAAGAAGGATACTTTCTACGAGGGCACTGTAAAGATTGGTAGAAGATCAGAAGAGCTTCAAGTCTTGTGGGGATCGAGTCATTGTATAAGACTACCGTATGATTTTATAAAGCCATTGTCATAGTGATTGTCTGGCCTGCGTCGTCCGAGGTTTTTTCCCTATTGGGGTTTTCCTCGTACATCGGCGTTATGAGTATTGCTTTACTTTATTTTACTTGATTTAATCACTAGTTGCTTGCTTAGGGTTAAATAAGATAAAATCTGGTTAAGTTAACTTGTGTCACAACTTGGTTTGATAAAATTGAAAAAGAGTTTTCCAAAAAGAGAAAGTTGATTTGCATTCACCCTTAACTTAATTCGGCTTAAGCAAAAGTTTTTGTTGAAAGTTATAATTTGGGGACCTATAGGGTTAAAAAATACCTACATTTTTTGTAAGAAAGTAGATTTTAATTGATTTATTACTTCAAAAATAAAGTGTAAAAGATGATAATGGGGTGAGAAAGGAAAAAGGGGAAAACTAAAGAAGTTAACTAAACCTAATTAAAACTGACAAAACACGGATTGATTAATATGAATGAGAGATAAGGTTGGAATACAATCCCCCAAACCCTAGTATGTTTACCGGATATAAAACTAGCTTGAATTAGATAATTGATTAAGCCTTATCTTTATTAATCTCAAGCATTACATATACGAGAGTATTAGCCCGCATCATATATAATCAAGAGCAAGAATAAAGCGGCGTCGAAATAATAAACACGCGCGTCGCATCCTTAAACACTCCGGTTACCTAGGGTAAATGAGGTTAAAAGACCTACAACTGTTGTGATCACTACACAACATGATTCAATCATTATTTAATTTGAAGACTAATTTTTTATACATGCAAACTAGATCGTGTTGGGTTCATGCACCCCAATCCTTAGAAATCTAGTTAGACATGATTAAACTATGCTTGAATAAGAAATCTATATTGCATGAATTCATAACTGTGTGAAAAGTGAGATTAAACATGAGAAATAATAATAATAAAAGTGATGGAAATAAAGGTTATCAAGATTGAAGAACGAGAACATACAAGAAGAAATCAAAGCTTGAAGAAAAATCGATAAAACTCTTGAATTAAAGGTGCAAAATATGTAAATTGTTCCCCTAAATGTTTCTCCTTGATTAGGAGAATTTACATGAATGAAATCTTAATAAAAAGAGTCCTAATGACTAAATATATAGGCTAGAGAACGTTTAGAAGAGTCCCCAAAACATAAAACTCTTTTGGCTAAAAGATAAGGACAAAATTAAAATCTCGTATCTGGCATTTTGTCACACTTCGAAAGCGTGTAATGGTTCTGGAGCGTAACTAATGGCCAAAACGGTCCCGTGTCGGATCGGTTTGGTTTATGCAGAGAATTTGGTAGCACCGGACCGGTTCGGTTTAGGTCCATCGGTTCGGTTTGGCCTTAACAATTTTGCCTTGGATTTATTTCTCAACTTCAAATGGGCATAACTTCTTCACCGTAGCTCGGATTGGGGTTCTGTTTTTTCCATTGTGCTTGTATTTTCGAGCTCTTCAACTTTCTAGTTGTCACCACCTCCAGAATATGGATGAAAAATTATGAAAATACCCTTGAACTCCCCATTTCTTAGTTTCTTTCACTGTTTCGAGTTCTCTTTCCCACTTTCTTGCATGACATAATTGTAAAACACACAAGAGATACACAAAAATGAAGTACTTGACAAAAAGAGTTAGAAGCATAAATATAAGGTAAATACATATTAATTACAATGTACGGGATCATAAAAATACCAAAATTAAGGGGACAAATGTGAAGAGTTTATGCCTAATCACAGTGGATGGGGCAGAAAATGATTTTTTTTTCTAGTGGTAATGGAGAAAAATGAATAGAGGTTTGAAGTCCCACATGACTTGCATCCTTTACATTATGAATTTCACGATGTGGAACCAAAGGAGATTACATCCATCCTCCCGTCGATGAGAGATATTCAACACTATATATTGACTTTATTCTAGGTGCGATGCCTCTAAACAAAGCAGCCTACCGAATGAATCCTAACAAATATAAAGAGATTTAAAAGCAAGTTTATGATTTTGTAAGGACATTTTTGTTCGTTATCAATTTATATGTTGTATACGGCTACACCGCCGAAGAAGTTCAAGATCCCATTCACATCAATACAGATCCGAATAATCAAGGTTCTCCAATAAACAGTCTCCGTAAGGTTAACTTTGGTAAGGTTACGTTTTAGAGTACCTTAATAATGCACTTAGAATATTGGAATTATTTTTCATAAAATATTTTCTAAGTGTTGGAGCGGAGCTTTAAATGTTTTTATTAAATTTTTTTAATTCATTATATCTAAAGATTTTGTTCTCGGACTCCTTTCCGTAGAAAAATCATAACTAATTAAAAAAAATCAGAAAAATATGAAACTAGCGGCCACGCATTCGTATCGAAACTATTTACAATCATGGCCTGAAATATCATTTGATAGTTCATTCAAACGATAGCCGATATCGTTCAAATGACATGGCATGTCGCATGAAGTTCCACCTATCGTTCGAACGACAGTGGATCTCGTTCAAATGACATGTTATCTCGTTTGAGCGACCCACCGCCTTAAGTATTTTATAAATAGGATTTTCAACTCAGTTTTTTATTGAGAGACCTGACATTTTTATTCTGCACAAAACTGTGAAAACAACATATTTAGGTTTTCTCCTTTAGGGTCTTTAACCCTTTTTTTTTTTTTACAATTCACAAATAAATCCCAATCTTTATGTGAGTTGTTTTGGAACCCAAGGAAAATACTTTGCTATTGTTCATCCTTTGTGGCGAGATCTCAACAACCGAGACCTGTGTGCTATTGTGGAGTGAGTCTTTACAAAGTTTATGACTGCATGCCATTAAGGATCTTATGCGTGTTGATTCTTTGCTGAAGACTGCGTGTCCGTTGTGGTATAGCTGCGCGTGAACCATTGCTGATTTCTAGACGATGCTTTGAAGGTTTGATGAAAACATCGTGCGTTACACTTGTGGGCGATTATCAAGTTGTATATAAGTCAATGGTCTTGTAAACTTGTCAAAGTTCTAAAAATAAAGGTTTTTCCCTTCGGGAATTTTTCCTGAATTTTGTGTCGCATGCTTACTTGATTTGTTTTGACACGTAGTTACATATTTTAGGGATGAACTAAAATTGGTTTAAAATTAGGGAATGTCTGAAAACCACATAGGCAATATAAATTTTGCATTCTCAGATTTACTAAATAAAAGGTTAGTTGGAGAAAGCACGTGTCCACATGTTATCCCGACGTTACTTGTTCTTAACAAATATGGATCTTAGAGGAGTCATGTTGATAGTAGATCGGTGAATAAAATTACCATCAAGTATTGCTTTCCTATTCCTCGACTTTATGATATACTTGAACAACTTTGTGGGGCTGTAATATTTTCAAAAATTGATCTTCGAAGTGGTTAACATCAAATTTGCATAATACCGGGAGATGAATGGAAAACTTCTTTTAAGACACGAGATGGATTGTTTGAATGAATGGTGATGTCATTTGGTATTTCTAATGCTCGTAGCACATTTATGCGTCTTATGAATCACACATTCAAGACATATATTAGAAAGTTTATTGTGGTTTACTTTGATGATATTCTTGTGTTTAGTAAAGACCAAACTCAACATTTTGGTCATTTTTGAATAGATTTTGATGTGTTGAGAGGGAAAAAGTTATATATTTATCTGAAAAAGTGTGACTTCTTGATAACTAATTTAATATTCTTAGGGTATGTTGTCTCAGGTGATAATGTGAAGGTGGATCCAAACAAAGTGGAGGCAACTACTAGTTGGCCAATTCATAGTTTGATTCATGATGTTCGAAGTTTTCATGGCCTTAGTTCTTTTTTATAGAAGATTTGTGGAGAAATTTAGCAATATTATTTCTCTAATTACAAAATGCTAAATGGAGGGTACCTTTAAATGGATTAATAAAGCACAAAAGAGTTTAAAGATTATAAATGGTGGAAGCTCAAATTCTCTCTCTTCCAGATTTTAACAAGGTATTGAAGTTAATTTTGATACTTAAAATGTGGGCATTGGTGTTGTTATTATCCATGAAGGGAAGCATATTGCATACTTTAGTGAGAAATTTAGCAATTCTCGTAAAAAGTATTCAACTTATGATAGGGAATTCTATAATATTATGTGGACCTTGGATCGATGGAGACATTACCTTATGCTTAAAGACTTCATTCTCTTTTCAGACCATGTGGCGTTGAAATACATTAATGGTCAACATAAGCTCAATTCGAGACATGCCAAATGGGTTGAATCTTTTCAGGGATTTACTTTCCATACCAAGCACAAATTTGGTGTTTAAAATCAAGTGGCAGATGCATTGAGTCGAAGGAATTGTTTGATTATTTCTATGTAAGTAAATGTATTGGGATTCGAAGTGTTGAAGGAGTTATAAAAAATGATCATTTCCTTGGTAAGAATTGGGATAAGTGTTCTAATGAGCTTTATCAAAAAAATTTATTGTATGACGGCTATATTTTCATAAATAATCAGTTATGCATTCCCGAGTTCTCATTAAAAGAATCTATTCTAATTGAAGCTCATGGTGGTGGACTTGGTGGACACTCTGGGAGAAACAAAATTCTTGCTCTTATTACGGAGAATTTTTATTAGCCAAAGATGGAGCATGGTCTTGATAGGTATGCAAAGAGATGAAGATTTTATCACATTAAAAAAAGTCATTCTCAAAATACGAGTTTGTATACGACTCTGCATGTTCTATTATCTCTTTGGGAAAATGTGAGTTTAGACTTTGTTATTAGGTAGCCTCTAACTTATAGTAATAAAGATTCAAATATGGTTGTTGTTGATCGCTTCTCCAAAATGGCTCGTTTTGTGCCACATAACAAGACTTTATATGCATCTAATGTTACTGATCATTATTTTCATGAAACTTCTGATTGAGATTCAAAGTCACTTTAGGCGCACTTTAGGGAGAAAGCTTGGAACTAGTTTGAAATTTAGTTCGTCTCATCATCCATAGATGGATGGACAAACTGAAGTTGTGAATCTAATCTTGGAAAATTTATTAAGGAGTTTGGTGAGAAGTAACATTTTAAAGTGGGATCTTATTCTAGCACAAGCTGAATTTGCTTACAACAGATCTCAGAGGTGCTAGTCCATTTGAAGTTATTTATGGGACAAATACAATAACTCCATTGGATTCGGCTACACTTACAACACCTCACCAATTCATTGGTGATAAAGAAGATAAAAATAAGTATATCAAAAGGCTACATGAATAGGTGCGTGAGAAAATAGTAAAGAAAATGAGAAGTATCAAAATCAAGCCAATAAGCATCATAAGCCTACTGCATTCAAATAGGGTGATTTAGTGTGGATTCATTTGCAGAAAGAAAGGTGTACTCATGGGAAATATGTAAAGATTAAGAACATGGTTGATGGTCCATTTAAAGTCCTTAAGAGGTATGGGGATAATGCTTATAAGATTGAACTTCTAGGAGAGTATGAGATTTCAGCAACTTCCAATGTGTCGGATTTTTCACCATACCATGATGATGAAACTGACTTCGATTCGAGGACGAATCTTTTTCAACCACGGTAGAGCATGGTCAACCTCTGAAATTACTACAAGTCCCTAGAAACTTAATGGTTCATTAACTGGGCTTAAAAAGAACTAAAGAGTTCATTTTCGAATTTGTTGTCACCATAGACACCCTTTGGTAAAATAATCATAATTCACTCCTTAGAAGTCCAAATGATGTGATTCAATGATCATTGGAAAGAAGACTCCAATACCTTTCATTTGGTATATAGTGCATTTATTAAACTTGTTTATGCTCATTATAAAATTACAACACGTTTATATACATAGGAACATGGATTTTAAGTCCAAAAATTCCATTAAATGGGTTTAACACGTGGTTCATTCTAGAAATCTCATAATATTTACAAAAATATGTTTTCAAAGATCAAAGACATTTTTGTTTCTTCAAAGCTTGAATAAATGTCTATCTTTAGAAAAATTCCAATTTTCACAAGAACACTTTGAGACATTTGTTCATAAAATAACTTTATCAAGATAAATATTATTTCAAACATTCTATTCCATAAAATGTTTAAATATTAAGTTTTCTTGAAATATATCATTTTACTCGAAACGCTTGAAATCATTTGTAAATCCATTTTACACAAATCCATAAGAAATAACCTTCTTAAACTATATATGCATCTACTGTTACAAACTCTAACTAAAAGGCCAAAACTATGGAAAAAAGAGTTCTTAAGGTAAAGAGTAGAGTTTCTCACCTCAAATAAGCTCCAACAATGGTAGGATGAAGAAGATGGTGATGTCAACCCTCCACCTCCTAAGGTGGCCTGAAGGAGGTTGCTTAGCTCCATAAAATGTTCTCCACAAAATCTCCAAGAAAAACCTCACTTTTAGCTCTCTTATTCTTCTCCAAAAATCCCCAACAACATCTCTATGAAATCCCATCTTGCTCAAACGTGTGGTGTATATGGGTTTTATAAGCTAAAATATGGTGGAAAATGGTTAAAATATGGTGGTTTTGGGTGAATAGATGGTGGTTTTAGGGTGGTGTATGGTGATTGGTGGAGGAGGAGCTCCAATATATATATATATATATAGAGAGAGAGAGAATCTGATTGGGAAATGAGCCAAAACCAATTTTAAATACCCCCCAAATCCTAAGGGTTAAATAAAAAAATGCCCATAAACTCAACTCTTTAATCCATTGGTCCATCAAGCCTTTAACCCATGTTTTGATATGTGCCGCTGAGAGCTCGACATCTCGTCCAATCTGACGATTCATGTTGCCACATCACATTAAAATGTGCAAAAAAAATTCTATTTCCGTCCGGTCGTTCGAATGACTTTGGACCTCATTTGAATGAGATCCCATCTCATTTGAATGAGAGTTTTAACGAGAGATCTAAAGAGGGTGAAACGTAGACTAAAAATGGGCCAAAACACTAGCTCATTTCAAACAGAAAGCTACCCCTCGTTCGAACGACAATGAAACTCGTTCGAACGAGTGTGTTCCAATGAGATTCCAGAGAATGATGGAAATCATTCAGGTTTTTGTCGTTAGGTGGTCGTTCATTCCTCGTTCGATCAACATGCCTTTCCTTGTTCGAACTACGTGGCCACTGTTGGAATGACAACCATAATTCCGAATAACAACTTTGGGCGTACCAATCCAGTTTAATTCACCAGGGCCACTATATTACCCAAATTTGACCCAAGATCCACCTTACTAACTCTAAAATCCAAATGGGTTATACCAAGTTACCAAATCACATGAGTACGGTAAAAATCGCGGGGGCGGATGTTACGAATACTCTTCAATCTATAAAATAAAACAAAGGAAAAACAATAAAACAAGTCTAAAACCAAGATTAATGATCCAACTATGTATCTTCATGTGTAGTTATTACAATATACATGCACACTCACATATATACACATAAATATATGCATATTTTTACAACAAAAGGGGAAAATAAATAAATACAAACTAATTCACAAGATATTTGAATTCATCAAGAAAACAAGTAACAAAAACAAAGGTAAATGATAATTACAAACGTAGACGGAACATTACAGATGAATATTCATCAAGCAAAGAAGTGTGTACCCACTGTTTGAGTATCCGATGAGCAAATACACCCGAATATGTATGCTTTTGTGGAACCCACCGGAGCCCCCCCCCCTCTAAGGTGGCCATATTGCACGTTAGACTTAAGGGGGAGGCCCGCATTTATTGGGAAGGTCAGGGATGGTGATTTTGGTAAGGAGTTGGTTTAGATGATGAATAAGGAGATGGTGCAGACGAGGGAAGTAAAGATTGATGGGAATGGGAAGACAACTTGTGCCCAGAATGTTAAAGAGTCTCCTGAAGATTCTTTGTTCACCATTGAATTGAACATTCATGTGTTCAGAGAGGATCTAATGTTCCATTTTACTTACATCTCCATCAATGCATCCTACTCTATTTAAAATAATATCATTGTCTAAAAATTTCGATAGCCTAATATTTTTCTTTTGAATAAACTTATGTGTACCCTCATTTGATACCCTCAGTGGTACTCTCTAATAAGACGAGGCAACAAGAGATTGTACTTATTGTTGTGGGTCCCGCTTGGGCAACAAGTACAATCTGTTGTTGCCTTATTTTATTAGAGGGTACCAAATGATGGTACATGTAGCATTATGGAAATCACGCGATGAAACAACAAAAGCGATCAACAAAGCCTGGGAACAAGCAGACGTCATCGAAGTTTCAAAGCAAGATATAGAATTTCTGTTGGATAAAAAATCACTACTACTAAAAAAGAGGGGACTTCTTCTTCACTTGTCAAATGACCAAAATATCCTCATTAAATATTTTATTCCTAGAATAACCTTACTAATACATTCATCCCCTAATACCCCTATCACACCCGATCAAACATCCATGTCCTATAAATGAGGAGTCGTATCTCCATCCCAACATTCATTCATCTTCTCATCTTTTAAGTTACACCAAGAAGATTCATTAATCTTCTCAACTTTCAAGAGAACACGAAATCTTAAACATTTGTTCATTCATCTTATCAGATGGCACCTGGAAAAACCAAAGGTCAATATGAGGTATGCTGGGTTTTTGTATATGTCTATTTATTTAAAATTGCATCCTTTGTTGTTATTTTTCCTTCTTGCATCCTTTATTGTTATTGTTACTTCTTCAAAAATCAAGATAAATAATCCTACTTCTTTATAGAATTTTTCCTCACTTCTATTATGAATTTTTTTATAGTATGACTACTCATATAAAATTAATTCTTACTACAAATTACTAAGTTCAATAATCTCTTAACTTTCATAATGAATTGTTAATTGAAATCTTATAAGTTATTATCATTATTGGTTGTACAAGCTCCGATTCTGAAGGAATTCCCCATTTGTTTACCAGGTATGTAAAATCATACGTTCTACAATTTTTTGTTTCCAGAATTTTTTTACTAATAATGTTCATTTTTTGGTACTATTAAATTGATATAGTAAGTTGTTTAATAATTTTTTCCAAAGTTATATAAATTAAAAAACACAACAAGAGATTATTTCAAATTGCATCCTTTCTTCTTATTGTTTCTTATTCTAAAATCAAGTTAATTTTTTGGTTCCAATATGCCTACTCATTTAAAATTAATTCTTACTACAAGTCATAAAATTTTAAAATCTCTTAACTTTCCTAATGATATCTTAATTGAAATATTATAGGTTATTATCGTTATTTGTTGTACAAGCTCGGCTTCTAAATCAGAGACGACTGAAGGAATTCCTCATTTGTTTAGGAGGTATGTAAAATCATACGTTCTACAATTTTTAGTTCTGATATTTTTTTAGTAATAATGTTCATTTTTTGTTCTATTAATGTAAAATAATACGTTCCATAATTTTTAGTTTGGAGAATTTTTTTAGTATTCGAGTATTGTTGCTAAAGCTTCGCTCTGTTATGTCACCGCTATCTACACTTTTCGACCTCTAAAATAATTTCTCTTTAACGACTCAAGTTATTTCGTCAAACTCATTTCATTATGTTTTTTAACCTAAACTTACGTATTCATGTCTGTAATGCCATTCATTTGATATGTCATGAAACTGTTATAGGATGATAGGAAAAGAATAACGATACTATTATACTTTAATATTTCAGAATAAAATTATAGACCTTCCTAACGTTACTATTCTACTTGAATATTTCAGAATAAAAGGTCTGCTATAATATTGTTGTTTTATGAGATAGAATAGGCATTCACCTCCGTGTCCTTAGCCACCGTAAAACTATGTGTCATTTTGAGTATTGCAAATGAAACTATGTAAAATCGAAGGCAAAAATTAAAAGTAGTATGTAGAAAAAAATGCAAGAAATATTAATGTACAAATTACATTAAATTAGAACTGTGATCGAGGAAATGAATTATAGAAAAATAAATGCATTAGTGGCATACAAACAGGGGAGTAAAGTAGGTGCTACTTTGCTGGTTGATTGGCCTTGAAATTTCTTTGGTGAACCTGCAATATGGTTGATCCCAATTGTAGGTCTGGTATTTTCGATCCCACCATTGAAAGCTTGAGCTGTGAGATGTCAAACCACTTTTAAAATTGTTAAGGACCAAGGAGCCTTTCACCATTCAATTGTTTTAGGTATGCGTCAAGGTCTTCTATTCACCCACCACATGGGTTAAAAACTACCCAACTGAAACATAACTCAAAAGAGAAAGCTTCATTTTCCTTTTTCAAACTTATACATAGGCACACAATGGATAATACATCCTTACACCTAAGAGGCCGACGAATTGACATATCATCTCAAAACTCTGTATATAAAATAAAAATTCTAATATCAGTGGATTTAATATTTGATAAGTGATAAATCTTTTATATAATGGATGTTACCCTTAATTTCGCATCCCACCGCGTCAAACCATCGAAGAGAGCATAATCGTTTATAGTAAACAATTCATATTTTACACCTTGCGCACTAGGAGTTTGTCCCTATTAAAAGATTAGAAGGTCTTCTTGAAAGTCAGAAATAATATTCCCTCAGTAATGGTATGGTAAAGGGCGTTAACAACCGTTCATGACAAAATAGACTAGTAGGTCTTCTTGAAAGTCATAAATAATATTCTCTCACTAATGGTATGGTAAAGGGCGTTAATGATGCTTACTCAACCGTTCACGACAAAATCGAGCTATCCTTAAATAAATACACCGAGGTCGTTGAATGAGAGCATTATTTCATATTCCCGTCAACATTCTACAAATTCATCTCCTTTGAAGATCTACTCACACAGAAAGATGAAGAAAAACCCTATGGTAATTATTAGTACAAAAGTTTTGCTCATACATTTATAAAAACTCATTATTTTATCTTATTTCTAATTCTCAAACATAGAGATGTGATAGCTTTTGTCATAAATGTGAAACCAATGAGAACCATTACAAAAGCATCCAACTCGGCAAAAGTGATTTTACGCGATATAACTCTCCGAGATACAAAGTATGAATCCTAAAATTTAACTTTTCATTATATTAAAAATATACTTTTATGTATGTAAATTTATTTCACATTGCTTAATATATTATTTCATGTTATAATTTGTTACTTATCACAGATTCCAATAAATGAAATTCACTTTATGGGGAGACTTAGCAGAGAATAAAGGATAGCAATTAAGTAGCTTATCAGTCGAATATCCTTTAATAATTGTTTCTCAAGCTAAACTTTCATCTTACGAAGGTAAAATATTATTTTTCACTTCAAGCAACAACGAATATAGGTCCTACTAATTCCAATTTCATCAATTTATTCTTAACTGGTGAATATAGCTTAAGTAGCATATCAAAGAATACAATTCAGATTAACCCTGATATCATACGGGCTATCGAATTAAAATAATGCTTTGATTTTCTTTTCACAAACACTTTAGTTTATACATTACATAAATATATTGACAAAATATAACCTACAAGTTGAAGAGCTCATTAACATGCCCAAATTTCAAGAAATTTAGTTCGCCGCCACAAAAAATAATCATGAATGCAGACAAGGTTTCTATTCGTAATATTATAAATGGAGTTGCATCAACAAAGGAGGTAATACTTAATTTACTATGAATCATCTTTACATGTCTAACATTTTCATTACCATAATGTAACATAAAAATATTTTCACATTCCACATAATCTTTTATGTTCTTTCGTTGCCATGATTATGGAGGTCAGAATCAAAGAAAACCTATGGTATGATGCTGCAATGTTTGCAACAAGAAACTCACTGTTGCTAACGAAAATGGAACATGCTTAAATTGTGATTCCTCAAATGGAAATTACACAATAAGTTAAAAAAAATTAATAATCTATGATGTTTAATTTAAATAACTCATCATACACATACCTTTACTACACATTATACAAACAAACGTAAGGTACTTACTTCAGCTTGTGATCCAAGACGAAGACGAAAGAGCATCAGTGACAATGTTCAACGAAACAAAATCTTTCATTTGGTGTAACATTCCGACATTCATTGCTTCTAAAGATAAGGTAATATAATTTTCTTTGCCAATTCAAACTCATTCGTAAATCCAATACGCTCAATACTAAAAAAAATATACTTAATATTCATATCTATTCTTTTACTCTACAAGAAATTTTGCACTCAGAATATATTCGGAAGCTATACACATGCATTGGCAAATTCTACAGATTCTATATTAAAGGAAAGTCAGTTAAAGAATCAGATCGTAAGGTATAAGCAAAGGTGAGCAACAGTGCATTAGACTGTAGTTCTTGTTCACATGGGGTGTGTTGTTATTTACCCTCATATCTGATTATGGCGAGTTGGGGGTTTTGGTAGAGGAATAATTCACTTCGTGTATATCACCCTCATTTTTGTTGGATTTTTGAAAAGATGATTGGCTTTATCTGTTGCTACTATTTTGTAAATAGAAATTCTGCACTTTCTACGTGATTAGATTGTTTAGATGAATTTGTTATACTATTCTTCTTGTAGTTGAGATAAAAAAAGTTTTTTTAGCTTATAAATGATCTAAATAATGCAGTTTATTGTACTGGTAAAGATGTTTAAGTTTCCAATTTTATCATGGCCTCAAATTCATCCAAGTACCCGTTGATGGAAATGACAGTGGCTACCTTGTTCATTAGTTAATACATATACAAACACGCAAAGAGTAACTATAATAATCAAAATAATCAAATGGCTATCTAAGTTCCAATAAGTGGCACTGAAATGAGTTATAAAAAATCTTTAAAACATTTCAATACAACATAATGCGTGCTGTTTAGGGAAACAATGAACCATCGATGAACCGTTTGATGACTGATATGCCCCAAGTGTCACCTCGGCCCAGAAACTACCGCCTCGGCCAAGACATTGCCGAGGTTGGAAATGCCTTGGATCCATGACAACAGGCCTCGGCCATGGCAAGTTCGGCCCCGGCCGACACAACCACCAACCTCATCAGTAAATCAGTCGATGTTCCAGGTACATGCCAGCTCAACCTCGGCCCAGGCCGACCCTTAATCCTAACCTCAGCTTCACTTAAGCCGAGACCTTCATAGTCCAACTCGGATTGAATGAGCAGCTAGACTTTATCAACCTTGGCTTCTCCCAGGCCAAGGTTATGACCAAGCATGATGGACGAGCACCTATTGACATGTGGATAAGGACACGTGGACACAAGTCAGTTATAACAAATCATTCCCCACACGTGGGGGGAATATTTCATCATCATTATCTACATGTGACAGTGACAGATGTCTTCTTCAGATTGGCTGGATCAACACACACATGTCATTGCATGCATGGGGGGTACATTACACCCCCCAGGTACTATATATAGAGGTCATCCTCTACCTTGCAAAGGATCCGAAAGGAGCAACCCTAGCTGAAACTCTATTCAAATACATAGTAGAGAGAGAAAGTTTGAGAGCTTGTATCTATGGCCATTAGAGCCCTCATACAGTGATATTAATCACACACTTGCACAGTGGACGTAGGCCTGATTGGCTGAACCACTTATATTTCGGTGTAAATTCACTTCCCCTCACCTCCCTCTATTATGTGTGTATATACCCTTATACTGCCATTGTTAACATTGAATTGGGCTTACAAATACCTTGAAGGGTGGTGCTATTTCCAGCATCATCATTTTGGCGTCGTCTGTGGGAAGAGAAGCTGTCTCTTCCTCTTCTTCAGCCTCACCGGAGACTCTGGTGGTGAACCAGACACCACCCCTTGCGTGGAGCTATTTCACCATTGAAAGATGTCCTTTAAGGTATCAAGCTCACCTGCTACTTAAGCTCTTTATTAACTAACACATGGAACCGGAATTACCACCACTTCTTCCGCCGCCAGGTGGGGGAGGGCCAAGCTCCAGCCAGGCACCGCCTTAGTCCGAAATGGCGGAGGTAGCTGCAGCCTTGAGGTCTTTGGCTGCAACGCAACAAGCTATGCAGGACAGTTTGCACAGCTCAGCCAAACTATGATGAGGCCACCTGGAGTCTCACCGGATATGATCATTTCGGCGGCTGTCCAGCCTCATCCTGATGCCAGGGGACCACCCCAGACACCAATGAAGGACCCACCTGCACCCCAGTGAAGGAGGGACGTTGCAGACCCTAGGCGCTTACACCTGGGGAGGTAAGGAAACCCTTACTCGGAGGACAGGTATGGCGATCTAGAGGCGGAAGAGGTTCCGGAAGATTATTGGGAGTCGTATGAGGTTTTGAATAGTACGGTTCATCCTCTTCAGCAGAGTCGAGGATGTGTTAGCCGAAGAGATGAAGAGGCCCAACAACGAGGATCATCTTTTGATCGATTAAGCAGAGGGTCAGCCTTTGAGAGGTTGGGTCCAGTGAATGACCTAAGACAAAGGTTATCCAGGTCAAGAAGTGATGCCGGCTCGCAAAGAGGGGACAGACCAGGTCGGCCTGACCAAGGCCGACCTCGTGAAAGAAGGGGCAGAGACCAGGAAGAGGTCAACAACCGACGTTGTGCTGCGGTAGGGGAACCCTCAGTCCATCCCTTAGAGGTGGCTGGGGACAACCTCGGCCAGGCCGATGGTAGGAGATCGCAGAATGATTCTATCCAAAGTCTTGAGGAGAAGATATGAGACCCCATCAAAAGTAGGGACCCGTTGCAAAGGGGTTACTTAGAGGGCTCTCCATTTATGGCTAGGATAGTGAGCTTCCCAACTCCTGCTAAGTTCAAACCTCCCGTGGTGTCTCCCAAGTATGATGGTATCACCAACCCTGTACATCATATTGAGATGTATCAGTCAGTAGCAGACATCTACTCAATACCTGATGAGATGAAGTGTCGGGCCTTCTCTGGTACTTTGACAGGAGCAGCACACAGTTGGTTTACTTCTCTTTCGAAGAATTCAATTGAGAACTTCAAAGGCTTAGCTGAACGATTTATTCACAACTTCTGCTTTGGGGTAAGACTTCAAAAGAAGACCACTCACCTACTGTATGTCAAGCAGGGCAAGGACGAGAGCCTAAGAGACTACATCGCCAGGTTCAACAAAGACAAACTTGAGGTTGAAGACTACGAAGAGAATATAGCCATGACCGCCCTCATAAGAGGGCTTTAGAAAGGAAAGTTGTTGTGGAAACTTACGGAAGACCCTCCCAGGTCCATGGCCGAGCTACTGGCAACTGTGGGGAAAGTCATGAATGCCAAAGAGGCACTGGCCGCCAAGTATGAGGATGAGAACCGCGGTAGTAGCGAGAAGTCCCAGAGAAAGAAAGATGGAAAGAAGAGGTCAGCCGATGACAAGTTCGCTCACTATACTCCTCTAACTGTGAGCTGTGAGCATATCCTCAACGAGATCAATAATGACAGGACTCTGAGGTGGCCAGAAAAATTGAAGGCTCTGCCACATAAGAGGAATAAAAACTTGTGGTGTGAGTTCCACCAGGACTATGGCCATGTCACAGACAGATGCTTTGCCTTGAAGGATGAGATTGAAAAAATGTTAAAATCTGAAAAATTGAGGAAGTATGTTGATGGTAAGACACCTAAAGGGGAATGAGATGACCCTAAGAAAAGACAAAACGACAGATGCCGTGACGATGTCCCAGCTAGAAGAGACAATGATTCAGAAGGTGATGATGAAGAAGATCCGGACCTCCCGCCGAAAGATGACAACACCCCAGGGAAGAGGGTTGGCATGATCTCCTTTGGTGTTGACACCATATGAGAAGGACTTGCAGGAGGTGGCTCTGAAGTGGTTGACAGGAAAGCTCATGTGGCAGAGGCCAAGTCAGCGGCCAAACATGAGGTTGTCAATCTAACGTCTTCCGACGCAGTGTAGAAGAGAAAGAATGTGGACATGGACACCCTTATAGTTGGGTTCTCCCGACTCGACTTTAAAGGTATCTTAGCTCCCCATGATGACCCTTTGGTAATAACAACAAGGGTGCATGGGTGCGAGGTGCAGAGGATCCTCGTGGACGGGGGGAGTTCAGCAGACGTGATGTTTTGGCCTTGCTTCAAGAGCCTAGGTCTTATCAGAGCTAGACTGGTACCCTATCATCATCCTTTGATGGGCTTCAGCGGCGAAAAGTTCCACTCATTGTGAATGTATGAGATGGACGTTCGGATGGGTGACGAGTGTCCCAATAGGTTGACCCGAAAGATAAATTTTTTCGTGATGGACGAGAACGTCTTCTTGGACTATAACCTCATCATAGGAAGAGTGGCCCTTAAGGAGTTTGAAGCTGTGCCATCGACGGTCCACCAGATGATAAAATTCTCGCCCCCTATGGGGTAGGGGAAGTACAAGGTGACCAGACCATAACATTGATACATTGACAAAAATCAAGAGAGAGAGGCCTATAAGAGGGCAACCACCACCTATAGCATTGATACATTGGACCCGAGAGATGAAATAAAGTTGAAGAAGGGAGAGGCCGCGAAAGAGGTAGAATCCAAAATCCTCAATGAGGACGAGCCGAAAAAAACCATCCAAGTCGGTAAAACCCTAAAGACAGAAATCAAGGAAGAGCTGATAAACTTCCTCAGGAAGAGGCAGAGTGTCTTCGCTTGGAGTCACGCGGACATGCCCGGCATCAACCCTGAGGTTATGAGTCACAAGCTCAACATGACCAAAGATGCCAGGCCTATCAAATAAAGACGAAGAGTTTACTCCAGGGAGAAGTACGAAGTCATCCGGGAAGAGGTCAAAAAATTGAAAGAGGCTGAGTTTATAAGAGAAGTCATATATCCGTAGTGGTTATCGAATGCAGTCATCGTGCCCAAAGCCAATGGGAAATTGAGGTGTATGTAGATGATATGCTAACGAAGAGCTTAAAAGCTTGCACTCATGTGGTAGACCTCGAAAAGACCTTCGATACTATGTACTTATACATGATGAAGCTCAACCCAGCGAAGTGTGTCTTCGGGGTAGGAGCTGGGAAGTTTTTGGGATTCATTGTCAATCAAAGAGGAATTGAAGCAAACCCTGAGAAAATCAAGGCTTTGATTGATATGAAGACACCGAGGAGTATTAAAGACGTCTAAAGACTCACGGGGAAAGTGGTTGCACTTAACAGATTTGTTTCCAGGGCAACAGACAAGTGTCTTCCATTCTTTAAAGTGCTTAGAAAGGCCTTCTAGTGGGATGAAGAGTGAGAAGAAGCATTCAACCAACTCAAGTCTTACCTTGGGTCTCCATTGCTACTATCTAGGCCCATAGTAGGAGAGAAATTATATGTGTATCTAGCAGTCTCTGAATCGACTGTCAGTGCAGCCATAGTACGGGAAGACGTTGGAATCCAAAGGCCTGTGTATTTCAAGAGTAAAGCCCTTCAAGGGTCTGAACAAAACTACCATCGTATGGAAAAGTTGGCCTACGCCCTGATTCATGCTTCAAGGAAGATGAAGCCCTACTTCCAAGCCCACTCCACGGTTGTCCTTACTGACTCCCCACAAAGACAGGTCCTGCATAAACCTAAGAAATCTAGAAGGTTGATGACTTAGGCCATTGAGTTGGGGGAGTATGACCTTACCTACCAACCTAGGACAGCCATCAAGGGGAAGGCCCTCACAGACTTTATTGCTGAGTTCACTTGGGAAGAGGCTGAGGCAAAGAATTACCTAGAGGGTGCTGAAGGGTCAAACAACAGTGTCTTCCGGGACCAGGAAGAGACGACACCCAACATCTTCCGAGAGCAGAAAGAGATGGCATCGAACGTCTCCCGAGATCAGGAAGAGGTCGCGTCCAAAAAGATCAGGAACAAAGTAGCGGAGAATGAGGAGGATCGGTACCTCTTCTAGAAAGGAATCATGTCAGAAGGGGCCTTCTCAACGGATACAGACATTTGGAACCTCTTCGTTGATGGTTCTTCCTGCGATAATGGAAGCGGTGCAGGGTTGATACTTTCAGCTCCAGATGGTGGCAACATCGAATACGCATTGAGGTTCAACTTCAAGGCATCTAACAACGAGTCAAAATATGAATCTATGATAGCAGGTCTCTCGTTGGCAAAGACTATGGGTGTAAAACGACTCCTACTTCATAGCGACTCAAGGTTGGTTGTCAATCAAGTATTGGGAGTCTATGAGGCCAAAGATGAAAGGATGGATAAGTATCTGAAGAAGGTGAGAACGATATTAGAATATTTTGAAGAGACAAAACTAAAAAGAGTACATCGATAAAGTAACAGCCACGCAGACGTGTTGGCAAGGTTGGCCTCAGCGACGAAGATAGATGTCAGAAGGACAGTTTCGGTCAAGGTCTTAGGAAAAATGACTATTGAGGAAGAAGAGGTATGTAACCCTTATCTTAATTTGAACGTAGGAGACTCATGGATGGACCCCCTCGTCAGGTATATCAGAGAGGAAGAGCTACCCGAATCCAAGTGAGAGAGGAGGAAATTGAGATACAGGGCTGCCAAGTTCTCGATAATAGGAGACGTCTTGTACAAGAAGGGATTTCTGTTGCCTCTCCTCAGATGTGTGCATCCCACCGAAGTTCCCCGGGTCTTACAGGAAGTTCACGAGGGTTCTTGCTCCAGCCACATAGGAGGAAGACCCTTGTCCATGAGAATCATTACGCAGGGATACTGGTGGCCAACCTTGGCCAAAGATGCTGCAGCTTACGTAAAGAGGTGTGATAAATGTCAGAGATTAGCCACTATTCCACATCAACCTCATCAACTTATGACGTTAATCACCTCTCCATGGCCATTTGCAGTATGGGGGACTGACTTAGTGGGACCTCTATCAAGAGCTGCCAACAGTTATCGATTCCTGATAGTTGCCATTGACTACTTCTCAAAGTGGGTGGAGGCAGAGCCGATGATAACGATCACAGAGCAGAAGACCTTCCAATTTATTTGGAGGAACATCATATGTAGACACGGCCTCCCAAACACTCTCATCTCCGACAATGGAACCCAGTTCAAGAACTCCTCTTTGGAGAAGTATTGCATAAGAGTTGGGATAAAGTAGTTCTTCTCATCTCCTGGCCGACCTCAGGCAAATGATCAGACCGAGGTCACGAACAGAACAATCCTCGATGGAATCAAGAAGAGGTTAGAAGAAGCGAAAGGAAGATGGACTGAAGAGGTTTACGCTGTGCTATGGGCCTCCAGAACCACGATAAGGACACCAACAGGGGAAACCCCGTTCATGCTAGTACATGTCTCAGAGGCCGTCATACCAACAGAAGTGGGACTCCCAACTCATAGGGTACAGACCTATGACCTTAATAAAAATGGGGAAGAGAGGAGACTAGACCTAGATCTGATTGAAGAGAGAAAAGAAAACGCAGAGATCAGACAAGCAGCTTACCAACAGAGAGCAGCGAAATTCTACAATCAGAGGGTGAAGTCAAGACCCATCACCGTGGGAGACCTAGTGCTGAAGAAGACCTTACAGAAAACAAACAAACTCCACCCAAACTGGCATGGTCCCTACAAAGTGACAGAAGAGGTTGTGCCTGGCACCTACAGGCTAGAAAACCTAGAAGAGGAACCTTTCGCTAACCCGTGGAATGCTGATCACCTAAAGAAGTATTACATATGATGTTGAATAAAGTTTTATGTAAATGTACCATCTTATTGTGAAGAGGTTATTAATGAAAGATTAGTTTCCATGAGGTCTCTTGCTTCATTGTGCTCTAATGTCAGAAATTATGAGGATAACATCCTAGGTGATGACCTCAGACCCTTATAACATCATTCAGTGGTGACTAGGTCTGAGGTCAGACACCATAATAGGATGACCTCAGACCCTTAACATCATTAATTTGGTGAGATTAATTATGAGTATAACACCTTAGGTGATGACCTCAGACCCTTATAACATTATTCAGTGGTGACAAGTCTGAGGTCAGACACCATAATGGGATGACCTCAGACCCTTATAACATCATTCAGTGGTGACCAGATCTGAGGTCAGACACCATAATGGGATGACCTCAGACCCTTAACATCATCAATTTGGTGAGATTAATTATGAGGATAACACCTTAGGTGATGACCTCAGACCCTTATAACATCATTCAGTGGTGACAAGGTCTGAGGTCAGATACCATAATGGGATGACCTCAGACCCTTATAACATCATTCAGTGGTGATAAGGCCTGAGGTCAGACACCATAATAGGATGACCTCAGACCCTTAACATCATTAATTTGGTGAGATTAATTACGAAGGTGACCTCCTAGTTGATGAGCTCAGACCTTATAACACCACTGTAGTGACAAGGTCTGAGGTAAGACTGTTGATTGAGTTTAAACAGACCATTATGACAAGACTTCAGAGTTAAAACATCACATGACAAACATTCAACAAAACAAACGAAGTGAAAAACCCTCCTCAGAGGTTGCCATTCCAATCGTAAAAATATAAAGATAAGTTTCATATGTTCTTCAGAGATTAGAAACAGTCAGGGGTTACAAAATATAGCTTCACAATTAAACCTAAGGGTTAGAGGGGAGAATGAGGTCACCACTAACATCATTCAGTGGTGACTAGGTCTGAGGTCAGACACCATAATGGGTTGACCTCAGACCCTTAACATCATTAATTTGGTGAGATTAATTATGAGTATAACACCTTAGGTGATGACCTCAGACCCTTATAACATTATTCAGTGATGACAAGTCTGAGGTCAGACACCATAATGGGATGACCTCAGACCCTTATAACATCATTCAGTGGTGACCAGATCTGAGGTCATACACCATAATGGGATGACCTCAGACCCTTAACATCATCAATTTGGTGAGATTAATTATGAGGATAACACCTTAGGTGATGACCTCAGACCCTTATAACATCATTCAGTGGTGACAAGGTCTGAGGTCAGACACCATAATGGGATGACCTCAGACCCTTATAACATCATTCAGTGGTGATAAGGTCTGAGGTCAGACACCATAATAGGATGAACTCAGACCCTTAACATCATTAATTTGGTGAGATTAATTATGAAGGTGACCTCCTAGTTGATGAGATCAGAACTTATAACACCACTGTGGTGACAAGGTCTGAGGTAAGACTGTTGATTGAGTTTAAACAGACCATTATGACAAGACTTCAGAGTTAAAACATCACATGACAAACATTCAACAAAACAAACGAAGTGAAAAACCCTCCCCAGAGGTTGCCATTCCAATCGTAAAAATATAAAGATAAGTTTCATATGTTCTTCAGAGATTACACACAGTCAGGGGTTACAAAATATAGCTTCACAATTAAACCTAAGGGTTAGAGGGGAGAATGCTGGTGTCTTCGGCCCGATCCTGTTGGACGACCTTGGCCACCTCGGTAATGTCTTCCATGTGGTCAGCCCCTTCAATATCCGTGCCGTCCAGTGTTGCAGTCTCTGCAGGTGCGTCAACCTCCTCTTCAACCTCTTGAAGGGCCTGGGCAAGCTGAGGGTTAGCAAAGTCGAGGCCTATGAAATCAGAGGCCTTCAGACTTCCAGCCTCCTTCTCCTTAACAGTCGCCCATTTAGTAGTAGCTTTGATACCTCTCTCAAAGTACTCAAAGCCGAAGCTCATAAATTCATCAGAGGTTTTATATTCAGCCAATATCCCCTCAGACGCGTCATCGAGGGCTGCCTTCACTGCCGAGTTGACCTTCTGCTGCAGAACATCGTCCTTGGCCTTCAGAGCCACAGCATGGTCCTTCTTGAGCTTGGAGATCTCCTTCTCCAACCCCTGCACCTTCTTCTCAGACTCTTTAGCCTCAGACTTCAAGCGATCTATTTTGGCATTCAGTGTGCTTTGTACCTTCTCGGCCTCTTGCCCCTTCTGGATGAGGGGCAACTTTCTCAGAGTCTAGTTGGAGAGATGGTGCATAGCGGCCAGGCCCTGCAGATTGTATGATCATATATGAGTTGAAGACCAAATCAGAGTTTACACTTGGAAACTACAAAGAAATATGAAGCCATACCTGAATGGACCTGTGAAGACCGAACTCAACCAGCAGGGGGGTATCCAGTGACCGATAGAAACATTTTATCGGCCTTGGTTATGGTAGAGCCAAAGGCATCCAGCGCCTGCAGACTGTGGCCTATGATGCTGTCGTTGATCTTCAATTGCTCTATACAAGCCGCCAACGCATCTGCAGAGGATATGGGGATGACAGAATCCCCACCCTTTTTCTTCTGCCTCTGATCCTCAGGGGCATGCTCGATAGAAGCTCTCTTTTTGGTGGCTTGAGGCTTCGAGGTTGAGGGAGCTGAAGGAAGAGCATTAAGATCTGCCTTCTTCGCGAGCTTGGTTAAACTCGGTGCAGCCATTTCCTAAAGCTCGTCTGAGATATCTTTCGGACGCTCTGCAAAATTGAAAGGTCTGAGTTAGAGGATCAGACATGCATAAACTCAGAGGTTCAACTTGGAATAGAAAATGCTTACCAAGCTCGGCAAGAGGACTTACACCTAGACCAGTCTTAGAGAGGTAGTGGGGGGTCATCAAGTGTTCGAATTTAATGAGCAGACCATGCATCCCCTGATCTTGAAGGTCTTTCACCTTCTGAAGGTTCTGCAGGCTCAGACCAGGGTCGACCTTCGCAGATATTGTGACCTTATCCCATCTTAGGGGCCTCCTCAGCTCTAGAAGGGAAGAGGGAACACATGGACCAAATTCCCATGGCCCTGAAGCAAAGAAGTATCGAGGCTTCCAGTTGTGATTGGAAGTCTGAGTTATCTGGAGCATCTTTTTCTCAGGCTTCCGAGCTACAAAATGATAGTAGCTCGGATGATTTTTAGTAGAGGAGGGGACATAGCAACCAACAAAGACCTGGACTGAAAGGTCCGAGTGGTGAACAGCCCTCCATAGGACTATGGCCCCAATTATGACCCTCCAAGCATTAGGGGACAATTTGGAAGGGGCCAAATTGATGTAGGCCAGGATGGACCTAATAGTGGGATGGATGGGCAAAGGAAACCCTAACTTGAACATCTGCTCGTACAGGCAGATCTCACCATCTCGGCCATGGTAAGCCCTCTCTTCCCTCAGAGGTCTCCTAAGCCTTATGGAGGGGCTGATGGAGTACAGATATCTGAAGCAAAGAAGGTCTACCTCAGTAACGGTACTCTCGATCTCGGCCGCCTTAGAGACGTCGACATCACTTTCAATATTGTCATCATCATCATTGTCTAACTCAACGTTGGCCTGAGCAGGCGTTGATGGATTACTTGGGAACCTCTGAGCGAACTCAACCCCGGTGATGACCGACAGGGGAATGGCGTCAAGAATGGGTGGAATAGCCACACTCGGCTCAACAATCTCAACCTCTGAGGAAGAGGACGAGGTGCTTGAATTATTATGGGACGAGGCCCGACTAGAGACCTCGGGTTGATCAGGGGCCTGATCTTGCTGAGTTGTGAAGTCCATGGCCTCTTGGAAGGAATCCACAAACATAGGGTCTGAGGTGGAAGACTCAGACTCAGACATCGGTACGGGTTCAGCAGGGATCTCTGCTTGGCTAAATGGTTCCAATGGATCAGGGTATATCACCTTCAAGGGTGGTGGAAAGATAGGTCTGAGAGGGAATTCTTGCGACCTATGAGCCTCCTCCTGTGCTCTTTCTATTTGCCTAATTTTTTCTAAAGTCTTCTCTCTGAGAGAAGGGAACTCCTCAAGAAGTTGGTAGAGGGGTCTGAGCATCAGAGGCAGACACTACACTTATGGAGCTTCTAAACGATAAACAAGATTGGCTAATGAAATAAAGCAATTTAAGGATCAAACTACCAAACCTAGAGCAAATGCAGTTTGCCTGAAAGTATGGAGATCTCACCAAAAAACTCCAAAACTCGCCGAAAAATGCAAAAGTAAGAAGATTGCAGAAAAAATGAAGGAAAAGGAATGGAAGAGGATACCTGAGGATGGAATGGTAAGGAAGAATGGAGAGGACGCGAGGAATCACCACCAAATGCCTCGAACCAAAGCTTTTCTAGAGAGAGAAAGATACTGAAGCAAATCGTGCCAGGAAAGAGAAATGAGGAAGAAGGAGGGAAAAATAGGGTTTAAACCCTTAAATATGGAGACACGTTTCCCAAAGTCCATTATTGCTTTGGGAGCCCCAAAGGACGACTGACAACACATGCTTGCCAGGCAAGCCACACTTCAGCAATGGACAAGTGTCAAATGAACATTGGCACATAGGAGGAAGACCTCGGGGGTATAGAGATCCCCCAGTCACCTGCTCTCACATGTAACTAAGGGCTGGGGGTGATTGATATGCCCCAAGTGTCACCTCGGCCTAAAAACTACCGCCTCGGCCAAGACATTACCGAGGCTGGAAATGCCTTGGATCCATGACATCAGGCCTCGGCCATGGCAAGGTCGGCCCCGGCCGACACTACCACCAACCTCATCAGTAAATCAGTCGATGTTCCAGGTACATGCCAGCTCAACCTCGGCCCAGGCCGACCCTAAATCCTAACCTCGGCTTCACTTAAGCCGAGACCATCATAACCCATCTCGGATTGAATGAGCAGCTAGACTTTATCAACCTCGGCTTTTCCCAGGCCGAGGTCATGATCAAGCACAATGGCCGAGCACCTATTGACATGTGGATAAGGACACATGGACACAAGTCAGTTATAACAAATCATTCCCCACACGTGGGGGGAATATTTCATCGTCATTCTCTATATGTGACAGTGAGAGATGTCTTCTTCAGATTGGCTGGATCAACACACGCATGCTCATTGCATGCATGGGGGGTACATTACACCCCCAGGTACTATATATAGTGGTCATCCTCTACCTTGCAAAGGATCCGAAAGGAGCAACCCTAGTTGAAACTCTGTTCAAATACACAGTAGAGAGAGAAAGTTTGAGAGTTTGTATCTATGGCCATTAGAGCCCTCATACAGTGATATTAATCACACACTTGCATAGTGGACGTAGGCCTGATTGGCTGAACCACTTATATTTCGGTGTAAATCCTCTTCTCCTCACCTCCCTCAACTATGTGTGTATATACCCTTATACTGCCATTGTTAACATTGAATTGAGCTTACAAACACCTTGAAGGGTGGTGATATTTCCAGAATCATCAATGACCTCTCAAATTCGACGATGACGAACCATCAAAATCAAGGGGAAATACCTATGTGTTCAATAGGTAATAAAGAGTGATGGTGAGAAGAAACTAATTAGAGGAGGTCTAGTTTTTTTTAGGTAGGATTGGAAAATGGCTTTTCGAAATTTTTTTTTTCGAAAATAAAATAACTATTCCGATTTTCGATCCAATTTTTTCAGAAAATTAAAAAAAATTCTAAATTCAGAAAAATCAAAAAATCGGAAAAAATAGGAAATTCACAAAATATATTAAAAATCCAGAAATTTTGGAATTTCAAAAAAATAAATTATGGATTTTTAATTACTCAAAATTCTCATTTTAAAGAAACAAAGAAAATGGCTTAACCCAACATGTGTATATACATGAGGATTTGACCCATTTTTTCATTTGTGTAGAAGTTTGGAGGATACTCTCCTTTTATAGAGCATATTTTGGAGCCCTCTCCCTCTTCCAACCGACGTGGGATATGGAAAACTGTCAAAAAATTGGAAAAGAAATCGAAAAAATAATTCCGAAAAAATAGTAAATAATACGAAAAAATTGGAAAAAAATCGAAAAAATCGGATCGGCATAGTTTCGTAAAAATCAAAAATTCAAAATTATTTCCGATTTCTGATCCAATTTTTTTTCGAAAAATTCGAAAATCAGCAAACTAAAATTTCATTCCAAATTCGAAAAATATCGGATCGAAAATCGAAAAAATCAAATAGTTCGAAAAAAAACACATAACCCTAGTGTTAAGTATCTGTGAAGACAAAAGGAAATGCCAAAATGATTCAACAGGTTAGAAAAAGTGAGGGAGAGGAGAAATAATGAAGATATTATTTTTAACCTAACAGTTTATAACTAAATAGCATTGGGCACAAAATTTGACACTCCTCTGAGTGATAAATTAATTTTAAAATTAATTTTTATCATTCTTAATGGCAGGACAAACTTATCACTCTCATTAACACTAACAAATAGTACGAACAAAATTTGTCACTAGTAGTAATAAACTAATTAACTCAATTTTGTCACTATCCAAACCGATGATAAATTGGGCAAAACGTTTATCACTGCTAATGATAGTTTGTCATGAAAAATATTTTGTCACTTTGCCACTGCCACTAGTGGTGACAAGCACTTAGTGGCAAAATTAGTGTTTTGGTGTAGTGTATCTTTACTTTGAAATATAGTGCTACTAGAAACTTGATTTTCACCCTAAAGGGTTATTACACCCACACAAAAAGGGTTTTTATACCCACCTTCTTCATAAAGGGGTTTTACACATAAAAAGCATGTCAACACCCACTTCACTTCAAAACAACTCAAAAACACCCGTAACTTCCGAATAAGATGTAAATTCCCACTTCCAATTACGTAGAATGCGATCTTGCTTTGTGAGTGTCAATTCCCGAGAATTAAGTTTGTGTAGCATATATTTAATGTTTCCATTTTTTTCGTATTTATTCAAACTTTTTATCTTTTATCTTAATTATTTGTTTTATCGGATTATTTTATGTGCTCCACTAATTTATAATCATGTCACAATTATCAGACGACAACTTACATCACATTTCTATTATGCACACCTCTTCCATAGTGAAAAAGAGGGGTTGGATACATAATCACTTGTATCTTAGGTTACATAAAAAAGATTCAATTTTTGACCAGATGTTATCTTGTTTAAAATTATGTATGCATGAAAGATAATGTCCAAAGCTAAGTATGCCAAACCAAGCAAAAGAAGAATTGAGAAAAAAATACCTTTCGGGCAATATCTATATTCTCAGAGACAATTTAGAGCTCCACTAAGTTTAACATATTAGTTTATTTGAATCTTTAACATACAACGATGCAGTCCAGCACCGTCCACTTGAAGAAGATCTTCACTCGATATCCACTCATCAGCCTCAGGATACAAAATTATTTCTTCTTTAGTAGTAGAGTCGCAACTCCACAGAAGTCAACCACAGAGTAAACTTTACATGCAAGAGTTTGATGTAGTGTATGAAAGTGGGTTTGACAAACTCAACAAATCATTCTTTTGGATGTATGATTTGTGAAAAAATGTTATTTAAAAGAAACAATAAGGGAAAACTTTTGAAAGAGGTTTTCGATTTGATTTGGCGATTTGAGTTTTGCCAAACGTTTTGTTTCATATAGTCCAAAAGTGTCCAATTTATATAAAACACAATTTTTTAGGTGACGAGGTTCATTCAAATGAAAATGCCGCTTCGTTAGAACGAAAACTTATATTTCGTTCTAATAAGGTGATGTCTCGTTCGAATGAACTGCTTAGATCATTCTAACGAGCTTCTAACAGGTGCAACTCTGTTAAACAAAGAAATCCCGTTATAAGTTTGTTTGAAGTTCGTTCCAACAAACTCAAAAATTCGTTCAAATGAATATCCAACTTCGTTCGAACGAGAACTATATCTCATTCTAACGAGATGCCAATCTCGTTCTAATGAACTAAAAAACAAAAAAAAAATATTTTAAAAAATATTTTTATAAAAATGCCTCGAGTAAAAAAACCCATCCGAGAATAAATTTGAATGAGTAAAATCAAAATCATAAAGCCATATACCTCCATATTGTGTTCGTGACGATTCTAATGGCTTGAATTGTGGAAGCGATGCTCGGTCACTAACATACCTTTAAAGATTGTGGAATCATAACCGTGGACCAATCATTTCTTGATTAAATCGCGTCACTAACATGCCCAAAATGTATAAAAGAGTAATCTGAATTTTTATCCATTTCAAAACCCATTTTAAAATACCTCTTTGAAACCCATTTACACTTTCTCATAACCGTGGACCAATCATTGCTTGATTAAATCGCGTCATGCTTTACTAATATATTCATACCAACTAATTGAACACATGTATACGTCGATGCAGGCCATGCAACGTGGATATTTTCTTTTTAATTACTTTGCATAACATGTCATTTTATGTATAATTCTAGTCCAATCACTTATGCATTTGTTTCTCCAATTATATTCAGAATAAAATACTCAAGTTATTATTCAACATCTATTTTCTAGGGCGGGGTATTACATTCTTCTCTCCTTAGGAAATTTCATCCTCGAAATTCTTGATCATCAATTTAGAATTCGGGAACCTACAAATGGTTTCCAATCCTGAGGCATCCTTAACACTGTGGTCTAAAACTCGAAGATATCATCTTCATCAATCATCATTACTAACCCAATCGCGAAGAACCCTAAGGTCATTGCTAATTCTCAAGCATGCCTAACATGTCATCTAAACAAAACCTCGAGATGATAGATACTCACTAAGTATCATACTATCGCCAATGAACTCGTTATTATGGATCGTTCCCACGCTAGGATTCACAACCTACGTTTCCTCAAACAAATCTTGTATCACGCCTAGCCCTCAACATCACTATCCATCACATCATCAATCATGAGATGGTCATCTAATCCTATTGGTATGCTCGACCGATATCTCATACGAGATCCTTATGCTAACCTAAAGTCACCCTTGGTATCACAATATAAATATGCATGAGCGATCATATCCTCAACCCGCACAACTCTTAACAGAGTGCAACGATAACGTCTAACGTTTCATCAAATCCTGATACTCACAATATTTACAACTCACAACCTCGGATTACACGGCCAACTCGTAACCAGATATACATGTTAACTAACGAAACATGTTAACCTAACACAATCAAGTAACATATGCAAACTATATGCAACAAACATGAGACCACGTGTACACACAAACTAGTGTAGAACAAAGGTACTTACAACGAAGAGCACACTCGTTGACTGTGACGCGTCAACCATAATCGGCTTAACCCGCATCACTACCGAGCTTATGCAACGCTACACCCAAATCACAAGTTACAACTTCCCATTACCGGGATTAAAGAAGACACAAGGAATGCAACGAATTAGGCGATTGCCATGCCAAAAGAAAGTAATCAAATTTTGATAATGAATTTTTGCCACACGAAGTACGGACCCACAATGTACCCTTGAAGTCTATAACTCTTACCGATATCTACTAAAGTCTTAGCTTTTCCATATACCCTCGCTTGGCCCATCAACCCTGACGGGTTCTAACCATGAGTCCTCCATCCTTGCCGGACGAATGAAATACAAAACCAATTTTTCTTCGGGAAGCTAAAATGCTAGGTTTCCCTCCTTAGGACAAATGATACATGTCCCACCATCGGTGAGCATAACTATTCTAAATTAAGGCGAAGCTAGATCTCTTGTCACTGACCATTAGTCGCTTACCTATCATACCTAGGCCTCCATAATTACAACACCCGGTAGCTAACCTCGATTTTCGGGATCACTCTCCTCAAATGAAACACAACGCTCACATAGTTTCAAACATTCAATTCACGAAACACTACTACTACTACTCTTAGCAAATCCCTCGTAACCATTGCTTCTCAACTTTAATGCATCACCCATGCCTAAGACCTAATGATTTCCTTCACAATAGTCATACCAAACCATACATGTAGCACACGCAAAGTGCTATAACCAAACCTAACACTCCATTCTAAATATTATCTCTAAAACCATGATGAACATCATCGTGTTCTAAGTTTCCTAGGTGAATAACCTAGCACTTATCAACCTATTTTCGATATTGTCCTCGAAGGCCATATCACGAGACCGACTTATAAACAAAATCCATGGCACTAACTCAGAGTAGTACCATAAATGAATATGACCTAACCATACTAGAATCATCAATTATTTACCAATAACACATAAGCCTCAATGCAACATTGATTCTTCCAGACGCTTTATAAAAAAGATGCCAATTCGATCATCTGCCAAATGGACATACACATCCTAGTGTTAGAGTTATCGTGGTAAAATCCTACCATGTATGTCAACTAATCACAACTACCAACTCGCAAACTTAAGGCATCAATTCTAGTCACTGCGTGTTATACCAACCATAAGGTTATATCCTTGACATCATAAGGAATCCCAAAAGTTTCGAGGAGAGACACTACCGTCATTGTAATACACGGTACACAATCTTAAGTTCAATATTACTAGGAAATGTTTACCACTCATATTAACATCTCACTAGACACACTTTAGTATTCATCTCCAAGGAATCATCGATACAAATTCACATACCTATCCATATTACTATCCGGAAGTCAATTTCATCAGACCACATCATTTAACTCTCAATGAATGTTCAATCCTGACAACTAAATTGCCTCACTATTTAAACATCATACTATGTGCTAATCCATAAGCTAACATACTATGTGATAATCCATAAGCTAACATAACTATATATTTTGGTAGCATGCGGGACGTCGGGTATTGCCTATAAACACCAAGGCCCACACCACAGACACCACAAGGGATCTTATTCCTCAATACCACACAATAATCACTAAACTATAAATTGATACCATCAGAATTTTTTTGGTAGGAAATAAGACGTCGAGTACTGCCTAAGAGGAGGCTCACCCTCATGATGCCGCAAGGGTAATTACTCCAGAACATCACAACGATAGTTCTTAACACTAAATCACCAAAAAAATTTAGGTTCACCCCTAGGTTACCTCAAATAATCATGATCATCTAAGCCCACGTCATAATCAAAATACACTAAGTCCAAGTCCTCAGCCGAGGGACCTAATACGTTCTCACCATATAACCACTACTTATGAATATCGCCCAATCACCCAATCCCCATAGATGAAATGCACAACCTCTACAGCTAGTTCGCAACGAACACTACTCGACATTGCCAATAAAACTAAGTCTACTCTAATCCTCAAAGTTGCCACATAATATATTTTATGCAAATGATCACGGCGTTGCCACTATTCGTCTACATTGACCCCCATGGCTTACCAACGTATCTACATAAAAATGCAACGGAATATTAAAGGCTACTAACTTAGCTGTTTACCATCTCATAAAGAGTTGAACATCGTGCTAATGTCTTGGACTTCGTCATCTAGGATACGAACCGAAATTTTCACTAATCCAGCGTGACCAACCCAAACCAACATCAACGTCGAGAAGATCCGATACCTACCTCACCACATCACACCCGAAAGGAACATTGAACCTAAAGCTCTGATACCAAGTTGTAACGCCCTAACCCGGATTTAAGGGTCAATAGAAGATCAACTCAATCCGACTTGAACATTAATTGTGAAGTGCAATGGAACAACCTAAATAATTTTTCTAATACAGTTTTATAAATATTTAACGTTATGCTCATTAGCATGTGATTCCAATTTCATCAAACTACATGATGTGACCCAAGGGGAGTGCCCCCAAGTCCAAAGAAAGCTACTAACTTTATTGCAATTTAAATACTTACATGTACAACTCTCTCAACATATGGGACTACATACAACTTATCATAACAGAAGGAGGGTGTGAGTCGAATGCTCAGTGAGAACTACACAATGTAGTATAGAAACGAACGACGAAAAGGAATAATCACACACTACACTACATGCATGTGAAACTACGTATATATATATATATATATATACCTTTGAAAATACATGTCCCAATGTATTAAACCGTTTTATTCAAAAAACGTTATAGAATGTCGTTTATTTCCCTTTTCTTTACAAAATAATCATTTTGTATGTATATGCTTAAAACTAGCATATTCTTACCATTAACTCGCACATTTAAACACTTTACAATTGTTGGGAAAACCTTTCATTTTCTTTCAAAATGTTTACTACTCAACGCTCATTAACTCATTCTAGAGTCCCTAACCATTACTTAAGACTTTCTTTCAATACACGCACATGTCGTATTATTAACATTGAAAGCCTTATACAACACACACACTTGTGTTATTATGGGTTTAAACCTCATTAGGTAGCTTAATTACTCATTAAGTCACCTTGTTTAGCCACTTCACTTATCTTATGGACATTACTCATTATCCTCAATTTACTTGTCCGCATTACATTAATCGAAACATTAATCATTCACACAAGTTAGGTTATTTCCATCTTATAACCCGTTCTTATCATGTTACCGATTATAACATTATATTTAGGATTTTCCAACACACCCACACCCACGACTTCATGGGCTCCACACCATCGGTCTCCGTTGCCATATGTTATTGCAGTCACTTTGGAATTTTTCGCCACTAGGGACGTCATGCTCTGCTTAATTATTTTTCGGCATAATCCGAATATTCCATTGTCTTTTCAATGTGTTCAATATTATCCACGTTTACAGGACGAAGCCAAAATCTCTAACTTAAACGTTCGTTTTTTCATTAATACTTAAAAAAATATCTTTTTCTTCTTTAAATCCTTTATTCATACACTTGTTGATTTTATACCAAAAATCATTCTCAGCTTAATAAAATATTATCCGCACTAGAGTAAAAACATCCATCAATATTTTTAATTCATAAAATGTTCCACTACAAGTAAATTTACCAATTTACCCTCCTTTTGCCTAAACTTGCAATTTAGTACTTTAAGAAATGTTATTTTCTAAAAATGCAGTTTAAGTTTCCCATTCAACACTTAAACACATTTAACCATTAAAAACATTTGTTCATTAGTATACTTTACTCAAATTTTTCATTTCACAGTTTACACACCCTTTGAATATAAACTCATACATTTTACATACTAAAACCTCATTTTCCACATATTTGAAAAATACACTTTAATTATGACATTTTGCATTTCAACACCCACTTAGCCATTTATTTCAAAGTTATTCTTTATTACTTTTACTATTTACATGAAGACCTTATTTTCATATGTTTACACATTAAACCCACTTTATTTCCCCATGTGAGTTTTACCCACTTTAATTAACCCAATAAAGTGAAAGTTTCCTTCTAAACATATCTTCATTATTCAAGTAGTAAGTCACATTTTAATCTCATAAAATGGCTCAAACATGCCTAATGAACTTCTTTGCATAAAATCACATCGATTATCTTTAAAACATCACACTAACACATTTTGTTTCACAAAATTCCCATTAATAGTAATCTGAAAATTTACACACCTTTAAAACCCATTTAAAACTTCCTTTAAATGCCCCTATTTATTCAAAACACTAAGGATGCAATTAATAAAATCATAAAGGTATTATAACCATTTTCTTACACATTTTTATCCCCGAAATGTATAAAAGAGTAATTTGATTTTTTATCCATTTCAAAACCCATTTTAAAATAACTCTTTGAAACCCATTTACACATAAACTCATGGAAATCCATTAACTAATCCCATGGATGCAATCTATCACATATACTACATATATTAAGCCTAATATATGTAATTAAACTAGCTGAAATTATACACAGCACTAAACCTAAACCAAGGTTAGTAAATCTCATCTAAATGTCTCCAAAAATGGTGGTGGTAGTAGAGAAGATGGATGACTCCCCCACTTCCAAAGGTGCTCTTAAAGGGAGTCACAAAAGCTCCTCTTTCCAAGCTGCAATGAAATCTCCATAAATACTCTTCTTTCTCTCCACGAAATCCATCTTCATCATCAATAATACCCCCTCAAACACCCAACAAAACTACCAAGAACACCCTCTTCTTTAACCCAATAATCCGTCTAGGGTTTACTAAGGTGAGATAAGGTGGTTTAAGTCTTATTAGTGGTGGTTTCATGGTGTAAATAATGGTGTAAGTGGCTAGGTTTAGCCCTAATAAGTCTGGCTAGAAGATATCTCCATGGGTCAGAGAGAGAGAGGGAGGCTACAAAATGAAGATGAGAATGATAACCCTAGCATCCCATTATTAGGTTTCTATACTATAACCCACAAAGCCCTACATATTACATTAGGAAACCCCCACCAACCTTCTTCTGATCCCCAAATCGAGATGGTTAAGATCAGAGGCCTCCACGAAGTTGCCATGTGTCCCCGATCAAAGGTCACAATTTAAACAACATGTAAAATGGAGGAACTGTCAGCGAACCTGCTTGATCGATCGATCGACCATAACCTGTCGATCGATCGATGGTCTTAAAAAAATTCTTTTTCTCTAATTTGATCCCATGGACCTTTTATCCATATTTTTATTACCCTTAAATATTGGTCAAACCTTATTTCTCACCAACGTGGTATTTTACCAAAATCGTGCAAACTTACACTTATCTATGTCGCCTACCGGCCAAACTATCGTTTACACTTGCACACAATCGTGGACCAATCATTTTTTGATTAAATCGCATCGTGCTTTACTAATATATTTGTACCAACTAATCGGACACATGCGTTCGTTGATGCAGGCCATGCAATGTGGATATTTTATTTTTAATTATTTGGCGTAACACGTCATTTTATATACAATTATAGTCTTATCACTTATGAATTTTTTTCTCCAATTATATTTTGAATAAAATACTCAAATTATTATTCAACATCTATTTTCTAGGGTAGGGTATTACACACAGTGTGTGGGGTCCACCCACTTTCACACACTAGCCAGACACACTTGTTAATCGATTTCGGTGTCGATCTCATTCTATCTTTCTAGTAAGCATATTGGTTCCATCAAATACGGGAATCCTGTTATACGAGTTATTCGTAAAACCTCCTGAATTCAACTATGTAAAATATAGAAACCCACTCTGATACTAAATTAATAACGAGGGTTGGATATGGAATCAGTTGTGTCTTAGGTTACATGCAACGAGATCTATTTTTTAACAAAATTTTATCTTGTTTCGAGCTATGTGTGTATGCGAGATAATGCCCATAAATAAGTATGCCAAACCAAGCAAACAAACCAAACAGGAGAAGAATTGAGGAAAAATTATTTTCTGGCAAAACTTATATTCATCATTGTTTAAGACTCAACAAATCACGATAAACTTACAGACAACTTTGAGCTCCACTAATTTTAACGGAGTAGTGTCTTCGAATATTCAACAAAAAATGATGCACTCCAGCACTGCCAAAATGAAGCAAATCTTCCCGCGGTATCCATCGATCAGCCTCAGGATAAGAAATTGTGACACCCTCCAAATTAAATATAGGGTGATCAGTTCTTTACCAAATTAAAAGAGGACATTCAGTTGGTTCATTCTTACCATCACTGTTGAAAATAATTAAGCCATATTAATCACCTATTATAAAATTAAGTTAGGCGTCAAAAATATTTTCTTCTTTAATAAGACCATTTAACTCCAAAACAATCCAAGTATAAATTATAAACCATCACCATACACATGAATATAATAAGTACTGAACAAGAATCAAATATTGAAATAAATAAGACTGGGTAAAACTCCCAGTTCAAAACACCAAACCATAAAATAAACTTAATACAATATCTCTGATGAATGACTAGAAGTGAGCGACACATGCCCTAGATAAGAAGTCTAGATGAAACTGAATGGAAAAGATATATGCGTCTACTGCAAGGACCTACAGCTTCCACAACAGCTGCAGCACGTCTCACACTCCACTCTCTAATTACTCTCTAATTCTGGTACCCCTGTGGCTGAGCACTTGATATAATATATATATATATATCAAAAGAGAGAAGAGATACACGAAATGGGTTAGAGCCCGAGGTTTAAAAATGATTTAGCAAGTATTTAAAACTGGTTCTTAAAACAAGTCTTATACTGATGTTAGTTATCGAACTCTCACATGAGTTTCTCACCTCTCATCTATTGTGCACGCCTAACGTACATCTAATCTCCCCCTAGTTATACCACCCAGTCTAACTAGTCAAAAACCATTATGCTCACTAGTAGTATTCCCGTATCGCCCATACAACACGCTATTCAAATAGTTTATCACACATACTAAGTTTCATTATTCACCGTTCGAATGGTTAATCTTTTATCCACTAAGATTATTTTATTTCTCATTTCCACTTTATCTACTAGTTTCACAAAGTAGAAAGTTCTCCAAGTACACTCATATATATATATATATATATATATATGAACTTCAGAATATTTCTACCGTGTAAAATTAGTAGACTTGGTAATAATAATAATAATCATTACATTGCGCCAAATGGTCTTAACCTAAGGGTGCAGGATTAGTGTATATATATAGGGACGATGAAACTATATATATATATATATATATATATATATATATATATACCTATCAAGAGAATCCTGCATCCCCGGGTTAGCACCCATTAATGCACATATCAATAATAATCCAGCACCCTCGGGTTATCACCCATTACTATGCCTGACAACAATCATCCTTGTACCCTCGGGGTATCACCCATTAGTACAACTAACAATAATATCCTTGTACCCCCAGATTATCATCCATTAGTACACCTAATAATAATATCCTTGTACCCCCGAGTTATCACCCATTAGTACACTTAACAATAGAGTTTCTGCACCCCTGAGTTATCACTCATTAATGCGCTTAATTATAAGATTATTGCACGCCCGGGTTAGCAATAATATCACATAATAGGCATACACACGTCCTATTAAAATTTATAAGTATTTCCCCAACCTACCTATATACTTCTCATACGTATTTTAATATCAACACTACGTATAGTATAAATATTTAGATTACTATCTCTCTCGTAACCTCCAAGGTACATTATCTATACCGAATAATTAAAGTATTAGTTTGCGCATACTTTCCCGAAATTCTGTCCTATTTAAATTTACTATCTGACAGTTTCTCTTACTCCAATAAACCGGTAAACTCAAAACTCGATTCTAAGAAAATCCCCAAAAATTCACTGCGTCGCTACAACCAGAAGGGTTGTCGATCGTACGATTGCCACGTGTCATTCTAACGACTTCTCGGTACATACAGTCTTGCTCGAACGACTACGCACGACATCGCGCGAGATGCACTGTTTCATCTTCTTACCCAGATTTAAGCATTTTTCACCATTTTTTATCCTAAAAACCTCTAAGATTCATCACCCAACACCTCATCATAAATCCCAATCAAGCCATAGCAGGTTATATAACATTCCTAACATCCTAGGATCATTAATTCGTCATCAATCAACAAAATTATGTGAAATCCCCAAATTAATTCATATGAACCCTAGTTTCCAAATTTTCAATTAAAGAACCTAGTCAATCTAGATTCGCTCATCAATATATGATTAAATTTCATGATTAATCCTCTACGTACATGAAGGAATTTCAACCACTAATTAACCTAGTCTTGAATCATAATTTAAATCTCCAATTTTCACCCAATTAATAAGTATGTCATGATTAATTTCACCTACTCTAAAATGAGTATGATTATTGCTAAAAGAAAGCAAGTAATAAACACTTGCCTCAAATATGACGGTCTGATCCATTGGTGATGTTGGTATATAAGTGTTTCTCGTCTTTCGATCTATACGATGGTGGTCACAGCGGTGGTAGATGATGCCTAAAAGCTTTGGCTCTTTGGGATTTGCTCTCCCTCACTCTCTGTGACCCTCTCTTGAGTTATGTGAATGTGAGCCCTAATTTCTCCCACGTAATTGATAAAATAAACCCCCAATTTTCGTCCATTTCATTCCTCCTAAAATTCAAATTATAATTTTACCCTTACGGGGTGCCGGTTTGGCCTAAAATATTCCGGAGCCCAAATAAAATACCCGGGTAGTATTTTCTGACTATCTCAACCCTCCCAAATTCAACGGTGCACTCAAAATGACCATAAGAGTTAATAAAAATAATTTCTCTTTTCATCCCAATTAATTAGTCCCGACACGACTCACACGCGCGTCAGACTTAAATTACCAAAATGTCGTATTTCTCACTTTCGACAATTTATCAAATTTAATAATTCCATATTACATATCACACAGTAATATTCAATAATTCTCAACGATAAGTATTAACCCTTGGCACGCTAGTTAATAATTATTTTAAATTTGAATTAATTAACAATTAAATTCTCACATTTTAATTCAATTAATCCAAAAAAAATAATTAATCACATAATTATTTAAATCATTAAAATACAGGGTGTTACATACTTCCCCCCTTATAACGGAATTTTGTCCCGAAATTCGAAAAAATTATACCAGGTACGAACAACGAGGTATATATATTGCGCATCGCACCCCTACGCTCCCAAGTAAACCTCTCTGTACCACCCATATAGTACGCTATCGAATTCCCTTAATAATGAACACTTCACATGTGTTTGTTTTAAAATCCAGGTTACCCTATCTCGTAAGTTCCTCCCCACGCCTTACTGATTAAGTCTCACTACTTAAACTATATCTTAGATATTCACTATCTAGCCTTCTACTATTTGCACCTTAGTAGATTTATCCTCTTTTCAGATACATACGACTTCGTCTCATGTCGTTCATACAAGTAAATTGGTTGTGCAATATATATTTCACACACAATATATACGATTATATCAATTCTTCTCCGATATTTGTAATCATAATTGGTCCTCCAACTTTAACTATCAAGTAGGACAACAACAAAGTTTACCGTGCCATACCTCTACTGGCACTCTGCCCGAATGTGAACTTATAGGAGTTATTTGGACACAAACTCCACTAGTGGAATGTACTGCTCTCGTCCTCCCCTAAGATATTAGGGTCCACATAAAATTTTATCTCTCGCATCCGATTAGATCGCCTATTCTGCCCATCCCTCTGCGATTGGTAGGCCGTACTCAATTGTATCTCGGTACTTATGGCCTCACTATCTCGGCTACATAAGGACTCTACGCGTACTGTTCCGTAGTATGATCATCCCAATTGGCATAACGTTCAATCAACCGTTCTTTAACACATATATAGGATCGTGGCCCTTTTAGAAAGTAGCACTTCATGAGAAGATCCTTGGGAATACTCTCCCATTCACTGGTGGAAGAAACCTCTGTTGGTTTCAGATTATCCACCCTTTTTCCAACAGTCAGGTGACCCACTGCGAGACGAACTTTGAAAATTACTCTACATCGTAACCCATCACCACTGTTATTTGTAACCTGATACATTTTATACTCTCTCAAATGTACTTCTAATCGTGATAATTGTGATTTTTCCCGCACCACGTGGCACAAGACTTTTCCCAGATCTGAAATTCAGTTTTCTCATTTGTTAAATTTTACAGAAAAAGCTTTGGCTTTCTCAGCTATGTGTTGTTGAATTCACATAACTATCATAATTCACTAATTGATTCAATCACCTAGGGCGTCCATACACCCTATGCCTCGCGTATCATTATACAAATGACATGTAATTTTCTTACTTCAATTCTTGCACACTTAGTATGCTGCTGTAGTAGGGGTGCACTCAACCACCCCACTAGTCATAATTTAATCACTCTTTTAGTTGCATCATTGTTCTATTCAAAATGATACTAGGACTAGGACACTCTACTGGCCTTAAGTCATAATGGAATTATCAACTCTCAGTTATATTCTTTTATAGGTACAATAACCAATGTACAAAACTTATGTACTATCAACAAAACTTCTCTCCAACTCCTAACGTCCGCTAGTTTCTTACGTGGGATGTCTCGCAAAGCGAAATTCAAATAAGGAACCCCCTCGATACACTACTATCTAACCTAGTCGGTTGTTGAGGTCCGTAAGGCCCTCGGTCCATACTATGCACCTTCCCATAATCTTCGTATGTGTACATAAAAGTTCGCTTGTCCACTCTCATGTCCCTAATAATAACATGAAGCATGGCTCTCTCACTACCCTAAGTACTCGGCGCTATATATATCTAACGAGCTATATCTCGCTGCTCGACAAAGAACACAATGTATACTAAGTCTTATCAGTCAAATAAATTCCTACGCACTGAAATCACATATAACTAGACAACATACTCGCTGAGGTCTATAATACCATGAAAATTTTCATATATTGATATATCTGGGCCCAACCCTATTTTAGGTGGGCCCGCACAAAATCAAGATTTCTCCTCCCGGAGTATCCGGCACGACAGTCATATTACTACACTTTTACTATTGTTTGACTATACGGTAATCAATCACTACACATTACCATAATAAACTCCACTAAAGCTGACTCACTGCAGTAGTAAATTATCACAACAAAACATATTATTAGGGCCCACTCGGTTCACCCACGAGCAACATCAAAAGGCCCTGCTAACAACGAGAAATACGTTTGTACCAAGACTTTTAAAACCAACGTTCCCACTAAACTCGACCCGCACGCGAAGTTTAGGGTTTCTAATTTACATATAAGTTGTGACACACCTATGTTACTTGAATTAATCCTTTACTCACAAGGATGGAGCAAAACCTCACCGGTCTCGCCTAATCACAGGGTCCCCGCACGTGGTTGCCAAAATAACCAATGAACATTTGCAATCGTTATGCATCTAGGATTCCATATAATAGTTGTCCCCTCGCATCGTGGACAATTTATTCCATCTTGTGGATTTCACGCCCATTATTGAAACGTTGGACCAAAATATCTAGGCCTTAATTATGGCTTTAATGACTTCCCGTTTACATCCCAGACCCTGTTGACCCTGACCTATTGTATACTACCATTAACGAGGACTCTACTGGTCCAGCCTGAATCCATCCCTCTCGGGTTATAAATTTCCTGGGCCTAATTCTCTTGACCCCAAATTCTTTCGCTGGAAGTCTCACTCCTCCAGTTGTTATGCCTACTGACATGGTTTACCATTTCTAATCTTTTCGGTCTCACTTCTCAATTGTGGACATATTCAACCCTTGTAGTTCTACTTTCTTCACATAGGGAAACTTCATGAGCCATTTCTCCGTCACTATTCCCACTGACCATTTGGGAATGTCCGTCTCTCGGATCGAGTAGTCTTAACTCACTCGCTACGCCAGCCTTTCAGAACTATGGTTAGCCTCCACGACCCTGATTGACTTAATCGTCACTTTGTAGGAAGTTAATCAATTAAAATCACCTAAATGAGTTCCCTATTGGGCACACTCTCAGGTGGTGTTTCACTAACACCGTTATGTTCAGTTTTGACTTTCGACCAGATTCTCTAACCATCCTGGATAACTTCTTCTAGAAAGACTACAATAACTAGCAACCGTATAACCTTGAAGACATCAACATTAGTCATCCTAGTTAGATTTCTCATCCATGCTTGTATTCTACTCACGAGACCTTTATCAAATATATACCCTTTGGATAATTTATTCCCCTCTGCCAGGTACGAAGTTCATTATGCAATTCAACCTTTATCTCACGATCAGTCTCTAGCTTACTCACTGCTAAGTTTCAAATTTTCACTTGCATCTCTATTACAACATCGAATGGAAGACCTCATGGTCAAATCGTACCCTAATTTCTCTAAATTTCAAACACACTTCTTCATATGTGGTGATTGCCTATAATCATTACATGATTCTCATAAGAGCTATAACTTTTAACTCCAAATTTAATTCTGAGTGTCGTCACACCCCAATCTACACAATTGCCTTCAGATTTTCTACCTCCGATGGTTTGTTACACTTTCTCTTTTTATTCTCCGCATTTTCACCGATGGGTTTTTCAAAAGAGTTCCTCTGATTTCCCTCTTATCGATTTCGATAGGTGGTCCTAAAATCATTCCACCGTTATCTACGACCGTGCCCTGGGAACCCACTGTTACCTAGTGATGATTTCTATTATCACTTGCTCAAGTAACCCTCATGGTGATTTTTATCACGATCACTCTTTCCCAATTACTTTATGTCTTTTGTTTGGCTTCTTCTCCTGCAGTCCTTCTTACGACCCTTGTTGGTCGTCCAAAACTGTTTGGGGTTAGAAGCACACACGATTTTATATAATGAGTCACATCTATTATAATTCATAGCAGGAGAACGTAAGTCGCATATGTAAGGGAACACACCAATCCTATCATAAGGCTCTATATCAAAGAACGATACGCTGAAACGTAATAAGCCGCACAGATCCTAAGGACACTAGAACCTGACTCTGATACAACCTATGACACCCCACCCAATTAAATATAGGGTGATCAGTCCTTTACCAATTTAAAACAAGATATTCAGTTGGTTCGTTCTTAGCATCACTCTCGAAAACAATTAAACCATATTAATCACCTATTATAAAATTAAGCTAGGTGTCAAAAACATTTTCTTCTTTAATAAAACCATTTAACTCCATAACAATCCAAGTATAAATTATAAACCATCAACATACACAGGAATATAATAAGTACTGAACAAGAATCAAATACTGAAATAAATAAGACTGGGTAAAACTCCCAGTTCAAAACTCCAAACCTTAAAAAAACTGAATACAATATCTTTGATGAATGACTAGAAGTGGGCGACACATGCCCTAGATAAAAAGTATAGATGAAACTGAATGAAAAAGATAGATGCGTCTACTGCAAGGACCTACAGCTTCCACAATAGCTGCAGCACGTTTGACACTCCAATCTCTGATTCTGGTACCCCTGTGGCTGAGCACCTGATAATATATATATATATATATATATATATATATATATATATATATATATATATATATATATATATATATATAGCACATGAGAGAAGAGATACAAGAAACGGGTTAGAGCCCGAGGTTTAAAAATGATTTAATAAGTATTTAAAACTGGTTCTTAAAACAAGTCTTATACGCATGTTAGTTATCGAACTCTCACATGAGTTTCTCACCTCTCATCTATTGTGCATGCCTAACGTACATCTAATCCCCCCTAGTTATACCACATAGTCTAACTAGTCAGAAACCATACTAATACTAACTAACTAGTCAGAAACCATACTAATACTAACTATGCTCACTAGTAGTATTCCCGTATCGCCCATAAAATACGCTATTCAAATAGTTTATCACACATACTAAGTTTCATTATTCACCGTTCGAATGGTTAATCTTTTATCCACTAAGATTATTTTATTTCTCATTTCCACTTTATCTACTAGTTTCACAAAATAGAAAGTTCCCCAAGTATACTGATATATATATATATATAGTCACATCATACCTATACATATATATATTAATCCACACCCCCGGGCAAAGACCCATTAGTGCACCTATCAAGAGAATCCTGCATCCCCGGGTTAGCACCCATTAATGCACATAGCAATAATAATCCAACACCCCCAGTTATCACCCATTAGTGCGCCTAAAAATAATCATCCTTGTACCCCTGGGTTATCACCCATTAGTACACCTAACAATAATATCCTTGTACCCCCGGATTATCATCCATTAGTACACCTAACAATAATATCCTTGTACCCCCAGGTTATCACCCATTAGTACACTTAATGATAGAGTTTCTGCACCCCCGAGTTATCACTCATTAGTGCGCTTAATTATAATATTCTTGCACCCCCGGATTTTCACCCATTAGTGCTCTTAGCAATAATATCACATAATAGGCATACACACGTCCTATTAAAATTTATAGGTATTTCCTCAACCTACCTATATACTTCTCATACGTATTTTAATCTCAACACTACGTATAGTATAAATATTTAGATTACTATCTCTCTCGTAACCTCCAAGGTACATTATCTATACCGAATAATTAAAGTATTAATTCGCGCATACTTAACCAAAATTCTGTCGTATTTAAATTTACCATCTGATAGTTTCTCTTACTCCAATAAACCGGTAAACTCAAAACTGGACTCTAAGAAAATCCCCAAAAATTCACTACGTCGTTCGAACCAGAAGGGTTGTCACTCGAACGATAGCCACGTGTCTTTCGAGCGACTTCGCGGTACATACAGTCTCGCTCGAACGACTACGTGCGACATCACGAGAGATGCACTGTTTCGTCTTTTTGCTCAGATTTAAGCGTTTTTCACCATTTTTTATCCTAAAAACCTCTAAGATTCATCACCCAACACCTCATTATAAATCCCAATCAAGCCATAGCAGGTTATATAACATTCCTCACATCCTAGGATCATTAATTTGTCATCAATCAACAAAATTATGTGAAATCCCCAAATTAATTCATATGAACCCTAGTTTCCAAATTTTCAATTAAAGAACCTAGTCAATCCAGATTCACTCATCAATATATGATTAAATTTCATGATTAATCCTCTACATACATGTAGGAATTGCAACCGCTAATTAACCTAGTCCTGAATCATAATTTAAATCTCTAATTTTCACCCAATTAACAAGTAAGTCATGATTAATTTGACCTACTCTAACATGAGTATAATTATTGCTAAAAGAAAGCAAGTAATAAACACTTGCCTCAAATATGACGGTCTGATCCGTTGGTGATGTTGGTATACACGCATTCCTCGTCTTCCGATCTATATGATGGTGGTCACAGCGGTGGAAGATGATGCCTAAAAGCTTTGGCTCTTTGGGATTTGCTCTCCCTCACTCTCTGTGACCCTCTCTTGAGTTATGTGAATGTGAACCCTAATTTCTCCCACGTAATTGATAAAATAAACTCCCAATTTTCGTCCATTTCATTCCTCCTAAAATTAAAATTACAATTTTACCCCTACGGAGTGCCGGTTTGGCCTAAAATATTCCACAGTCCAAATAAAATACCCGAGTAGTGTTTTATGACTATCTCAACCCTCCCGGATTCAACGGCGCACTCAAAATGACCATACGAGTTAATAAAAATAATTTCTCTTTTTATCTTAATTAATTAGTCCCGACACGACTCACACGCGCGTCAGACTTAAATTACCAAACTGTCGTATTTCTCACTTTCGACAATTTATCAAATTTAATAATTCCATATTACATATCACACAGTAATATTCAATAATTCTCAACGATAAGTATTAACCCTTGGCATGCTAATTAATAATTATTTTAAATCCGGATTAATTCACAATTAAATTCTCACAATTTAATTCAATTAATCCAACAAAAATAATTAATCACATAATTATTTAAATAATTAAAAATACGGGGTGTTACAAAAATCCTTTCTTCTTCAGCAGTAGAGTCACAACTCTACAAAAATTAGCCATAGGGTAAACTCTACAAGGGTTGTATGGAAAATGGGCTTGACAAAATCAACAAATCATTCTTATAAACGTATGATTTGAAAAACAAATGGTATTAATAGGTATCTGATTTTGATTTTTGCCAAAAGTGTTATTTTAAGTAGTCCAAAAGTTTCCAACTTATAGAAAACAAGATTTTCGAGGCGGCGGGGTTCGTTCAAACGAAAACCTATGTTTTGTTCTAACGAGGTGATATCTTGTTCGAACGAACTACTTAGTTCGTTCTAATGAGCTTCCAAGGGGTGCAACTATGTTAAATAGAGAAATCACATTTGAAGTTCGTTTCAACGGATTCAAACATTCTTTCTGAATATCCAACCTTCTTCGAACGGGAACTACATCTCGTTCAAACAAACTAAAAAAAAAAAAAAAATTGAAGAATATTTTTTAAAAATGCCTCTAATAAAAAAAACACATCCCATAATAAATTTGGCTGAGTAAAATCAAAACCTTTAAGCTATATACCTCCATATTGTGTCCATGACAATTCTAACAGCTTGAATTTCGGATGTAATGCCTGGTCACTAACATGTCTTCAAAGATCGTGAAAGGATGCGAATCTAGTAATTCGTTTGTAATGGGATACGCCAACATATCTAAACCATGAGCAACTATAAAATCTTGTTCTTACACATAATAATGCCATAAATTTCCTTCTCTCTACATATAAATATTATACGCACACACAAATTCATATGTATCCCCTTGCACACTACACTAATTTATTTGCACACTTACGCATGAATACACTATCATCCACCCTTACACGCGTGCAAAAAAAACATGAGTATACTTTTTACATCCAGTAGACACCGAAAAGGTGGTGAGGACACTTAATCTATACCATCCCCCTAACTTAGTTATGATACGCATATATTGCATATTTTATCCTCCGAACGGATGCATTTTAGCCCCCTCGAGTGCCTTAATCTCTATATTTAAGCCCGTTAACCAGACAACCTCGGTTTATATTGTTAACATGCTATATGAGGTATAATTGGGCTTTTGTAGGTATTTAGGTACTAAGTATGAAGTTCGGACGCATTTCGGTGAAGTTCCGTACGCAATCGCACGCTCAAGGGCATTTTAGTCATTTCACATTTTGGGCACCTGGCCCATTATTTTCATGAAAGTTGTATCCCTCCTCGCAAGCTTCGCGTGGCCATGAATGGTGGGCGATTCCGATTCGTAACGAAGAAGTTACGGCAATTTCAGCGGACGAGAAAAGCTTGGAAACCAAAACAGCAATGCAGTGTGCTGCCCCTGGTTGATCAATTAATTGACGAGTTTGGTCGATCGATCGACCCTTCTAAACAGTCAAAATTTTGCCTTGGTCAATCGATCGACCCCCTATTTTCTGCAGATATTTTTCCTTTTCTTTTCTTTTCTCTTTTCTTTTCTAATTTAATTCCCACTTAGTATATAAGCCGATTTTGTTGTAATAAACAGATATACACAATTTTAGCTAGGGTTTTGAGGGATTTGGAGAGTTTGGCTTGGATTCTTCTTGGTTTGACACCCAATTGGGTTGTAAGTTACACTATTCATCATCCTCTTCCTTTAATATAGTTGTATTTCATTAATTTCTTGCTTTGTAGTGTAATTTACATGCTTTCTAAATTAGGTTTACTTGCTTTCTTTACACGCTTTCTAGTATAGTTTTATCGCGTTTCTTTATTGCGTTTCTTTATCACGTTTTTAACATTCTTTCTAGGTAATTTAAATTAGGTTGTGTTTGAATGAAACTCACTCGGGTTAACGCGTTGCTTTGCTTGGTGATAGTGTTTACATGTCTATTTCGGGTGCGTTGTCCTAGTTATTTCGCCTAGGAGATTTGACGGGGCATATCATGTATGTCCCGTGCTTACGACCTTTCGCGCGTAATTTCCGGGATATTTATTGATGCCAAAATCATATTAGGCTTTTATGCGGATTTAGGGGCTTGACAACCCTTGGTTCACTTAACTGTCGAAACGAGACGCATTCTAAATAACTCGTCGACCCATGTAACCATTTTATACAAATTAACTCGGGTGAGGGATATTCGACGCAACCTATAGTTTTACTCGCTTTCATAATCTAGTTTCAATACCCTTGCCTAGAATAACATTTCCCTTTATGCATCTTTTCCTTTTTAGTTTGTAATCATCTTTTACATTTTTATTTGGAAGCACTAAATCAAGTAAATTTTAGCAACTCGTCCCTGTAGATTTTCGATACCCGAATTACCGCTGTGCTTGCCCCGTAAGTGTAGTAGTAATTTAGGTTTGTTTGTATAGTCGCGGCAAGACAGAAAATAATCACTGTGCACCTACACGCACACACCTCTCGCGCGCTATCAAAATGGCGTTGTTGCCGGGGATGAGTTTGTTTTAGACTTTATTTGATTTAGAATTTTATAGTATTTTCTTTCTATTTGTATTATTTGCTAATATTTTGCAGGACTTCCACATTTGAGCACTTAGAAACGCTCGAATTTTTCCCGCGCGCACTTACTTTGTGGAATTCACCATTTTGAGCCATTTTTGGGGTAAGCATGTCTTATTCCAATTCTTTCGGTAATCATTGTTATAATTCTCAAAATTCTCGCAAACCTATGACTTTCGGTGAATACTTAGAATCCCAAAGTATAACAAAATCAAATATGACTTTGGGCGAGTATAATGAAAGTCAAAATTTAGGTTATTGGATTTTTGATGATGATGATAATGATTTTGGGACTTTACCTCCTTATAATAGGAATTTTGAAACTAATTCGAATTGTTTTCAAAATTCCTATAATAATGAGTTTTCGTTTAACTCCGATGGTAATTTTCAGAGTTCCCATTTTGATGCATCCACACCTCGACCAATGACATTCGGTAAGGGTTTGCGTATGCATGAGAATGAGAAACTTTAAAATCGTTATCGGGAAGAAAATCGTTCGTGGGATCATGAGTTGGATTTATTATTTGAGTTCGACGACGATTTTGCTTCCAGACTTTCGAGATCGAGGAATGTTTTGAACCAAATGAGGTACTTGTGCCTACTTTGGAACAAGCCATCACTACATCAAATCCTGCGAATGGTCACGCCCAGTTGGTCACGGCCCGAGTCCGTGACTAGCTGGTCTCAGACTTGGGCCGTGACCAACTCAATTTTTGGCGTGATCATTTCCATTATTACACTGAGTCATGGATGCTTTGGAAGTGGTCACGACCCAAGTCTCTAACCACACTGGGTCACGAACTTTGGCCGTGACCCAAGGCGTGACCATGTTGGTTCCGAAACCGCACCAAAATTCCCTCCAACTTGGTCGCGGATGGGTCATGGACTTGGACAGTGACCACCTTCGGGAAAAAAAATTGGTCGCGCCAATGGGGTCACAGCTGGGAGCCAAAACCAAATTTTGAAGTGGGTCACGGCCTGGGGCCGTGACCATACCTCATTCGAAGGGCTGTTGGTCGCGCATGGTAGGACTGCTGTTGGTCGCGCATGGTGGGTCACGGCCTAGAGCCGTGACCACTGCTGGGGAAAAAAATAGCCGCACCGCTCAAATGGGGTCACGGCAAACCAAATTTTAAAGTGGGTCACGACTTGGGACCGTGACCATACCTCATTCGAAGGGTTGGTCGCTCATGGTGGACTGCTGTTGGTTGAGCATGGTGGGTCACGACTTAGAGCCGTGACCAGTGGTCAGGGGATAACTAATTGGTCTCAAAGGTTGGGTCACGGCTCTAGGCCGTGACTAGGTCAACATATTAAAAGACGATTTACTAACAACGCTACTCAAATTTCTGCCATTCGCGGTTTAGCTTTGGACGATTTGGGAAATTTGTGATTTTGGCTATTTGGGGTTTTTGTTGATTTCATCTAACATTCATGAAAGGTATGTGTGTGCATTTCGATTTGTTTTGATTTGTGGCAGCTATGTGTGTATGCGAGCGTATGTGTGTGTGTGTGTGTGTGTGTGTGTGTGTATGTATGTATATGTGTGTATATGTGTGTATATGTGTGTGTGTGTGTGCATTTCGATTTGTTTTGATTTATGGCAACTATTTGTGTGTATATGTAAGTGTGTGTATAAATTACGACAATAAACCCTAGATTGTATGTGTGTGTATTTTTTTTTACAAAATAGTATTCGAAACTCTAGACATTATGTGTGTGTATGTATAAATTATGTCAATAAACTCTAGATTGTATGTGTGTGCATTTTTTTTGACTAAATATTATTCAAAACTCTAGACATTATATTTTTTTGACAAAATATAATTAAATGTTTATATAATAAGTAAAAAAAATTACAACCGCCTTGTTGTTGGTTACATGTATGCATAGATTTATGTCAAAAAAAGTTAGGGTTTAAGTAAACCCTAGATTGTATGTGTGTATGTATAGATTATGTCAATAAACCCTAGATTGTATGTGTGTGTATTTTTTTTTGACAAAATATGCTTGTCTTGTTTTTTTTGACAAAATATAATTAAATGAAATTTTTTTGACATAGGATTCGCAAACACGTGTGCACATTACTATAGTGAGATATTGTTGGCTTGGTTGTTGGATACTGTGTTGAATTTATTGAATTAATACTAGTGTTGATAAATGTACATGTTATTAAATTTGTTGGGTGTGCTCTTGATTTGCCTATGAAAACGTATATCACATATCTTGCGATTAATGTGCATTTTTTGACGTTTACGTCAAGATATTAGGAGGCTACAACTTGACATGGAACAAATACAACTTGATTCCATTCATTCATATTTTAACTTGACATGTATGCCATAATTCTGTTGATTTCATACAGTTCTGTTTTAGTTTGAGATTTATTGTGATCAACTTGATTGGATATGTATTATAAAACCTTAAAATGGCAGCGTAATAATCACAACTACATTGATATTATAGGCACCGGGTTGATGTTATAGATTTTCGTTCTCCTTTGCCTTTGTGTACTTTTCTTTACATATTATAGGCAGCAGGTTGCTCAGGTTCCAAGTCTTAAAAAAAAAAAAGACCCGCCGCTGCTTCTTATTTCATTTGGAGTAAGGCCGCTGCTTCTTAGTGCGATTTTGAGTTGGATTTCGGTTAGATTTGCAAGGGTTAAGGGATTTCAGTTGGTTTTCATTTGGATTAACCCCTGGTATGTATTGATTCCTTTTGATTTCATTTGGATTTCGTGATTTCTATCTAAAGCCCTAATTTCGGTGTATATATGTGTAGATTTATGTTTGTATGTGTGTATGTGTGTGTATGTATAGTAAACCCTAAATAGTATGCGGTGGAGACCGGGTTGGGGGTTAGAAGCAACAAATAGTCCCTTAAGAATTCCGTAAGTGTTAATTTTATTCTTGGACTTGGTATTTTCAATTTGATTTTAGATTTGTCCTTGTGAAAAAAAAGGAATAGATATATACCTGGTTTAATTAGATTGGTGTTGGTTATATTATGATATACCTGTTATGCCATTTTATATTATTGTTGAAATTGAATAAGTATTGGATTTTAAAATGTAATCAAAATCAATTGTAATCTTCTCAATATGTGTGCATCTTATTTTGTTCTCAGTAGTAATCCTTATATACGTGAAAGAAAATATCAATTAGGATTAACGAATTGCAGTTAAAACAAGTTTACCACGAGTCAAGTTAGGGCAGCGAGTGGCACAAGAAAATCACACCACACACATAGAAATGAAAATCCAACTAGTCTTAAACCATGTGATAAGTTCCTTAACAATTTGATTAGAAGCTTACAAATCGAATCTAATGACAGTGTACTAAACTAATTAAATATACCAAGTTGCATATCCATATAAATATAGCTCAAGACCAAGAGCATAATGTAAAAGTTCAGAGAATTTTTTGTTCCTCAACAAAATATATCTCAAAACTATCCAAGAAAAGTAGTACATACGCCGTTGTATTAAATTATTATATATCTCTAAAGCCATTACATTATTATATATCGCTAAAGCCATTACATTGTTAGAAGTTTGGTGTTAATGAGAATTGGTACTTCGTTCGGACGAGCCTTTTGATTTTGTTCAAACAACCCGACATGCAATTTGGGATAATAGGTGTTGGTTGATTCAATAACTGACGGAATGAAGTTGATGGCAGGTGCACTTAAGACTGTTATAAAGGTATTCTTAGATTGGAGTTTGGGATATCAGGTATTTTAAAGAGCATGGTTGGCCATCTAGAACAATCTTTGAGACGCCTCCTAAGGATTACACCGATATGGAAAATCTAATTGATAGTCTTCAGGTATATATTCTCATTTGTACATTTACACATGGACACACTCTTATATATACTGCATATATATGCAGAGCAGTATATATACAGTATATATACTAGTATATATATGCATATGCATATATATATATATATATATATATGTATGCAGTATATATGTCGTATCTATACACATGCACCATTTTATAGAAAGGTTGTCAGCCTTATTAGAGATATCCCATAGGTGTTTAATCATGGAAGCATTATTCCAAGCCTTAAGATTTTTGATGTCAAGCCCCCTCTTCAAATTTATGTCACAGGTTACTCGAAGCAACTTTAGCCCATATGTGTTTGATATCACCCCCAATCCACAAGAAATCGTTAAGGAGTTGCTCAATCCTCTTTATCACACTCGTAGGGGGGATAAAAGGGCTTGACCAGTAGACCTGGACACTGAAGATCATAGACTTGATCAATTAGAGCCTTCCAGCATAACTAAGGAATTTATTAGTCCATCTTTTAATTCTTCTAGTGATTTTGTCAATAAGTCAGGATAAATCCACCTCTTTTAGCCTATTAAAAATCAAAGGAACCCTTAAATATAAGAAATAGGGATTACTATGAGGAATGTTGAGATTGCTAACCACACTAAGAGTCCCCTCTTCATCTATGCTAGTAATGAACATATTACTTTAGAATGATTAGGCCTAAGCCCTGATAAACTACTAAATATATCCAAAGCTTCCTTGGTAACCAAACATGAGTTCACATCCCCAACATAAAGAAAAATTGAATACTTTTTCTTGGTAACCAATGGGATAAGACTAGAAGAGTTGAATGAAGAGAAATTTTTTTGCTCATGATGATGGATACTTTTTCTTCAAATATTACAACCCCACTTATAGAGATGAGGTGGTGGAAAATGGCCCTTGGAACTTCGTGGGGAACCCCAACATTTTGATTAAATGGAAACATGGCTTCAAGTTCTTTAAAGAGGATACTATTAGAGTTCCAGTTTGGGTGCTCTTCCCCAACATACCTATGCAATATTGGGCTGTTAAAGGCCTCAATCACATTACTAGTGACATAGGAATCCCCATATATGCTGATTCAGTCACTAAAAATATGAATAGAATTAGCTTTACTAGGATTTGCATTGAAATGGAGCCAAAAGTTAGCTACCCAAACTCCATTAACCTTATTTTGGAGGATGGTTCTTCCACTTGTGTTAAGGTTAAATATCAATCTATGACCAACTCATGTTCCCACTATGTTGCCTTTGGCCATAATATCTCCAAATGCCCAAAAATTAAAAGAGTGTGGATGATAAATCCTGACACTAAAGCTACCACCACTAATGTAGCTGGAGAAGAAGAATGGACTCAAGTGAATAGAAAAGGCCCCAAAGCTCCTCATATTGAGAAATCGATTTTACAACCTGATAAGACTCTTCCCACCAGTCCCAGTTCTATCCTTCAATCCTTTATGTTGGAGAATAAATAAATCTTATTGATATGACTCTCACCAGCTCTATTCGTGTAGTTACTTTGCCATAAACCCCAATTATGGAAATTTATAACCCTTTTGATGCCTTTGATCTTTGGATTGTGATAATAAATCCATATCAGCCCCCGAACGGCCCGGTGGGAGGCACCAACACATTCCACGGGACCAATGTAACTCATAGGAACGTACCACGCAGCCGCGGGTCTCCCGGTTTGAGAAGACGACGATAATTTGCATAGTTCTAGACTTAGGCTTAAAAATATGGCGTTAGAGGATGAAAAGCCAAAACAGCCCCCGAACGGCCCCGTGGGATGCACCAAAAACTCCCATGGGACCAATGTAACTCGTAGGAACTGACCATGCAGCCGCGGGACTCCCGGTTTGAGAGTACGACGATAATTTTCATATTTCTAATCTTAAGCTTAAAAACTTGGCGTTAGTGGGCGAAAACTCGAAACAACCCCCGAATGGCCCCGTGAGTGGTACCAACACCTTGCACAGGACCAATGTAACTCGTACGAACTGACCGCGCGATCACAGGACTCCCAGTTTGAGAATATGATGATAATTTGCATATTTTTAGACTTAGGCTTAAAAACATGGCGTTAGAGGGTGAAAACCCAAAACAGCCTCCGAATGGACCCGTGGGAGGCACCAACACCTTCCACGGGACCAATGTAACTAGTAGGAACTGATCGCGCAGCCGCGGGACTCTCGATTTGAGAATACGATGATAATTTTCATATTTCTAGACTTATGCTTAAACATTTGGTGTTAGCGGTCGAAAACTCAAAACAGCCCCCGAATGGCCCCGTGAGTGGCACCAACATCTCGCACGGGACCAATGTAACTCGTACGAACTAATCGCGCGATCACGGGACTTCCGATTTGAGAATACGACGATAATTTCCATATTTCTAGACTTAGGCTTCAAAACATAGTGTTAGAGGGTGAAAACCCAAAACAACCTCTGAATGGTCCCGTGGGTGGCACCAACACCTCCCACGGGACCAATGTAACTCGTAGGAACTGATCACGCAGCCGCAGGACTCCCGATTTGATAATACGACGGTAATTTGCATATTTCTAGACTTAGGCTTAAAAACATGGCGTTAAAGGGTGAAAACCCGAAACAACCCCCAAACGGCCCTGTGGGTGGCTCTAACACCTCCCACGGGACCAATGTAACTCGTAGGAACTGACCGCGCAGCCACAGGACTCCCGATTTGAGAATACGACGATAATTTGCATATTTCTAGACTTAGGCAAAATATTGCGTTAGAGGGTAAAAATTCGAAACAGCCCCTGAACGGCCCTGTGGGAGGCATCAATACCTCCCAAGGGACCAATGTAACTAGTAGGAACTGACCATGCAGCCACGGGACTCCCGATTTGAGAATACGATGATAATTTGCATATTTTTAGACTTAGGATTAAAAACATGGCGTTAGAGGGTGAAAACCCGAAACAGCCCCCGAACGGCCACGTGGGTGGCACCAACACCTCCCACGAGACCAATGTAACTCATAGGAACAAACCGCGTAGCCGTGGGACTCCCGATTTGAGAATACAACGATAATTTGCATATTTCTAGACTTAGGGTTAAAAACATGGCGTTAGAGGGTGAAAACCCAAAACAACCCCGTGGGAGGCACGTCCCACATGACCAATGTAACTCGTTGGAACTGACCACGCAACCACGGGACTCTCGATTTTAGAATACGACGGTAATTTGAATATTTCTAGACTTAGGCTTAAAAACATGGCGTTAAAGGATAAAAATCCAAAACAGCCCCCGAACGGCCTCGTGGGTGGCACCAACACCTCCCACGGGACCAATGTAACTCATAAGAACTGACCACATAGCCGCGGGACTCCCGATTTGAGAATACGGCATTGATTTGCATATTTCTAGACTTAGGCATAAAAATAAGGCGTTAGAGGGTGAAAATCCAAAACAGCCCCCGAATGGCCCTGTGGGGGGTACCAACACCTCCCACAGGACCAATGTAACTCGTAGGAACTTACCACGCAGCCGCGGATCTCCCTATTTGAGAATACGATGATAATTTGTATATTTATAGACTTAGGCTTAAAAAACATGGCGTTAGAGGGTGAAAATCCGAAACAGCCCCCGAACGGCCCCGTGGGAGGAACCAACACCTCCCATGGGACCAATGTAACTCGTAGGAACTGACCACACAGCCGCGGGACAACCGGTTTGAGAATACGATGGTAATTTGAATATTTCTAGACTTAGGCTTAAAAACATGACATTAGAGTGTGAAAATTCAAAACAACCCCCGAATGGCCCCGTGGGAGGCACCAACACCTCCCACGGGACCAATGTAACTCGTAGAAACTGACCATGCAACCACGGGACTCCCAATTTGAGAATGTGACGGTAATTTGAATATTTCTAGACTTTGGCTTAAAAACATGGCGTTAGAGTGTGAAAACTCAAAACAACCCCCGAATGGTCCCGTAGGAGGCACCAACAACTACCACGGGACCAATGTAACTCGTAGAAACTGACCACGTAGCCACGGGACTCTCGGTTTGAGAATACAATGATAATTTGCATATTTATAGACTTAAGCTTAAACATTTGGCGTTAGTGGGCGAAAACTCAAAATAGCCCCCGAATGGCCCTGTGAGTGGCACTAACACCTCGCACGGGACCAATGTAACTCGTACGACCTGACCGCGTGATCACGAGACTGCCGATTTGAGAATACGACGTTAATTTGCATATTTCTAGACTTAGGCTTAAAAACATAGCGTTAGAGGGTGAAAACCAAAATAGCCTCTGAATGGCCCCGTGGGTGGCACCAACACCTCCCACGGGACCAATGTAACTCGTAGGAACTGACCACCCAGCCGCGGGACTCCCGGTTTGAGAATACGACGGTAATTTTCATATTTATAGACTTAGGCTTAAAAACATGGCGTTAGACGGTGAAAACCCGAAACAACCCCCGAACGACCCTGTGGGTGGCTCCAACACCTCCCACGGGACCAATGTAACTCGTAGGAACTGACCGCGCAGCCATGGGACTCCCAGTTTGAGAATATAATGATAATTAGCATATTTCTAGACTTAGGAAAAACATGGCGTTAGAGGGTAAAAATTCGAAACAGCTCTCGAACGGCCTCGTGCGAGGCACCAATACCTCCCACGAGACCAATGTAACTAGTAGGAACTGACCACACAGACACGGGACTCCCGATTTGAGAATACGACGATAATTTGCATATTTCTAGACTTAGATATAAAAACATGGCATTAGAGGGTGAAAACCCGAAACAGCCCCCGAACGGTCACGTGGGTGGCGCCAGCACCTCCCACGGGACCAATGTAACTCGCAGGAATAGACCGTTCAGCCATGGGACTCCCGGTTTGAGAATACGATGATAATTTGCATATTTCTAGACTTAGGCTTAAAAACATGGCGTTAAAGGGTGAAAACGCAAAACAACACCCGAACAGCCCCGTGGGAGGCACTAACACCTCCCACGGGACCAATGTAACTCGTTGGAACTGACCATGCTGCCACGGGACTCTCTATTTGAGAATACGACGGTAATTTGATTATTTCTAGACTTAGGATTAAAAACATGGCGTTAGAGTGTGAAAACCCAAAACAACCCCCGAACGGCCCCGTGGGAGGCACCAACACCTCCCACAGGACCAATGTAACTCGTAGGAACTGACCACACAGTCGCGGGACTGCTGATTTGAGAATAAGACGATAATTTATATATTTCTAGACTTAGGCTTTAAAACATGGCGTTAGAGTGTCAAAACCCAAAACAACCACCGAATGGCCTTATGAGAGGCACCAACAACTCCCACGGGACCAATGTAACTCATAGGTACTGACCACGCAGCAATGGGACTCTCGGTTTGATAATACAATGAGAATTTGCATATTTCTAAACCTAGGCAAAACATGGCATTAGAGGGTAAAAATTAGAAATAGCCCCCGAACGGCCCTGTGGAAGGCAACAATACCTCCCACGGGACCAATGTAACTAGTAGGAACTGACTCCGCAGCCACGGGACTCCCGGTTTGAGAATACGAAGATAAATTATATATTTCTAGACTTAGGCTTAAAAACATGGTGTTAGAGGGTGAAAACCCGAAACAGCCCCCGAACGGCCACGTGGGTGGCACCAACACCTCCCACGAGACCAATGTAACTCATAGAAATAGACCACGTAGCCGTGGGACTCCCGGTTTGAGAATACAACGATAATTTGCATATTTCTAGACTTAGGGTTAAAAACATGGCGTTAGAGGGTGAACACTTAAAATAGCCCCCGAACGGCACCGTGGGAGGCACGTCCCACCGAACAAATGTAACTCGTTGGAACTGACCACGCAACCACGGGACACCCGATTTGAGAATACGATGGTAATTTTAATATTTCTTGACTTAGACTTAAAAACATGGCGTTAGAGGGTGAAAACCCAAAACAGCCCCCGAACGGACCCGTGGGTGGCACCAACACCTCCCACGGGACCAATGTAACTCATAGGAACTGACCACGCAGCTGCGGGACTCCCGATTTGAGAATACGATATTGATTTGCATATTTATAGACTTAGGCATAAAAACATGGCATTAGAGGGTGAAAATCCGAAACAGCCCTCGAACGGCCCCGTGGGTGGTACCAACACCTCCCACATGACCAATGTAACTGGTACGAACTTACCACGAAGCCACGGGTCTCCCTGTTTGAGAATACGATGATAATTTGCATATTTCTTAACTTAGGCAAAACATGGCGTTAGTGGAGGAAAACTTAAAACAGCCCCCGAATGGCCTCGTGGGAGGCACCAACACCTCCCACGGGACCAATGTAACTCGTAGGAACTAACCACGCAGCCGTGGGACTCCCGATTTGAGAATACGATGATAATTTGTATATTTTTAGACTTAAGCTTAAAAATATGGCGTTAGAGGGTGAAAACCCAAAATAGCCCCCGACCGGCCCCATGGCTGGCACCAACACCTCCCACGGGACCAATGTAACTCGTAGGAACTGACCATGTAGTCGCGGGACTCCCAGTTTGAGAATACGACGCTAATTTGCATATTTTTAGACTTAGGCTTAAAAACATGGCGTTAGAGGGTTAAAAACCCGAAACAGCCCCCGAATGGTCCCGTGGGTGGCTCCAACACCTCCCACGCGACCAATGTAACTCATAAGAACTGATCGCGTAGCCACGAGACTCCCGGTTTGAGAATACGACGATAATTTGCATATTTTTAGACTTAGGCAAAACATGACGTTGGAGGGTAAAAATTCAAAACAGTCCCCGAACGGCCCCGTGGGAGGCACCAATACCTCCCACAGGACCAATGTAACTAGTAGGAACTGACCACGCAGCCACGGGACTCCCGGTTTGAGAATACGATGATAAGTTGCATATTTCTAGACTTAGGCTTAAAAACATGGCGTTAGAGGGTGAAAACCCAAAATAACCCCCGAACTGCCACGTCGGTGGCGCCAACACCTCCCACGGGACAAATGTAACTCGTAGGAATGGATCGCGCAGCCACGTGACTCCCGATTTGAGAATACGACTATAATTTAAATATTTTTAGACTTAGGCTTAAAAACATGGCGTTGGAGGGTGAAAACCCAAACAGCCCCCGAATGGCCCCGTGGAAGGCACCAACACCTCCCATGGGACCAATGTAACTCGTTGGAATTAACCACGTAACCACGGGACTCCCGCTTTGAGAATACGACAGTAATATAAATATTTCTAGACTTAGGCTTAAAAACATGGCGTTAGAGTATGAAAATCCAAAATAACCTCCGAACGGCCCTGTGGGAGGCACCAACACCTCCCACGGGACCAATGTAACTCGTAGGAACTGATCAGGCAGCCAAAGGTCTCCCGGTTTGAGAATACGACGGTAATTTGAATATTTCTAGACTTAGGCTTAAAAATATCGCGTTAGAGTGTCAAAACCCAAAATAACCCCCGAACGGCCCCGTGGAAGGCACCAACAACTCCCATGGGACCAATGTAACTCGTAGAAACTGACCACGCAGCCACGGGACTCTCGGTTTGAGAATACGATGATAATTTGTATATTTCTAGACTTAGACAAAACATGGCGTTAGTGGGGGAAAACTTGAAACATCCCCCGAACGGCCCCGTAGGAGGCACCAACACCTCCCGTGGGACCAATGTAACTAGTAGGAACTGACCACGCAGCCGTTGGACTCCCGGTTTGAGAATACGATGATTATTTGCATATTTCTAGACTTAGGCTTAAAAACATGGCGTTAGAGGGTGAAAATCCGAAATATCCCCCGAACGGCCACTTGGGTGGTACCAACACCTCCCACGGGACCAATTAACTCGTAGGAACAGACTGCACAGCCGCGGGACTCCCGATTTGAGAATATGACGATAATTTGCATATTTCTAGACTTAGGCTTAAAAACATGGCGTTAGAGGGTGAAAACCCAAAATAGCCACCAAAGGGCCCCGTGGGAGGCACCACCACCTCCCACGGGACCAATGTAACTCGTTGGAACTGACCACGCAGCCACAGGACTCCCGGTTTGAGAATACGATGGAAATTTGAATATTTGTAAACTTAGGCTTAAAAATATGGCGTTAGAGGGTGAAAATCCAAAACAGCCCCCGAACGGCCCCGTGGGTGGCACCAACACCTCCCACGGGACCAATGTAACTCGTAGAAACTGACCACATAGCCGCGGAACTCCCGGTTTGAGAATATAATAGTAATTTGCATATTTCTAGACTATGGCATAAAAACATGGCGTTAGAGGGTGAAAACCCAAAATAGCCCCCGTACGGTCCGTGGGTGGAACCAACACCTCCCACGGGACCAATGTAACTCGTAGGAACTGACCACGCAGCTGCGGGACTCCCGATTTGAGACTACGATAGTAATTTGCATATTTCTAGACTTAGGCATAAAAATATTGATATGTTGATAATTTTAACTCATATATGCAATTTTTCAGATTGATTAAATTTTTTGTAAAACTACTTGGTTACTGATATTTTTTTTTGTATCCTATCATTTGTAGGATTTTTGCACGTGGAACAAATGAAGGAGGCAATGGTTTACAATATGAAGATTGTTTATATGTTGTGGACATTTAGGATTATATTTTTTATGTGTTACAGCCGTACGGGCTTTTATTGTTTAGTTTTATGGCCGTACGGGCTTTTATAATTTGATTGTTGAATTTTATGGTCGTGTGGGCTTTATAATAAGCAGGTTTGATATTTACAGGGTTTGGAATGTCAAGAAAATAGAGGAAACTCTGCCCAATTTTTTTTGATCTGTGAATTATTAAGACGTGTAATATTTTTAAGTTTGTATATAGATTTGTTTATTAACAACGTTCTCGATTCGCAATTTGTGATTTTTTTTATTATTTTGCCCATAATAATTATTTGTAACACCTCGTACGCGTACAACGTTAAACGTAGTAACCGACGGTGCACTCACAGGACCCCAAATTTTAGGATTGGACCAAAAAAATACATTTTTTTAAAATTATAGTTAAATATGGTCATGGACCTTGTCCATAACCATTTTTATTTTTTTCGTTGCGCATAAAAATGGTCGCGATCATTTTTTATCCTTTTTTTCGTCATGGTTGTGGGTCGCGGCCCAAGTCCGCGACCAATTAATCACGATTGTGGGTCACGGACTTGGGTCGCAACCATTTTTTTTTCATTTTTTTTGTCACGGTTGTGGGTCGCGGACTTTGGTCGCGGCCAACTTGTCACGGTTGTGGGTCACGAATAAGGGTCGTGACCAATTTTTATTTTATTTTTTTGTCACGGTCGTGGGTCACGGACTTTGGCCGTGATCAATTCATCACAGTTGTGGGTCACGGATGAAGGCCGCGACCCGTCACGGCATGGGTCAGGTCCCAAGTCCGCGACCATCTGTCGTGACCCCTCTGGGCCGTGACCATTTTTTGATCACGGACTTGGGCCGCGACCCACGAAATTGATCATGCCCAAAATGGTCACGGCCCAAGTCCGTGACCCATAGTTTTGGTCAGGGATTTTGGCCGTGACCAATCGTCAGTTTTGGTGTAGTGCATTCTAGACTTTGCCCATTGCGTAATAGATATTGAAAGCGAGGATGATAATGATGTAATATCTATTTGCAATGAAATGAATTCTTCTTTGGCTCCCAAAGAAGAACATTTCATTGAAAATGATATTATTTCCTTTGAAACTCAATCTTCATGCGATGATGATTCATCTCATGAGTTTGAATTTCTTTCATCCCCATTTTTATTCTCTATTATCCCACCGGAACAAGTACCCGATGATTCGGTTTCAAACTTTAATATTTTAAATCCTATCGCCGATGAGGAGTACTTGCTTGAGTCACCCTCCACGATCGCATCTTTGCCTTTGTGTGCGCCTCCTCCCATTCCAGCTTCAAAATCATTGGGAGGATATTCGACTTTTCTCGGTCCCCACATGTTTTTGTCTCCCGTTCAATCCAAACCCCCTATCGTCCCTCCAAAACTTTTAATTGGCGATGGTTCCTTTCTTACGCCTTACACATGCCTTCCGTTGTTCAAACGGAATTCATATTTTTCGGAAGGCATGCTTGTATGTGAGGGTACACCGGTTATTCTCCAAAGTCAAATCTTTTTTACGGTGGACCCTCAGTTATTTAGACTTCTAGTGCATAATTAGTGTGAGGCCTAAATAGTAGGTTGTATATAGTTAGCTTCCTTTCTTTTTATTTTTTCTCTCCTTTTTAATTTAGTCTAGTGTAATTAGTTAACTTTTTGTTATTTGTTTTTGCTATGCTCGGTACTAACTTGTTTTGTAGATTCTTTGGACTTGTTCTTATGGGGATCGCTCCACTTTTGGGTAATATCGCTCTTTTCCTCTCTTTAACTTGGTTCTTAATTCACATTGAGGACAATGTCAAGTTTTAAGTTAGGGGGTGTGGGATATTATATCCATTTTACATTTTAGTCCATGTTTTTGCTCACATGTTAGTTACTTAGTAGGCTTTTCTTAGAAAAATTCAAAATTTCAAAAATATTTTCTTTCTTTTTTCTCCTTTTTTGGGCTTTTTGCCTTTGTTTCCGATGATAAATTTCAATAATTGCCCGATCCAATAGACAACCCAATGATGCATGTTCTCGATTTTAGAAGTTGTTAGACTTTAGTCTCCATTATTGATATTATGAATAACTTCATGAATTAAACTTTAATACCATGAGCACATGCATTTTTATTGCTATATTGATTTGGTTTAAGATTTTTATAACTCGGTAATCTTTTGTTGCATTGTATATACTTACACCGAGTAAGCTTTATACCTTTCGTCGTTTGTGAGTGTATACATTATTCTTTTCTTATTGAAAACGTTGAATTCGTTTGTAATCTCACTATTCTTTCATTTGACCGTTCATTAATTGAGTTCATACTTGAAATGTGTTACTTGATCATGATTTTCATATATTGTTTTGACTCGAGAATTGCGTAAACTTTGTGAAATGATCATAGGCCCTCTTTGTTATATCACCCATATTGGCCTTGACCTCACCCTTATATGTTTACCCTTGTTAAACCCTTTGAGCCTAAATATAGCCTTTCATTTCATAACCCCAAATCCCATAAACAACTCTACATTTGAGTTTTAAACCATATATACACTTTCCATACCTTTGTTTGGTTTGTTACTTGGGATTGAATGATGTTGTTATGATGTCGGTTGCAATTTAGGCATATGAGAGTTTGAAAAGTAAGAAAAAAAAGTAGTGAAAAAGTGAAGAAAAAGAGAAAGCAAAAAGCAAAAGAAAACAAAAGAGAAAATGAGAAAAAGAACAAAAGAAAGAAAAGAGAAAGTTGTAAATGTTGTATATAGTTCAATAAGCTTTCATTACTCTCCCCGATGATATATCTAATGCCTTTTTGGAACTTGTTTTCCAATTTTGATATTGCCCGCATTTTTCCATTATCCCGAGTTTTCATTCCGAATACGTTGAATCCGTACATACGATCCTTCGTTTCGTACCCTAGCCATACCTACATTATAACCCTATTAAAGTCTTATGTGATCTTAGGTGCATGTAATTCAAAAGTCATAATAGTTTTGATAATCTGTGAAAATGCATTTCGCCTCTTTTAGTGTGCGGTATCCTTTCATTAAGATTATAATTTTTCATTTTATATATAGCGTTTTTCATTTGTGATATGTGTGCGGCCTAGTTTCCATTTACATTTACTCTTTAGCCCGCATGTTCCGTGTGTTACCTCCCTGTTTCGAGTAAATTTGCTTGATGAGTGTAATGCCCGCGAGGATTGAATGTATGCTTGCTTTATTTAGTATCTGGTTTATATAAATTTTTGCCAAATCATACTTTGCATGTGCTCGTCCCCCTCCCATATTTTAAGGTTTCAATTCTATGAGGTGCATTCTATAATGTTAATGATTTGGACTTTTATTTGAATTCGTTCAATGTGCTAATAATGTGTATGAAATCCTTTTCACCATTGTTGGGCTTGTCGCATGTTCGGTTGGCCATATTTTGAGGAAACCATGTGATGTTTGTGGGTATCATCCCTGAAAACCCTCACGAGACGACACTCGTCCACTAGGGTGACCTAGGGGTTTAACGGCTTATTGCATACGCTAAATGCAATCGAATCGCCCGCGAAAGTGGCCTTTTGCTTTTATATCATACTTTTGTACTATCTCCTGTTTTTGGTTTGCTTGTAGTTCTTGTTGCATCCTATTTCATTGCTAGGGACTAGCAATGTGTAAGTTAGGGGGTGTGATGATATGCAAATATTGCGTATTTCATCCTCCGAACGGACGCATTTTAGTCCCCGCGGGTGCCTTAATCTCTATATTTAAGCTCGTTAACCAGACAACCTCGATTTATATTGTTAACATGCTATATGAGGTATAATTGGGCCTTTGTAGGTATTTAGGTACTAAGTATGAAGTTCGGACGCATTCCGATGAAGTTCTGTATGCAATTACACGTTTAAGGGCATTTTAGTCATTTCATATTTTGGGCACTTGGCCCATCATCTTCATGGAAGTTGTATCCCTCCTCGCAAGCTTCGCGTGGCCGCGAACGGTGCGCGATTCCGATTCATAACGAAGAAGTTACGGCGATTTCAGCGGAGGAGAAAAGCTTGGAAACCAAAACAGCAATGCAGTGTGTTGCCCCTGCTTGATCGATCGATCGATGACTTTGGTCGATCGATCGACCCTTCTGAACAGTCGAAATTTGGCCTTGGTCGATCGATCGACCCCCTGTTTTCTGCAGATATTTTGCCTTTTCTTTTCTTTTCTCTTTTCTTTTCTAATTTAATTCCCACTTGGTATATAAGCCAATTTTGTTGTAATAAACAGATATACACGATTTTAGCTTAGGTTAGCTTAGGGTTTTGAGGGGTTTGGAGAGTTTGGCTTGGATTCTTCTTGGTTTGACACCCAATTGGTTTGTAAGTTACACTATTCATTATCCTCTTCCTTTAATATAGTTGTATTTCATTAATTTCTTGCTTTGTAGAGTAATTTACATGCTTTCTAAATTAGGTTTACTTTATTTCTTTACACGCTTTCTAGTATAGTTTTACCGCGTTTCTTTATTGCGTTTCTTTATCGCGTTTTTAACATGCTTTCTAGGTAATTTAAATTAGGTTGTGTTTGAATGGAACTCACTCGGGTTAACGCGTTGCTTTGCTTGGTGATAGTGTTTACGGGTCTATATCGGGTGCGTTGTCCTAGTTATTACGCCTAGGAGATTTGACCGGGCATATCATGTATATCCCGTGCTTACGACCTTTCGCGCGTAATTTTTGGGATATTTGTTGATGCCAAAATTATATTAGGCTTTTATGCGGATTTAGGGGCGTGACAACCCTTGGTTCACTTAACTGTCGAAACGAGACACATTCTAAATAACTCGTCGACCCATGTAAGCATTTTATACAAATTAACTCGGGTGAGGGATATTCGACGCAATCTATAGTTTTACTCGCTTTCATAATCTAGTTTCAATACCCTTGCCTAGAATAACATTTCCCTTTATGCATCTTTTCCTTTTTAGTTTGTAATCATCTTTTACACTTTTATTTGGAAGCACTAAATCAATTAAGTTCTAGCAACTCGTCCCTGTGGATTTTCGATACCCGACTTACCGCTGTGCTTGCCCCGCAAGTGTAGTAGTAATTTAGGTTTGTTTGTATAGTCGCGACGAGACAGAAAACAACGACTGTACACCTACACGTGCACACCTCTCGCGCGCTATCCCTTAGTCACCGTTCTCATAGTTTGGTTCACATTGGATAATTGTAATAACCATACAGGGTCGTTTTTTTCTTCATATTTTGAGAAAAAATAGGTTGACAAAACTGATTTTGACACTATCATACACCATTTCTCACCACTAGCCCATGTCTTTCCTTCCCACCCTTAGGAATGGACCCTATGCAAGCTTTTTCCTCACAACAAGACACTCTATGGACCTTGGTACAATCTTTCCTGGTGGGGAAGGCCACAATGATCTCTCCACTGTGAGTCTTCACTTTTAATCGCTTTTCGTGAGGAACTAAACGTTTTGACTTAACGGGGCGCCCACGCTTGAAGCGTGCCTTGGATGATTCATTGCCGTGCATAATTTATCATCTCGTCCAGATGCACTTGCAAATGATATACGCGATGCAGTTTTTTTCGTGCATTTGTAAATGTGTTAAAAAATTGACTAACAATAATTTGAAGATGCGTTATCCTTTGCACTTTAGTTTCAAATTAAGAAATATGAGGATCAAAATGAGACAAACTTGGGGCATTCAACGTAAATCCACATCGTTTTATTGACTGATAACGAGGGGAAAATTATTTAATCAAATTACAATCCACAAACCGAGCGGTAAAAACATCGCCTATTATAAGTTCAAGATATCTAATAATAAAGGGTGAATCCAACCCAATATGAATTCCCACTCGGTGTTGTGGATCCATCTTAATGCATTGAGGGGATGCACTCGCGATGTGAAAAATAACCCAAAGTTGCGCATCTGTAAAATATTTTGTTGATGACCTAATACAAGATGTGAAGGTGTATTTATAACAACAAGTTGGTCAGAGACGAACGAACGTTGCAACGTGCAATATGGAATGCCCTCATGCATGCATTAATAATTATTTTCTCAGAAGCATAACTAAGCAATTCGTTGGAGACACTTAATAATAGATTCTACTAAACCATTCAAGGTGTGAACGCGAGCAGGACGTGCTCAACGTTAATTTCTACAAACGTATATTAGTTAATAAAAGTGCAATATCTCGAAAAGTATGGAATATCATAAAACTTCAAAACAATGTCTTCTCATTATTCTTATATTTCTTTCACATGTATATTTGAAAGGACTAACATATACATGTGAGGTGTATGTATAACTTAGGGGTGGCAAAACGGGTCAACGGGTCGTATTTTCACACGACACGACACGACACGACAGCATATTTTTTTTCCTTAACTTGAACATGACACGTTAAAAACACGACACAACACGATATGATAAGTAAATACGGTTCGATTGGAGACGATTAGATCTAGCCCAACACGACATGATTGAACACGATTAGTCCAATTAGTGGGGAATTAAAAAAATAGTGGGTTAAAATGGGATTGATAGCGGGTCTATATAGGGTTTATATCGTGTCACTAATCGGGTCACTATTAAGCCTTATCGTGTCAATTTTGTGGCAGAAATTGGACACGAACACGACACAACCTGTTGACGGGTTCAAAAACCCAAACCCGAACACGAAAGACCGTGTCAATTTTGTATAAATTTTGTTTCGTTTCATTTCGTATCGTGTTATTATTTCGTTCCTAAAATTGTCACCCTAGTATAACTTAACATTAGCTTAAAGGTTTATAAAGTTGGAAAACCAAAATGAGACACCCAAACAAACATGTTGAATTACCTCCTCGAAAAATGCTCAACAATGAGACACCTCAAATTACTCCACGCCCAAATCATCCTTCATGGACTCACCCAACAAACCCTCACCCTCAGCAAACTAATTTCCTTTTGTGCCATTGCTGAAACAGGTGATCTCCACTATGCCCACCTCGTGTTTGACAAAATACCTCACCCAAATAGATTCATGTACAATACTTTGATTAGAGGCTACTCAAATACCAGTGACCCATCCAAGGCCTTCTTCCTTTATTCCCAAATGACTCGTTCTGGCATTTATCCCAATGAATTCACATTCCCTTTTGTTCTCAAGGCTTGTGCATACAAATTGGCTTTTTGGGAAGGGAGTTTGGTCCATGTTCATGTCATCAAGTTGGGATTTGGTTCCCACGTTTGTGTGCAAAATTCACTTATTAATTTGTATGTTAATTGTGGGTCAATTCAGTTTGCTAGGAGGGTGTTTGATGGTATTGGTGATAAGAGTTTGATTTCTTGGAACTCAATGGTAGGTGGGTATTGTAAAATGGGTTGTCTAAAAGAAGCTTTTTTGTTGTTCCGGGAGATGAGAGAAGTTGGCGTGGAGCCTGATGGCTTCACGTTCGTTAGTCTACTTTCGGGATGTTCCCAAATATGTGATGTGGGATTAGGAAGATTTGTGCATTTATGTATTGAGATTAGTGGGATTAATTCGGATATTTTTGTACGAAATGCTCTTTTAGATATGTATGCGAAGTGCGGTCATTTGCATACAGTTCAAGCGATTTTTGACCGAACGGTTGATAAAAATGTTGTATCCTGGACCTCCATGATTAGTGCCTACGCTAAACATGGGCTCACCGAATCGGCAAAGAATTTTTTTGACGGTATGCCGGTAAAAAATGTGGTTTCTTGGAATTCCATGATTCAGTGTTATGTTGAAGAAGGGTGCTTCAGTGAAGCTTTGGAGCTCTTCTACAAAATGTGTAATACGAGAGTGATGCCTGATGAGACTACCTTACTTAGTGTTCTATCAGCCTGTTGTCAACTCGGCGATTTGGGTACGGGAAATAATATCTACAATTACATTTGCAGTAACAATATGACACGTAGTGTTACTTTATACAACGCCATTGTAGACATGTATGCAAAATGTGGTTCCATTGAAAGTGCCTTGTGTATATTTGATGAGATGCCGGAGAAGAATGTGGTATCATGGAATGTCATGATTGGGGCCCTCGCGTCACACGGATGTGGACTGAAAGCAATTGAACTCTTTGAAAAGATGGAAGATTGTAGGATATGCCCCGATGAGATCACCTTCACCGGGTTACTTTCTGCTTGTTGTCACAGCGGTTTAGTAGACACTGCTCGATATTATTTTGACAGAATGAGTTCTATTTATGCAGTCCCACGTGAAATTGAGCACTATGCTTGCATGATTGACCTTCTTGGGCGAGGAGGGTTCTTTGGAGAGGCTATCAAGATGATAGGAGGAATGCCAATGAGGCCAGATGCTGTAGTTTGGGGTGCATTGCTTGGTGCTTGTAGAATTCATGGCAATATTGATATTGGGAAGCAAATCATGAAACAAGTATTGGAATTGGACCCATGTGGTGGAGGAATTTATGTGCTCATGTCAAACATGTATTGTGAAGCTCGAAGATGGGAAGATGTGGACAAGATAAGAAAACTAATGAACAATTCTGGTATAAAAAAGGGCGATGCGATAAGCTCTATTGAAATTGACGGTCGGGTGAACGAATTTATGGTTGATGATCAAAGACACGAAATCTCAAGTTATATATACATGATGCTTGACCAATTAACTGATCATTTAAAATCCTTTGGGTATTCATGTGACCTTTCGATTCAGGAGAGTTTCTCACAAGATAGCATGTCTAATTCAGCATTACGCTCGTATGTTGATCTTCTAGCTTGAGAAGGTTGTGAAAAAAGCAATCAGTTTGTTTGGAGAAATCCAGTAAAATCTCCATTTTCATGGTTTGAGATGATCTGCATAGGTTCTTGCAGAACTTGTAGCATATTCTATAACAGGTATTGGAGTTAAAGACATGCTATGGAGGGCTATATGAGACATTTCAATCATCATATGATGTGTCGAAGATGAGAAGGTGTGATGAACATTACAGCCTCCACTATCGAAAAAAAGGTAAGAAAATTGGAGTTCTTATATCCTTTTTTTTTTTGCCTTTTCTTTTTTATTTGTCTATAAGAACACAACTTTGATTATTTGAGCCTTTAGGGTGGTTTGTGTAACTTTTTTATGATTTATTTTTTATACAGTGGCAATAATAGAGGGATTTGAAGTTTGAAAGGGTCTGCTGCTTGGTAGCTACAAATAACAGGTAAAGCTCAAGGCACCAATTGATTTGTGTAACCTGTTGGGTGCCTTTTATTTTGTATAGGGACTCTATTGCTTTGTTAAGCATGTTTCTGGGTTGAAAATTATCATAATCCAGATTAGAAGAGGAAAACTGTTAATATAAACTGTTCAAGGACACTAATTGTAGTTAAACCCATAATCATTGATAGAGAATGTACCTGGCAGGACAAGGAAGTTTGAAAGTTACCCAGTCACCAACTTAATTCCTTGTACTGCATTTTTTTATTGTTTTGAGATAAACTGGCCACATTAGGCAGTCAAAGTAGAAACCACCTTGTCTACTTTCTGTATTGCCAAACACACCTCAGCTCAGTCTGTATTCTCAGTAACTAAACATGCCTGCTTTTTAGTTCCTTTCATCTCTCTATGTTCATTTTCTTTTTTGTTCCCACTTAATCACCAACTGTTATGTTACACTCTCGAGAATTACAGGAGAAGAAAAAAAATTGGAAATCAGAGAATATTAGGGTTTATGCAATAGCTAAAAATGTTTATTTATGAATGAATGGATTCCTTTGATACGAATTCTAGCTATTTCTACATTCTACACAAGTCGGTCGAGAGTCTGTTACAATTCAACTGCTCACCAGAGAGCTGTTTAACAATCAATTAACTACTTAGCTAACTAACTCACTAACAAACTAACAAGCTCTTTACTAAACAGAGTAAAACTGACACCATATCCTTTTTTATTATGATAACTCCCCTTCCCTTCAACAAAGGGCCTTGTCCTCAAGGATTGAAATTGGGTAATTGTGCATGGATGAAGGACCAAAACTTGGGGTACTGCAGCATTCCCTCTCTTGATCATCCTTCTAACTTTGATGACATTTGGCTTCACTAAAATTATCCCTCCAAACCTCATAATGGAAGCTGTGATCATCCTTCATAAAGCCACACTAGTTCGTCTATATGGCTGAAGTTTTAAGTAGACTTGATCCCCTACTCTAAATTGCCTCTCCGTTATATATTTTTTTTTATCAGCATAGTGTTTGGCCATGTGTTGTGCTTGTATGAGGTTTTCTCGAAGAAGTTGAGTCGTTAGTGTCCTTTTCTTCATTACTTCAACAACAGCCACTGTGGTATCAATGGCAGTAGAGATTGACCATTGTGGGGGTACATAGCCATATAGGGATTGAAAGGAGAAACATTTCAAGCTAGTGTGATAATTTGTGTTATACCACCACTTTGCTTAATTGATCCACTTGCACCATTTATGAGGTCTTGGACTGCTCATACACCTAAGGTAGGTTTCCATACATTGGTTGACTCTCTCAGATTGTCCATTAATTTGAGCATGGTAAACAATGTGAGCTGTGGACCCACGAGTTTGAAGAATCCTGACCAGAAGGCACTTTTAAAGACTTTATCTCTATCAAACACAATTTTCTTGGGAGTTCCATAAAGTTTGTATGCATTATAAAGAAATAATTGGGCTGTTTCTGCTGCTGTCAATGGGTGTTTACAAGAAATGAAGAGGGCATATTTGGTGATCTATCCACCACAACCATAGTAACATTTTTGCCTATAGAAATCAGTAGGCTCTCTACAAAATCCATGGTCACCTGTTCCCAAGCTTGTTCAAGGAATGGGAGGGGCTGTAATAACCCACAATTTAAGGAGTGTTCTTGATGTATATGGGATATGTAGCGACACTTGTCGCGTGGTTGTACTTCCAGGAAAAGACTATCTTTTATTTTCTATTTTTAGTTTAGGGTTTATTGTCATTTTCCCTTATTTTTAGTCTTTAATTAGTTTCCAAGCATGCTTGGAACTAATATGTCATTTTTAATTATTAGTTGCCTTTTTTAGTCTTTTTGGGTATTAGCTTGATTAGCAAGCTAACCTCTCCTATATATAGGCCTCTTGACCCTCATTTGTAATCACAACTTGAATATTGATAAAAAAATATAGAGAGAGAAAAAACACCTTTTCTTAGTTTACTTATTTATTTATTATTATTTTTTTTTGCATTGTTGTTGTGTAGTTAGCAGTTGGTGTGTAGTTGTAATAATAACGATTCCACATTCTTAGATTCACATCAAATTGGTATCAGAGTTGCGTTTGTTCTTGGTGTTCGCTGTGATGCGTGAAGTGGGTATTGAGTTGTGATTCCAACTCCGGCAACCCTTCAATCTTTAGATTGATATAAATGTCCAAATAAGAATTGGGTGGACGAAAATCCTAAATTTCATCACCGCTAAAAAAGGGGATACTAACTCTTTTAGCCTCCTCCATCTTCCACCCTCCACCTCCCTCTCCTACCGCTACACAACCACCATCTCATTCAAATGAAATACCGTCTTCTATCTAATCCCCAAATTAAACCCTAACCCTAAAAAAATATAAATCCAAGAACCATCCAAAAACCCCTCCCACCTAAACCCTAACCTCCCCCCCCCCCCCTCCCCCCCCAAAATTTCCGGCCAAGAAGCCCATTTCTACCCTTGCCCTTTTTAACCCTAATCTGCCCCATCCCTATTTTTACCCTTTCCCCACTCATTTATGCCCAACCACGATTAAGCCCAATAAAAATGGGCTTCCCTACTCCGATCCAATCCCCTACCCCCCTATTTGACCTCAAATCCGGTCAAAATTGGTTGAAGGGCCTATTTGTGATACAATATATGACTTCCATGAAAAATGCGTCCTACTTGGGGCACATTTTCGACTATTTGCCATTTTGGGTCCGGCCTTTCGGAATGTCGCCGTCTTCAGTTCGCTTGTTTCGCCATCATACTCGCAAAGGTACGGGCGCTGGAGTTTCCGTCCGGTCAGATTCAAGGGTCCACCACTCCAAGTAGTTACCATGTACTTGTGGTGTCGAGAAGGCGGATATGGTCGTCAGTTTTTGGTTGCTCAGATGTCGCAGAGGGACATCGCCGGGATTTTAGTTTATTAGACCCATTATTGATGAGGTTCATACACATGAGACTAATTCCAGTTGGGCTGCCCACTTTTGATTGAGTTTGATTGAGGTCTGAAGCTTTTCTTGGTTCATATGATGTGACATTGATGAGTCACCCTCCAAGTTAGAGGACGAGTTTTTTCGAAGACGAGGAGAATGATGTATATGGGATATGTAGCGACATGTGGAGTGTGGTTGTGCCTCTGGGAGAAGACTATCTTTTATTTTCTTTTTTTAGTTTAGGGTTTATTGTCATTTTTCCTATATTTCTAGTCTTTAATTAGTATGCTTGGGACTAATGTGTCATTTTTAGTTAGTAGTTGCCTTTTTTTTTTGTCTTTTTGGGTATTAGCTTGATTAGCAAGCTAACCTCTCCTATAAATAGGCCCCTTGACCCTCATTTGTAATCACAACTTGAATATTGATAGAAAGAATATAGAGAGAGAAATTAACATTTTTTTCTTAGTTCAGTTTTATTTTTTTGTTGGTAGTGATGTTGTGTAGTTAGTAGTTTGCGTGTAATTGTAATAATAACGCTTTCGCATTCTTAGATTCATATCAATTCGACCTTAATTTTGTTGTAGGTGTCACACTCTGCAATCAATGTCTTAACTTCCTTTTTATGCCCTGACCAGTACTACTGTTTGACCCTCTTTTGTGTTGCTTCAGTCCCAGAATGCCCTTTTTGCTGAGCAGTGACTAGCGTCCAAAATTTTGTGTCGCAGTAGGGCCCTTGGGCGCACCATTATCTTATCTCCCTTCTTCAATCTCACTATCTTGAAGTCATTGGAGGAATTGCTTTAGATTAAAACTTGGCTGATAATCTCAGAGAGTTTGGCATCCCTTTCATACCTCTGGATTACTTCTTGTATCCACACTGGTTTGAATTACTGAAAGGGCATCATTAAGCTTGGCTTGATCACCATTCCTCCTTGATATGTCATCGACAATCTTATTTTCCACCCCTTTTTTATACTTTATCTTGTAATTCAGCGTAAGCATTTTGGTGAACCATATTTGTTGAAGGAGAGTAGGAACAAACTTTTGTAATCAGTGCAAATAATTCAATGGTGGCCCATCAAGTAATCTCTCCACTTTGTGAGGTATATAATAATGGCTAGCATCTCCTTTTCATAAATAGAAAGGACTAAATTTCTGGGACCTAGGGCTTTGCATATGAAAGCAATGGGTCTCTGCCATTCTGCATCAAGACAGCCCCAGTTCCCTTGCTACTGGCATCAATCTCGACTTCAAAGCCAGCTTGAAATGAGGTAATGCAAGCACTGGAGCAGTAACCATGGCTTCTTTTAGCTGTTGGAATGCTTGTTCAGATTTATGGCTCCACTAGAAAGCATCCTTCCTCGTAAGTCACTGAGAGGTTTCGCTATACTGCCATATCTTGGGTAGAACCTTTTATAGAACCCGGTAAGCCCTAAAAGGCCTCTTTTGGCCTTCCAGGGTCTGTGGTCTAGGCCTCGACTTCGTGTCTTTCAACTTGCTGGGATCAGTAGAAACTCCCAAGTACTGCACAGTGGGTTGAGCAAAAGAAGACTTGCTTGTTTTGGCAAACTCAACTTTTTGAACACCAATTCCAAATGATCTTTGTGTGCACACTGTGACTAGTCACAAGAATATCATAAAGGAACAAACACAAATTTTCTCATGTAGGTTTGAACACCTCATTTATAAGGCCTTGGAATGTTCCAGGGTCACTAGTAAGAGCATTCCCAACGCATATTGTGCATTTGATGATAGTTGGTAGGGTAAATATGAGGTACCAAGCCAAAAAAAAATTACAGCGGGCATATGTTGTAGGGATAAAAAATTGCGTCGTTTTGGTTGAAATCTCGGATGAAATTTAGTATTCCGCCTGAAAATAGGAATTTTTTTGCTATACAAAGTTGGGACGGAAAACTGATTTCTGTGTGGATTATAAAATATAAATTTGGGACGGGAAACAGTTTTCTGCCTGAGAATTAAGACACAAAAAAATCAATGTTTTGCTCCCTTTTGCCATCAATTTTCGTACTGCTAAAATTTAGCAGGTCCGTTTATTTGCCAACCCTTTACCTGTTTACACATTGCACCAGGAATTTTCGTGGCCAAATATACCAGTTAACCATTGGGAATGCTCTAAGGCCAAAGGGCATGACCCTAAATTCACAATGGCCACAATAGGTCGTTCTTCCTCTTGGTCTAACCAAATCTGAGATCTAGCTTAGAAAATACCTTGGCCCCATACAAGTCATCACGCGATTGCGCATTTTTGTGGTTATTACACCCACACAAAAAGGGTTTTTACACCCACGTTCTTCATAAAGGGGTTTTACACAAAAAAAAACATGTTAGCACCCATTTCACTTCAAAATAACTCAAAAACACACGTAACTTCCAAATAGGATATAAATTTCCACTTCCAATTACGTAGAATACGATCTCGCTTTGTGAGTGTCAATTCTCTAGAATTAAGTTTATCTTGCATATATTTAATGTTTCCATCTTTTCTCTATTTATTCGAACTTTTTATCTTTTATCTTAATTATTTGTTTTATCGAATTATCACACGACAACTTACATCACATTATGTAACTTTGTCTATTATGCTCACCTCTTCCATAGTGAAAAAGGGGGGTTGGATATGGAATCACTTGTATCTTAGCTTATACAAAAAAGATTCAATTTTTAACCAAATTTTATCTTGTTTAGAATTATGTGTGCATGCAAGATAATGTCCAAAGCTAAGTATGCTAAACCAAGCCACTAAGTTTAACACAATAGTTTCTTTGAATCTTCAATAGAAACGATGCAGTCTAGCACCGCCCACTGGAAGAAGATCTTCACTAGATATCCACCGATCAGCCAGGATACGGAATTCTTTTTTCTTCAGTAGTAGTGATGGAAATAGGTCCTTTTTTAGGGATTATTTGTCATTTTTATTTTCTTTTATTTTGTTATTGTATTTTTCTTTCTTTTGCTTTATTATGTTGAAGTAATGAGTAATAATGACATTTTTGTAATTAGGGCCTTAGCTTGGAACCTAAGCTGCTCCTTCCCTTTAAATACCTACTTGTAAGTCTCATTTGAGGTAGACTTGAATTTTGAATAGAAAAGAGTATTTCTCTCTCTAAAAGTGTGTGTGTTAGATATTTTTAGGAGCATTTTGACGGGTGATTTACGTCAAATTGGTATCAGAGCGGGTGAAGCTCCACATTGGTGTTACTGTATCGGTGTATTTTGTATCAAATTCGTACACTATTCTTCAATGGCTCCCAAGAAATTCAAACAACTAAAAGAGGAGATTCAAAAACGAACAAAAGAGTGTGTACAATCACAGCAACAAATCTATACTCATTTTCAAAACCTTAACCCTAATCCTAGAAATCTCTACACACAACCCCTGCCTTACACCACCCTCTACACCAAACCCACCACCCCGAAAATTCAAATCTTGAACCCTAATTTTCCCCCAAACCCAAATCCATTCCATAAACCCTTCATTCAAGATCCAAGACAATCCACTTCTAGGGTTTCACCTACATTTTACAATTCAATCCACAAGTTACAAACCCTAGCCTCCAGCCATACAAAATTCCTCCACCATCAACCCAAATCTTTCAACCCACCACCCATTTTTCATACCCCAATCATAAAAAAAATTACGCGTTCTCCCCGATTAACTCTCGAGGTTCAATTCAAGATCACCGACGGGTAGTCCAAGATTGGTTGCTTTACCCAATTATTCTTCCACCCTCACTCACCCAATCAGGTCAAATCAACGATAAAATATCCCCTCCCAAGCCGGTTGATTGCAAGAAAGATAGAAACGACGAAATTGGATTGAGTATTGGGGATTTTTTTGACATTTTTTATGAGGATGGTTGGGCGACTCTCACGCACTTTCGTGAGATGGAAACAATTGATTTGGGAGTTTTTTTTTCAATCTTTAAGAGAGGGGATGGCGATTTTGTTGAGGTTGGATCGGAGGTTATCTCTCTTGGGGTTGATTTGGAGATTGGAGGTTATCCCTCTAAATAAATTAATCTTGAGACGCATATTTTTAGTGTGTTTTTTCAAGACAACATCTCGCTCGTATCCCGTAACCGATCATAACAAAGGAATTGAGATCCTCAACGAATTTTTTTAAACGCTGAATTGAACTTTGAGTTAATTATTAACTCAGATTGATTTAAAAATTCACAAAAATCGATAGGCTTGAAATCTCACCGGGTTAGTTAATCTTCACGCTTATTCGTTAAGTCGTCAATTTTCTTTCAACTTCCATCTTTGGTCAATTTCGGCTTAGTGCTCTAGATTTTTACAAATTTGAGACTTAAAACAAAATTTTAGTGATATTTTTGAAAATTTTAAATTCCAATTTTTATTTATTTTGAAGAAAAATATTTTTTTGACTTTTTCGAATTTGTCAATTTTTTTAGAAATTTTCTAATATTTTTTGAAAATTTGGGCATTTTGAACTTTGTGAAAATTTTAAAGCGCATGCGTACCCCTCCGACTTAGACTTTTGCAAAATCCTTATGTAAAAGGACTAAAATCCAAGCAAAAGGAGGGTGCCTAAAATTTAACAAAGGCCCAAATGCAAAGTTTTTATATTAATAAAAAAAGCAAATACAAGCCATAGAAAGATTACATAGTCCTTTGTTAGCAAGATATACCATAAAGCACCAAAACAACAAAGCACTACATAGGAAACGCCAAAGGAACCAATAAAAAAAAAACGGGGCCTATTGTGGGGGTGGTTGAGATGGATCGAGAACGGTGGGGTCATATGGATCATTAAAGTATGTCGGAAGAGCGACATTGGACCCCCAACTTGAAGCTTATACAATTTCGCTTGTAGACGGACCATCATGCTAATTCTCGGTCCGCCCGATAGTCCGTCAAAAATCCATTGAAACTCACCTCTAGATTTTCAATTCGGCGAGTGAGATCACCTCCCATCGGTTCATAGTCCGAGTCCTCAACTTCGTTGTACTCGGGCTCCTCCTCCTCCATATTTACATCCTCGTCCGTCGAGGCAGCATGTAGAACATCCCTTTGCCGCTCACTCCTTGTTTGGGATTCCTACCCAATAGGCTGTAAGAGGAAGAGGCGGGGAAGCTCTCGGGGGGCCTCAATACCGACGTCTGCAAGGATGGAAGTGATGAGACGGGAATATGGGAGAGAGGCCTTACCATTACGATCCATAGCAACGTGAAGAATGTCGGCGTAGAAAATGCGGGGAAGATGGATAGTGGTGTGGGGATCGAGGAGCTGGAATAAAAGGTTGGCTTAGCAAGGGCGCATCGCTGAGTCGTTTGAGGTTTGGAGGATATTGCCGCAGATGATATGGACGGCGATGCGGGCCCTCTCATTAAGATTCCCCATAGGAAAAGTGTCTCGGTCCTATGAATTACCGGGGTTAATACGATTGATGCACGCACTTTTTAAGACTGGTATGGCATTGGTGGGGTAATCGTACCTGTATAGGCTTGGAACCCCCATATCTCGCAACTTTTGGGTGAGAATTTCCAGCGAGAAGCGGATTGTGGTCTCATCCACATATGCTTCGGCCTCGAACTCGCCCATGCGGACGAGGGTGTCGTAAAAATTGCGCACTTCATCTTCCTAAACCACCGGATGTGGCTTCTCGAAGAGGCGACACCACCCTATAGGGCGGAAAGGAGTTGTGACTGATTACGGGAGTTTATCCCAGTTGACTTGTCGCTTAATATGCATAGAGCGGGCTGGGGTGAAGAAAGTCTCGCATCATATGCGCTCTTGCCGAGAGCGGAACTCACCGTTTCCATTTGGAAGGATTTCAGTGGATTCGTATTTGACGGGGCGTGCTCTATTTTCCATGGGAAAAGTATTGGAATTTCTGGAAAGAGAGTATGAGATTGGAAGAAGTGTTTGGAGACGTGGAGTGAAATGGGTGAGGTGAGATGAATTTATAGGTGAGGATGTGGTAGGGGGGAGGGGAGGGGGATTTGGAGGGAAATGAAATGGAGGGAAAAAGGGTGAATAAGGGAGGGAAAAGAGAGTGGGGAATGGAAGGAAAACGGATTTGGAGGGAAAGGAGTTGGAGGGAAAAGGGGGCTGAACAATTGGGAAATGGAGAAGTTCGCAGACAGCCTAACCGGTTCGGGGTCTGGGGTGAACCGGTTCCCCCCTTTTTTATTTTAATCGATTTATGCAGCAAACCGGTTCGGACCCTTAGAGAAAAAGGGCGAACCGGTTCGGTAGACTGTAAAGGCCTCTTAATTTCTTCTCTTAAACAAACTAAGTGTGGACTTCTTCTAAACTCGATTTTTCGAAAAGTTCCCAAAATGTTCCCATGCCTAATTTAACTCCGAAATTCGCGACAACTCCCTCGAAATGCTCTACACTCTCTCCCGTGTTGTTCCTTGGCGTTCATCTCTCTACGAACTTGCCTCCTAAAGACCTCTAACGACCCTAACCTACGTACTATCTAATGTACACAAGATTCACCCCATACGCGTAGGGGGTGCGACGACCTTTCACATTACTCTCAATTAACCTCGTAAACGGGGTCCGACAACCAAATGGTGTAGGCTTCTTCGACACACGCCTCTAAATATGGCTTTAGGCATTGTCCATTAACCTTGAATGTGCCTCCCCCCTTTGGATCTTCCAATTCAACGGCTTCGTGGGGGAACACTTCTTTCATTACGAATGGGCCTGTCCACCGCGAACGTAATTTACCGGGTAACAAATGTAGACGGGAGTTGTAGATAAGCACTTTTTGTCCCGACTGAAACTCTTTGCGTCGGATAATTCTATCATGTCAGAGTTTCATCCTATCTTTGGATATTTTTGCATTCTCATACGCATCGTTGCGCATCTCTTCCAACTCATTCAATTGAAGTTTACGTGCTTCACCGGCTTTGTCTAAATTGTAGTTCAACCTCTTGATTGCCAAATATGCCTTATGTTCTAGCTCCACGGGAAGATGGCAAGGCCTGCCATACACAGAGAAATGGGGACATCCCGAGGTTTTTTTTATATGCGGTTCTATAAACCCATAGCGCATCGTCCAATCGGAGGGACTAATCTTTCTGATTTGGATCGACGGTCTTTTCGAGAATGTTCTTGATCTCACGATTTGCTAACTCGCTTGCCCACTCGTTTGGGGGTGATAAGTCGTCCCAATCTTGTGAACGGTCGATTGCAAAAATGTTTGCCATTGTCACTAATAATTGCCTTCGGAGCTCCGAAGCAAGAAAGTATGTGTTATTGCAAGAACTTAATCACCACCTTATTGTCATTAGTCTTTGTAGTTATGGCCTCAACCCATTTTGCCACATAGTCTACCGCAATTAGGATGTATAAGAAGCCAAAGGAGGGGGGAAAAGGGCCCATGAAGTCAATACCCCAACAATTAAATATCTTAATGACGAGTATGGGGGTCAATGGCATCATGTCTTGTCGGGTGATGGCTCTCATCCTTTGACATCTATCACAAGATTTGCAATTACCATTAACATCCCAAAAAATTGTGGGACAATAGAGACCGCTTTGAAGGATCTTAACGGTCGTCTTATTCGTCGAAAAATGGCCTCCACATGCTTTCGTATGACAAAAGCGAATGACGTTAGGAATCTTGTCATCCGGCATACATCTTCGGATGATTTGGTCCACGCAATATTTGAATAAATATGGATCATCATAAAAGAACATGCACGACCAAGTACGAAACTTCTTTCTCTCTTGCAGTGGCCAATTGGAAGGAACGACTCCCGTGACAAGATAATTCACTATGTCCGCAAACCAGGGGAGAGAAGAAGTGGCAAATAACTGCTCATCCAGAAAATATTCGTCTATCGGTATAGGATCGCTAGGTACATCGGACGAAAGCCGAGACAAGTGATCGACGACGACGTTTTCTACTCCTTTCTTGTCTTTTACGGATATATTGAACTCTTGTAGGAATAGGATCCACCTTATGAGGGGCGGCTTCACATCCTTTTTGGAAAGGAGATACTTAAGCGCTGCGTGGTCGGTAAAGCAAGTGATTAGCGACCCCACAAGGTAAGCGGAATTTATCTAGGGCAAAAACTACGGTTAACAATTCTTTCTCCGTGGTGGAGTGAGTTGCGATTCGGTTAGCGTTCGACTAGCGTAGTAGATGACACGAGTCTTCTTATATTTTCTTGGCCTAAAACAACCCCTATAGCATAGTCACTTGCATCACACATGAGCTCGAATGGAAGAGACCAATCCAGAGCTTGCATAATGGTAGCGGAAACGAGCATGCTTTTCAATTTTTTAAAAGTGGTTTGACATGCTTCATTCCACTCAAAGGGGGCATCCTTCATAAGGAGGTTACTCAAGGGTCTAGCGATGGCACTAAAATCCTTAATAAACCTCTGATAAAAACCCGCGTGGCCCGAGAAAGAGCGCACATCCTTTAGTGACTTAGGAGGGGGAAGATTAGCTATGACATCTATTTTTGCCCTATCAACTTCAATTCCTTTGGACGACACTATGTGGTCAAGAACTATTCTTTTCGTAACCATGAAATGATATTTCTCCCAATTTAGTACCAAGTTCTTTTCCACATAACCGGCTAGTACTTTCTCAAGATTTGCAAGACAAAGGTCAAAAGAGGGGCCGAAAACGCTAAAGTCATCCATAAAAACCTCAAGGCCTCTTTCCACTATGTCGCTAAAAAAACTAAGCATGCACCTTTGAAAAGTCGCAGGGGCATTACGTAATTCAAATAGCATACGCTTGTAGGCAAACGTGCCAAAAGGACATGTGAAAGTCGTCTTCTCTTGATCAAGCACATATACCTCAATTTGGTTATATCCGGAATAACCGTCAAGGAAGCAATAATATGGGTGTCCCGTTACTCTTTCTAGCATTTGGTCGATGAATGGCAAGGGAAAATGATCTTTTCTCGTGCTGGCATTGAGTTTCTGGTAATCAATGAAAACGCGCCACCCCGTGGTGGTGCGTTGAGGAATTAACTTTCCCTTAGCATTCTCGACCACAGTCATTCTCGACTTCTTCGGGACGACTTGGATAAGACTCACCCATTTGCTATCCGAGATTGGGTAAATGATACCTGCGTCCGATAGCTTAATGATTTTCGTCTCACTACTTCTTTCATAGTTGGGTTCAATCGCCGTTGCATCTCCCTCAAGGGCTTCACGTCCTCCTCGAGGTGGATTTTATGGGTACAAATCAGGGGACTTATAACTTTCAAATCAGCAATGCTCTAACCAAAAGAACTTTGGTGCTTTCTCAAAATCACTAATAATTTACCTCTTGCTCTTTATTTAGGCTAGAGGAGACGACAACAGGAAACGTTTCATCCTCTCCCAAATAAGCATATTTTACGTTGGAGGGTAGTTTCTTTAATTTCGAGGGTGGGAAATTTTTCGTCGGAGGGACCCGTGCGAGACTCGCTCGATGGTAGCTCCTCGAATCTTGAAACCTAATTTACATCTCTCACGTCCTCATCTGACGCTCGCTCGTCTAATATTGCTCTCAAATATTAGCCATAAAATGTTGTGAAAAATTATCCATTTGTAATCAAATTTGAACCTAATAAATTTTTTATCTTTTCATTTGTAACTCAAATAAACCGCGTGGAGAGCTAAGACACAAAAAGATAATAAGAGAGATTAATTGGTGTGATTAAGAGATGACGTTTCCCATTTTTCATTGACCGTATTCCAATGAAGAGACCTTTTCACTATAAAAATTTCGTCTTTCAAAATTGTGTGTGTGAACTTGTGTCCATTATATTTATTTTTATAAATCACACATATCGAGAGAATTAGCCACAATCCAAGTGATTCGTTTGAGAGAGCATCCGTGAGAAATTGAATCAAAACAAAATTTTGAAAAGTAACGTAATGGTCAATTGGTGGAAGTTAGCGGTTTAGTTTTGGCTTCGCGCGCGCACACACACACTACGAATTGAGACTCATGAATATAAATTTATGGTGACTATTTTTGAAAATTTTAAACTGTACAATTTTTAAGTATTTTGATCGTTTTCTTTGAATCGAAAATGAATTTTGTGGGTACATTCACTGCAAAACCTCACGAGGCACCACTCGTCCTACTATGGTAACCTAAGGGTTTAATGGCTTGTTGCATACGCTAAATGCAAGCGCTTGCCCCCGAAAGAGGCATTCTATCCCAATAACATGTTTTCTAAGTGTTGTGACCGTGCTTTGATTCTTTTACATTGCTCGGGACGATCAAAGTTCTAAGTTAGGGGGTGATTAGGTATAAATTCGTCATAGTTATCTCCGTAATTTAGAGGCTTTTATTACCCCGTGCGTTGTAATTTGAGTTGATTTATCTCATATCATTGCTACTGACATTTTCTATCTAGTGCATTGAGTTTCGTGTATTTCTCTTACATTTTGCAGGTAATTTATGCAAGTGAAGAAAAGAGAAAAACTTAAAATCAAGAAAGAAAGAAAAGAAGAAAAGTCAATGGCAAAAGAGTAATTTTACATTAGGAATTCAGACGCGGACCCTGAAGAGAAGTTGAAGACCTTGAGTCCACAAGCGCGTAGGAAGAAACGACATCCAAATTCGAGTTCCGGTGACAAAGTTATGAAGCTTCAAAGTTGAGAAGAAATCGAAGGAAGAATGAAGGAAAAATCCAGAGAGAACCGAACCGATAACTGCATGGTAGAACTGGTTTCCCTTACTGGAAAGGACAAACTGAACCGATGAAAAAACAAGGGGACTGATTCAGTAAATTGGAAAGTGCAATCTGAACCTATGATCAACACTCAGAACCGGTTCTCCAAGATGTAATAGAGCGAATCGGTTCGCCTTAGTAAAGAAGTAAATACCGAACCGGTTCGGTGTGACAAAATCTACATTTTTTATTCCTTAAAATTAGAGTTGTGCATGGTGCAAACACTTAGCAAAACGTGAGAAATATATTCTATTGTAACAGCTGACATGACATTAGGGAGTTAGATTTTACATGGTTTTGAGAGATTCTTGAAGGCAAGAACCCTAGGAGTCATCTTCTTCATCAATTGTTCATCATCTACATTAAATCTAAGGTTTATTCTTCAATAAAAGTACAATTTAATTTTTGCTTTCAATTTATCTCATCTTTTTGGTTTATAATAATTTATGTCTTAGGTAGAAGTATCATGTACTTGTTTGATTACACTTTTAGCGTAAGAATGATTTCATGCAACGTAGTTATAATGTTTAGTTGTAGTTATATCATGCTAGGCTAATTTTTTAGCGGGTTGTGGTACATGAACCCAACCTAGGTAACACATGGATGTAAAAGCGAATAAAAATTAATCCCTCATTCAAAGGTTTGAACTTTATCAAGATAAAGGTTGTAGGCCTTTTAATTCTGTTTGCCCTAGGTAACCGGAATGTTTAAGGGTGCAGTTGGCATCTTGATAACTTTTCATCCTCGTCAAATACAATTTTTGATTTGATATTGTACGACATTACGTCCTCATATGTTAAATGCTTTGGGAGTAATTGATGTCTCTTTGAATGAAGAATTATCTTTTGGAAGCTTTTATGTTCTATGTAAAGGATGACGGTTCGGGGGAGTGTACCCTAACTCTTATTTTCTCTCATATATTTAAGGTTTATTTTAGTTCGTCCTGCATACGTAGTTTCGTTATAAATTTAATTCACTTTGCATTAGTTGATAGGTAAAGTATCAAGAACATCATCTTTTCCTTTCTTTTTCTAGAGTCAGTCGTATGGTTAATCGTTCTGCCTATTCGTCGTCACGAGTATTCGTTTTAGTCCCTTTGGTCGATACCCGTTTTTACCGGATTATTATTTGAGCGACTGGCTTACACTTGAGTCGATAGAAGCACGCACTAGAAACACTTTTAAAGTCGCGTGAATCTACACTTTCTTGTAGTACTTGAAATTAGTCACTAGTGTTTACTAAATCTAATGTGGACAATTTCAGGCACTTGACTGGTTGAAATCTTATTATTGGAAAAAAATTGCGATAGACGCGCGGTGTGTGTGATATCGAAATAAAAATTATATTATTCGCAAGATTCCAAATAAACCATATTCAATTTGAGTCTATTTTGGAACAAAATAAATACAACCCATAAACATAAAAACAGATATTTAATTGAACACGGTATTTCAATTAAATCCAAAATATGCATCTAGATGATATATCAAATAAATATAAAATGCATGTGACACAACATATCAGGAAAAATCCCCGTAGGGCAAAATCATATTATTTTCAGTATAATTTGTAAAGAAAGGTTTACACGGATTATAATGAAAATAAATGTGACATACGAAAATACCCGCAGGTGTTGGTTACGATGTCGTCGGCTGGAATCTCCCACAAGAATTCCAGATGGTCAACAATGGAGAAGATACCAGCTTCTCCACAAAATACTCCTCAATGAGTAAAAATCATATTTGAAGGTTTATTGTACCAAAACACCTCTTCAAGGTTCAATGATATGTGTATGATGTGTATATGTTGTGTCCATCAAATGGGAGGGGAAGGAGCTCATTTATAGGGAGGTTAAAGGCTCATAAAAACAGCTTGAGGAAGACAAGGAAAAGCATGGTCGGAGTTCCCTCAAAATGTTTTCAAAAGTGGTCCAAAAGTGGTGCAAGTGGAGACATCATAATAGCACAAAAATTCTGCCAGCCATAGGGGACCCGAACCTGTTCGGGGTCCCTGGGAACCGGTTTGCCCCCCCGAACCGGTTCGGGCTGGGTTCGGGGAAAAGTTCTGGCCCAAAGGTTCAAACACTTAGAAAAATTTTCAGGACTTTTTAAGTATTTTTCTCCAAATTCAAAAGGCCATAACTTCTTCACCGTAGCTCGGAATGAGGTTCCGTTTCTTCCAGTGTCTTCGTTGCGGCAAACTCTACAGCTTTCCAGTTAACCGGTTCTCCGGACGGTGGTTGTACAATTACCAAAATACCATTGAACTTCCCAATCAAGCCATTTTACACAATTTTGATTTCTCTTCCGTACCACATGCGTAAATCCCCTAAAATCGTGAAACGTGAAATCGTTGAGGCATATGTTAGACACTTGATAAATGCATGATTTTCAAAATTCGGATTGAGGCCATCAAGTGTGATCGTGAACAGACGTGCCTTTTGTAGCGGCGTACGATATACACAAATTAAACATTTCGGACATGATAAAATTGTCCTTACAAATCTCCCCCTATGTCTATGCCGGTACAAACATAAAAAATCCGAATTATGCAAACTCCCCAAAACAAATCTCCCCAAACAAATGACATATACAATAATATCTCCATTAAACCCTCGAACTGCGAATACTAATTGACATGTCGTCAAACAAACATCAACAACTTCAAATCATCAACTCATTCAGAAACTCCAAAAGCTTTTCTCATCAGGGTGTGTAATCCAATAGATATCAACTTTGTACCTACACACATGAGAAAAAGCAAATACCCGTGACGCGCAACAGTTTGATTTATAATGATATGCAAAATCAAATATCCATTAAGTTTCGGCAAATCATAGATAAATAAATAAAAATTCTCCCCCTGGATATTCTCCTGCATAATTCATTCTCCCCCTTTTTATGATATCCCCAAATAGACAAATATGAGAAACATAAATATGAAAAATGTCACACACAAAAAAAATGTTCCCCCCCCCCCCCCCCTTTTTTTAAATAAATTTTCTATTTTTTTTTTAATTTTTCAAAGAATCAAAGAATGTTCTATTTTTGAATTTTTAAAAAAAAAATGTACAAAACAAATATACAAAAGCGGAAACACACCATGAAAGAACACAAAGACACCCAAGTCGATGATAGCGTAGATGTAGGGATGTGAACACATTCGATAGGTAAATAAACTCAATTAATTATATGTGCACGATACATACGTTACTCCTAACGAATGAAAATAAAAAATATCCTTAGGTGTAAAAATTGTTGAATTTAGATGACATCGTTGTAATCAAATCAACAAATCAAAGTAAAAGTGATTTCCACACCAATAACGTCCAAAACTATTTAACACTTTTTCAAGATTTTCAAGGACGTGCAAACCCGTTTAAATTTTCCAACCAAACTCCCTCAAATATATATATTTTTAGAGGTGATAAACTAAATTCTCAAACTTTGGAGAATTGATGGTGAAACCTAATGGCCCATATTTGGCATGTATTTCTTTTTATTGCCTTTAAATTTTTTGGGCTCTTTTAACCTCTTTGGACCCCGGATAATAAAATTTCTCAATTTTTTAGGTCCATTTTAACGGTGGCTTTTGCGCAAAGGATAGATATTTACCTTTCGCAGCCCCTCCCCGTTTTAAAAATATCACACAATCTCACCAAAGCGGTTTTTACATGCACACCTTTCTTATCAAGTTTTATCACGCTTGATTCGTTTTATGGACATGATTGAAGTGAAAACACCCAACCAACATGTGATAAGACAAGAACAATATTCAAACAAATCTGTGCATATGTGCAATAAAGGAAGTCATGAGTCAAACATGTAGGAAGTAACACTTAAATACATCTTAATGACTCCAAACATTATAAAGTATAAAGATGACAAGATATATTGTCTCAAAACACCATCAAATAGTCACATGAAAGATATGAAATGAAATTGTGACTTGGCTATCTGAAATGCTCATTCATAAAAATGTGCAAAAATAAAACACAAAAATCTTTTTGGATTTTCAAATAATCTTATCAAAATTAAATCTTTTTGTATTTTTTTTAAATTTATACACAAATGATACATACTAGTAATAGGCAAATAATGTCATCATGAAAATCATCCTATGCTAGTAAACAAGTCAAACCTCAATCGTTAGGTGCAGAGGGATTTTCAAAAGTTGGTAACAACTTATGAAAAACCTTTGTTAAATCTTGTGAAGTATTGGCCAAAAACTTAACTTGTTCACCAAAATGTGCAACCTCCTTTCTTAAAAAATCCTTCTCTTTCTCCAAATCTAAAACCCGACGACCTAAAATTTTATTATTCTTCTTTATTTTCAAGATCTCGGTGTACAAATCTCTAAACACATTTGGAGCAAAATTTCATCTCCGCTTTCATTCTCGCAATCTTCCTCACTTAAAGCGCTCAAAACATCACTATCTCATTCATGAGCACAATTGTGGGACAAAGAGGGTGTGCTCACACAACTCGAAAAAGCAACAAACTTCTCACCACAAGTCTTTTCATTCTCACTTTCACTATTATCACTAAGAGTGGCGGGCATGGCTACCTTCTTTCATTTCTTTCTGAGCCATGTAGGACACTCAAACGACTTATGCCCCTTACCCCCACACTCAAAACAAGTTACGTTCTCAAACTCCTCATATGAGTCACTCTCTTTTTCCCTCTCACCTCTTTCTTTGGCCTTTCCTTCCTTTTTATTTTTATAAAAAAATCTCTTTTTATTCGAAGAATTTTCTTTAGACATTTTAAGAAACTTTTTGAAATTTTTTGCAAATAAGGCCAAATCATCAATGTCTCCCTCATAATCAGACTCACAAACTTTTTCTTTTTCTTAAAATGAGTCTTTAACGCAACACCTCTATCCTTATCCTTAAAGGATTGGGGAAACATGTCAATCTCATAGGTTTGAAGATCTCCTACAAGTTCTTCCAACTTAAGTGATTTCAAATTTTCCAAAGAGTTCAAAACAGTGACTTTAGGAATAAAGCGTTTTGGAAGAGATCTCAAAATCTTTTTAACGACACGCGTGTTATCAATCACCTCACCCAAATTAAAACAAGTGTTAACAATGTCCGACAAACGTGCATAAAAATCATCAAAGCATTCAGACTCAGACATGGAAATAGTTTCAAATTGAGTGGTCAAATTTTGTAACTTTGATTCCTTAACCGCGTTTGTACCCTCATGTGTCATTTTCAAAACATCCCACGCCTCTTTAGACGTGATGCACGTCATAAATCGGCGGAACTCATCGGGAGTGACAGCTCCAGAAATAGCACTCAGACCACGGGAATTAAAATTAGACATTTTATAATCATCTTCGGTCCAGACTGACACGGGTTTTAAAGAGGTGATATTATCAATGGTGACTGTGGGAGGTGTCCACCCAATTTCACAAAGCAACCAAACACGCTCGTCAATGAATTTTAAATAAGATTTCATACGAGCTTTCCAGTAGGCATAATTAAACCCGTAAAAAATATGCATCATATTAAATGAATGTTCCATTTGGAAAAATTGCGAATAAACACAAAACATAATTTTTTTCTTTAAAAAAATCGATATCACACAAATTTGCGAAAAATAGAAATACGCGATAAATTAATGCAACCTGCTCTGATACCAATTTGAAAAGTGCGATAGACGCGCGGTGTGTGTGATATCGAAATAAAAATTATATTATTCGCAAGATTCCAAATAAACCATATTCAATTTGAGTCTATTTTGGAACAAAATAAATACAACCCATAAACATAAAAACAGATATTTAATTGAACACGGTATTTCAATTAAATCCTAAAAACATGCATCTAGATGATATATCAAATAAATATAAAATGCATGTGACACAACATATCAGGAAAAATCCCCACAGGGCAAAATCATATTATTTTCAGTATAATTTGTAAAGAACGGTTTACATGGATTATAACGAAAATAAATGTGACATACGAAAATACTCGCAGGTGTTGGTTACGATGTCGTTGGATGGAACCTCTCGCAAGAATTCCAGATGGTCAACAATGGAGAAGATACCGACTTCTCCACAAAATACTCCTCAATGAGTAAAAATCATATTTGAAGGTTTATTGTACCAAAACACCTCTTCAAGGTTCAATGATATGTGTATGATGTGTATATGTTGTGTCCATAAAATGGGAGGGGAAGGAGCTCATTTATAGGGAGGTTAAAGGCTCATAAAAACAGCTCGAGGAAGACAAGGAAAAGCATGGCCAGAGTTCCCTCAAAATGTTTTCAAAAGTGGTCCAAAAGTGGTGCAAGTGGAGACACCATAATAGCACAAAAATTCTGCCAGCCACAGAGGACCCGAACCGGTCCGGGGTCCCTGCGAACCGGTTTGCCCCCCCGAACTGATTCGGGCTGGGTTCGGGGAAAAGTTTTGGCCCAAAGGTTCAAACACTTAGAAAAATTTTCAGGACTTTTTAAGTATTTTTCTCCAAATTCAAAAGGACATAACTTCTTCACCGTAGCTCGGAATGAGGTACCGTTTCTTCCAGTGTCTTTGTTACAGCAAGCTCTATAACTTTCCAGTTGACCGGTTCTCCGGACGGTGGCTGTAAAATTACCAAAATGCCCTTGAACTTACCAATCAAGCCATTTTACACAGTTTTGATTTCTCTTCCGTACCACATACGTAAATCCCCTAAAATCGTGGAAGGTGAAATGGTTGAGGCATATGTGAGACACTTGATAAATGCATGATTCCCAGAATTCGAATTGAGGCCGTCAAGTGTGATCGTGAACAGACGTGCCTTTTGTAGCGACGTACGACATACACAAATTAAACATTTTTGACATGATAAAATTGTCCTTACAAATCCTAAATGATAAAACTGCCCACCTTAGAAAAGAAGTCAAATCTGCACTACACGAATTGGCTTTCTGTTTGAAAATGAGGCAGATTAGCAGCTCAAGTTCTCCAATAGTTAAGGGAAAACGTGCGTATCAGTTTTTTGTGTTTATTTATTTGGTTAAGTTGTTATTGCCCTTTGAATTTTTTCTTTTCTGTTATGTCACTTGTCTTTCTTCCCTGAATATTGTTTGGATTATGGTATATTCATTTCCTTTTCCTTCCCTTTTCTGTAATGGCTCGTCATTCTTTAATCATGCATATGGCATATGTAATTGTAGTATTCCATATTGTGCAGCATTACACATATGTATTTTAAGTATTGCTATTATGTTGATACATTCATGGTATGTAAGAGATCTCATTACTTGTGCAATCACATATCTTGTTTGGTGGGCAAAGGCATAATGACCACATACAACTTCGATTGCAAAATAAATGACCAAACTCCCATCATTTTATTCCGTTGTAATTTCCAGTTGTTGCTTATGGTGTCTTTTACTTCCTAATTTCTTTTACTCCTAAAAAAGGAAGTCTTTGTTATTTTTTAACTTGTACATGTCTAACACTTCAAATAAGTGATTATGCAACTTTGCAAGTAATATATACTACTTATGTCCAACTATCGATCGACTGAGTAACTTTAATTTAATAGCAATATTTTCTTTTGTTTAATTTTACCTTTAAGAAAAGGTTAGATTGAATTAGCACCTCTTCCTTTATATGCTTGACCTTTTTTAATTATTGAATCATTTATTATAGACTTCCACTTTCTTTTGTAGGTGTTAAATATAGTAAACCCCTTTATGGGCGTAATAAGTTTCTCTCGCTTTTGGTTGCCAAGCTAGTCTTCTAAACATGCAAGCATGACCATTTAATTATTTTTTTCTTTCATCTTGTGTTTACGTCGGTGTTTTTTCATCAACTTTCTTTAGTCTGCCATGTGTATTATAATGCTTGCTTCAAAAGTTGGTTTTACTGTATCTATTATGTTTTAAGGTCTGTGGATGGTTGTGGTTTTGTTACTTGGGTGGTTGGGTTATTCTGGATAACATACCAAACCAACCCAATATTTCGAACTTCTATTTTTTAATATAATTTTTTTAAAATTACTGTGCGCAAAAGCTCTCTAACCACGCATTTCACGTAGTTAAATAACAAACAAAAGTTGTTTTTAATATAATATTACAGTAAATTTTTCTTTACTTATTAAAAATGCATAAAGAGTTATCTAATGGAATAAAGAGTTCAAACGATTGGGCGGTGGAGTTCTTGAGTTTGTTGAGTTCTTGTTGCTGTTAATTTGCTTCTTAAGTTCTTGAGTTTGTTGATTTATGGAGTTTGTTGCTGTTAGTTAGGACCGTGGAGTTTGAGTTTGGAGAAGCATTTCGGAGCTTGAAGATGTTTGTTGATTTTTTTTTATTCCTTGATCTTTAGTTCAGACAATACAATTTTTTTTTTGAAATAGGTGTGTCTGTTTTCTTTTATTTTTGTGTTGATGGATGGTTGTTTGTTCGTTGGTTGGATGCATTTATCAATTGGATTGGTTATATGTTGACTTATTTTTTAATTTAGGATATTTTGTTTGAAGGGTAATTTGGTTAAATTTTTCATTAAACCATTGGTTGTATCGTGTCGAAGTGTGGCTGCAGATAAAACTACCAAAAACACAAAGAGCGAAATTACTGGTCAGCTCATGAAAAATACTTATCAAATGATAAAAAAGATTCAACTTGTCAAATAAAGCAGCCGACTTATTTAAGTAGAAAGATAGTTTTGGTACTAAACCCCAATTATTCCATAATTAGACTTAACCCTGTCAAAGATGAAAAGCTAGACATAACCCATAAGTAGACAGATGTTAATGCATGTTAAAAAAACCTCACTAATATGTAATTTGACTTGCCCCTGATAGTTAATACGCCATCCATACCAAATTAATTGTCCTAATTTCCTTTCTGGGATGTCTCAAATTAATAGTCCACTTTTTTGGTTTTGGACATAAACAATGAACCAGATTACACGATATTGAACAACTCTTAATCTTGACCGTTAACCGAGTTTACCCTTAAAACCCGTCTTTTTTTAATGGTGGCTATTTATTTGGGATAGAGATGATAGAAAATAACATCGGTCTACTTATAGTTTTTGTACTAAACCCCAATTGTTCCATAATTAGACTTAACCCGGTCAAAGATGAAAAGCTAGACATAACCCATAAGTAGACGAATGTTAATGCATGTTAAAAAAACCTAACTAATATGTAATTTGACTGGCCCTTGATAGTTAATACTCCATTCGTACCAAATTAATAGTCCTAATTTCCTTTTTGGGATGTCCGAAATTAATAGTCCACTTTCTTGTTTTTGGACGTAAACAATGAACCAAATTATACGACACTGAACAACTCTTAATCTTGACCATTAACTGAGTTTACCCTTAAAATCATCATTTTTTTATAGTGGCTATTTATTTGGGATAGAGATAATAGTAAATAATATCGTTTTCTCTCCCCACCCCACCCAATCTTTCCCTCAAATAAAAAACCCTATCCCTATTTTCAAAATCCCTAAAATACTGGCAGAGAATTTATTAAAAAATCATAAGATCGCTACATTACTAGAACAAGAATATGTTGGCTTGAAATTAAATTATATGTATTTTATATTTCAATGAGAATTATTATTAAATTATGTAATCGATTCAGGTTGTTAACATAGTAAGATCTCAGAACACATTACTACACTTAAATTCTAACATGGAAAATTCGAAAAAGGGGTGATGATAATCTAAATAATATTCAGGTTTTCAGTGTGTGATATATTAAAAATATCTACACAAGCACGCATAACAAATATATCACCGAATCGGATCGTCATTTGGTTTTCCAATCCCATTATTTAGTCACAGGAGCAACCCATGGTTGCAAGACTTATTTCAATTGAAAGCAGAGAGATATCCCATAAAAAATATCCTTATGAAAGTTCCAATTTACATATTTCTTTCAGATTGCGAGGCACATAGCTTGAAGATGGAAATGTGGCGATTTAGGTTTGAGCTTAGTTGGTGCTTTAAAATTAGGGAGCAGAATAGGGTATTTTTTGTCTATAAACTATGAGGGTAAGTCAATTTACACGTTAGTGGATTGACATCCGTCTATTCTTGGGGTTGATGAAAAAAATAGCCAAAAAATGCTCCAAACCCCTTTAATCTCCCCTCCAAGATGCCCAGCCTGATTAGTCCCCACCTAGATCTCCCCACATTATTCATTCCCGATCCGTGTAGCAGCATATTCTCACGTATTAAAACTTTGGTATTCGCTGACGACAATAAGAAAATGATGATGTTCTCACGGTTGACATTGGATGTGGTGATGGTGTTCTGATGGTTCTTGTGGTTGTGGACTGTGGTGGCAGGGTTCTAAGCTCGAACTCACCCAATTCCTTTGAATTCTTCGGCAATAAATGGTAAACCCTTAATGTATTTTGATTCATGGATCGTAAACGAGTCACTTGTTAATTAGCTACCTATACACGCATATTTAAATGTTCTAGTCATTCAACATGTGCAACATTCGAAATTATAACATTGAAACTCAAACACTCATTTTGTTGGGCCTTTGACTTCTCTATCTTGACTCTTCTTGAAGATTGAGCTCCTCAACAATGACATTAAGAACTCTCTCTTTCTCTCTCCAATGAATGAAAGGTTTATCGAGTTGATTTTGGGTTTACCCGAAGAATTCTCTCTCAACTCAACTTAAGGTCATGCATTGGGACCATTATTTGCTATCAGCGTGATTAACGAATGAGTTTCATTGCACGAGGTTATGATGATATACACTGAACTCTTGTGGGTTATAATTTGCAAAAGGAGTTCACCGAATTGATCAAAATTACAAGAGAGTAAGAAAACCTTGGAGATATTGTGATAATATCTGTGTTGTGGGTCCATATAATACTCATGTGTCAAGTATTGAGGTCCTGAGTATCTATCATTTGTGGTTACAATAGTAATCCAAATTCCTGAGATCTCTGCCAGGGTACCCCATTCTTCTTATTTATTTATTCTTCTTATGGTCTCAGACAGTAGATGCGAGGGATACGGTGGCTTCTTGTCAGGTGACACCATCTTTTTCTGAGGATCTGAGGTGGAGCATATGCAGGGAATGAGTATGTATGTGCTTTCAGGCTAATTGCGTAATAATGCATCGAAATGTGAGATGATCCCAGTGAGAAGAGAAGCGAGGGTGGATCATTTAGTTGATGGTGTGATTGGTTGTAGATGCTTATATGGGGTTGTTAGGGACAAGTTTAAATCTAAGATGATTTGATATGTGCCTGGTGATTGAGAGGGTTGAGAGAAGACTCGCGGTTAAAAGAGGTGTTTTTGAAGGGTGGTATAACAAATCTGAGTACATTGTCGAGCGGCTTGAACCTTCCTACTTACTACCTTTCAACTTCCGACACGTTCTTTAAAAAGGTAAGTAAGACCAAGGTTGTCAAAATGCGTATCAGATCCGTATAGTTTTCTCAAAAAATGTGTACTGTATTGTATTGTAAGATACACTTTGATTTTCAATAATTATATAAATAATATTATATACAATAATATATGTGCGTGTGGTTACTAAAATTAATATAAAAGACAAATCAAATGTCTAAAACATCAACCAATACATAATATAATCAAATGTTCATGATATCATATTTCATAACATAATTCCAAAGGCTAAAATTTTCTAACTGTTCCTCCTCAATTACAACCATCACATTAATTACATTGCAATATCGGCCTTTTATTTTTCCCTTCACCAACATTAGTGCAATGATCATAAATCGAATCTTTTTGTCTTGGCATTCTATATTAACTTAAAAAAGGAAGTAAGTAATTCCACACATTAATTGAATTTGATAATATACTCAGTAGTCACTATGGTCTATCTATTATAATGCACAATATTTATTAATATATACAATAATCATATCCACTAACACCAAATATACTTATTATATAATAATGTTATAATAATATAGTGACTTTGCACAAGACACTATGTTACACATATAAAATAAATATGTTAGGAATAAGAAATACAAGAAACGGATATAGTAAGAAATAGAGGAAGAAAATGGTAAATGAAAATTGAGAGGAGGTTGCGATCAATGAAAAATCAGTGAAGAAGTAATACAAAGGAGATTCTGATTTGAGATAGATGAAAGCTAGGGGAGAGAATACGATTAGATACCCTGGTAGTCCTAACCGTAAATGAGGGATATTAAGCAAAAAATCGATCCTTGTTTACCAACCACACACTGTCTAACCAAATCAAATTCTCTCTTGATAGGTTCCTCAAAAATCCGATTCGGGTGAATTCTTCTCCTAACTAACGAAGAGATCCTTTTCGAACTCTATCTGTAACTCACTAGAGGCTTGGGAAATAAAGAGAAGATGTGTACGAACGAGATATCGAACAACCAGAAGAAGGAAAGGATTGAATAGAGTAACTCCCGAACATTTTTCCATCTCAGATGTTTCGATCAATGATGACTTATTATTTCGATGAATCATTTCTTCGGACAAAAGAAGATTATGTAGACACTTACTCAAAATCTCATTTATCAGATTCCATCTTGGTAGACACAATTTTTCTTAAAGAATTCGCTCAATACAAAATGAAATTAACAAAATTCCTTGATAAAATTAATCTCCCTTTCTGACTCCGATTTTTTGTGTAACCTCAATTACTAATGTGAAGTATTGTAGTGATTCACGTGGACAAATCTATTTCATTTTAGAAACCCTAGCAAAGATGTTATGGTTTGTAATTTCCCCTCATTATTTTTTTGAAACCCTTGTCACGTGCTCAACTAAATCCTAAAGCCCTTTTACGAACTCCCAAATCTCTTGCTTCTATTATTTTTTTAGTTTTTGTTAAAAAAATCAATGTGGCCTCATTTAGCCAGAAAATAGAGAAGTATGTATTGGCGACACAATATAACACGGGCGATGCGTATATATTGGGCGATACTTATGTATCAGACGATTCTTACAAAAAACGATACATCCACTAATACAACACGATACGATATGTCTAATACGTATCGTCTATCAACTGATATTGATAACATTGACTAGGAGAACTTAAAGTATTGCTCGGTTAAAGGGCGGTGTGTGAGCCGGTGAAGTGGGGAGGAGTTAATGTAAAAAAAAATCCCTTTATAATATGGAGTTAATTGGCACATTGTTTTGGAGGTTTCCATTAGAGGACATCAACTTATAGATATGCATCGTGTAAGATTCGGCCTCGGCCTTGATGGATGGGGATCCCATCTTACATCTATTTCTTACGGTCTGGGTTATGGAATTATCTCGCAGGGGGTGGATTTTGTTTCTCAAACATGCTTCCTTTTGGCATGGAAATGTGAAGCGGTTAGGATTTCTGTGGGATATGTGGTGGTGTGTCTGGAGAAGAGGCCCCTGGGCTCTGTCTTGTTAAGGGACAAGGAGAGCTCTGTGGAAAATCACATTTTGCCATTGGGAGATGGGAAAATTTTGAATCCTATATACCATTCAAGAGATCATTCTAGGATAAGGATTGGAGGAGGCTGATGAGTTCTTTAGGTAGTTAGAGGAGTGGGGTTCCACAAAGGGGATAAGATGTGTTAGTTGAGGTGGAGGGGCATTAGTCTGTTCTCAGTTAGAGACTTGTACTCAATATTGATGTGTTGTGTGTGTGTATGTGTGTGTGTGTGGGGGGGGGGGGGTTACTTGTTAAAGTTGTTTTCTTGATGTGGACTTGGGCTAAGAAGACAATTCGAATAACACACGAGTTCTTTCACTGTTGGGAGGCGAGGGGTATGTGGGAAATGATTTTCAGTTGCAATTTTTTTCTCCTTTTTTTTTGTATCATGTACCCGTACAACAAATTTAGGTGATTATGAACCTGGTAATGTTGTTTTAGTTCCTCATCAGAAAGACTGTTGATGTTCAGACATGTCTGTATGAAGTTCTATAGCCTCAACTAATAAGAGGTTATGAAGACACAATTCATATCCTTTATGTACTTGGGTTCCATGGTTCAAAGGAATGGTATCATCCATAGTTTTCTTTCACACGGTAAATATATCGCTATTTGTATTAAATTCAGGTGATACACAACAATATGTTTTTAGAGCATTCAAAAAACCTAAAAAAAAACTCGTGAACAACTCGAACTCAACTTAACAAATCATTTTCTTAACTACTTAGTGTCGGATATATGAATTATATTTCCCCATTCTATACTATTTAAAGCTATATCCTTTGTTAAACCACAAGGCATCATGTCCTTTAAGCTTTACTATAGCCCAATTTGTGCTTGAACTATTACTAAAATCGCAGCCGATGTTTAGGAAAATAAAAAAAAAATCCGTTTCGATCAAAGAAGCATAAATTATATATAGTTATATTGCATTATTCCTATCGATATTCCTGAGTGAGTTATTTTAATGGAGTGAGCGTGATAGAGTACTCGTTTTAATAATGTGCCTATAATGTATATAATATAACAAGGTCTAAACTTTTCACCAAATCCTTGTTTCTTACCTATCCCTACGTAGTCCTTTATTTCCATCATTACATATTAGCCTCGTTTCGGGCTTTGTCTCATCATTTCCATACTTTATTGCATGGTTTGCTTAAAGTGATTTTCTTGTTTTTTAATACACGGTTTTAACCTGTCAGTATGTTCAATTTAAATGTAAATCTTGAGAAGACTATTGAAAGTAATATTACTTTCAATAAAATGGATTACTTAGTTTTGTTGAAAATCTATCTTTGGTTGAAGCAGCGTATACTGTTGACTCACTTGAGTCTATATTGTATAAGTGTTCATCTAGTTTGGAAATTGTGACAAAATTATGTCTATCCTAGAATCCAAAGAACCCCAGAGCTTGCTATGCTATTTCATCTTTCTTGATTGAGTGATCTAGACCATATTACCAACACTCACCCACAGTAGAATTGTTCTCATACATTTCATATTGCATATAATTGTGTGTACATATGTTGAGTGTGTTTAAATCCCTAAAATTGATTTTTAAATATTTTTTTGGGATTTTATAAACATTTTAAATAAGTTTTTATTAATTAAAACTTTTTTTTTTAAAAGTTTTTGGGGTCAATCTGCAATTAAGGTTTAATGGTTATATTGGCTTAAAGTTGCCTTGGATAGAATCCGAAAACGGCAGAGACTTCAGGGTGTGTTTTTAATTAATTTTGGACGCACGTTTGATATCTTCTTATTGGCCAACAGTTGTTGTCTTCTGGTTGGTGGAGAGTGTGTTTCTTTATAGAGAGGGAACCAGTGCCTATTTTCAACCCTTGGATCGTTTTTATCAACGATCTGCATACGCCCTTTCATAATCCCTGAGAACCCCATTTGAACCAATCAGGAGAGATTTAATCACCGCATATCGTGAACCCTTGGATCAAAGTCAATCAACCTTGACTCAATCTGAACCGTTGATTTTGAACGTTATTCTCGAATCTTCTCAGCCTCCTATAAAAGGACCCCTTCACTCAGCTTTCTGAGACTTTTGCCATTTCATCCTTTTGAGAGAAAAAAAAGAGAAAAGAGAGAGAAGAGAGAAACCATAAGAGAGAGAAAGAGTTAGAAACCCTAACCCTAAATCGTCCAAACCATTTTGAAACCTAAAACTTTTTTCAAATTCTTGTATATCCCAAACACAACCTTGAGTGTTTGAGAGTTGGTTTGTGTAGTTGGTTTGTAGCTGTAACCTCTTAGTTCTTTAGATCTTATGTCCAACTTAAACATTGTGTCTTAGATCTATTTTCTGCTTTATAGAAATTTCAGATCTGAGTACTTCATGTTACATTACACTTAGATTTTTATATTTTGTTTCTCAGCTTGAGAAATATATTGTTCATTCTTTTCTGTAAATGATTTTTAAACTTTGAAATCAACAATAATGTTTTCTGTTTCTAGTTCTCTTGAAACAAGACCTTTGACCTAGTTTGGAATCGCACTTGGTGATTTTCAATCTAAAAAATCTTTTCAAAACTGAGATTGATTAAGATCTTGATACGTCTTCTGAGCAAGATAGCCGTGGATTCTAGGATTGTTATAAAGGTCAAATAAGGTTAAGTTTTGTGAGAAGAGAGAAAAAGAAAAATCACAGCATATAGTCTTATATGTAATTTGTTAGGATTGGTTGTATATAATAAGTGTGTGTGTGTGTGCATGCATGTGTTAGAAAGCACCTCCACAAACACTTTCACCCTACCACACTAAAAGTGTTGGTAATAAGATCTTGAGAACAAGAGTCGACGTAAAGAACTTAAACAAATTGGAAGTTAGCAAACTGGGAGGACAACATCAACAATCAAAACTGCAGAGAAGTTATATGGATGCCAAAGGGTACATTCCTAAACTTATATAGGTCTGAGTTGTATGCATGTTTGTTATATAGTTTGTAACTGTTAAAATTTGTTTATAGTGGAATTTTTGGTTTACTCCGTAGAGTGAGTCGTGGATGTTTCCTCAGTTGGGTGAGGTTTTACCACGTAAAAAATCTTGTTCTTAATCTTTCTACATCTCCTCATCTCATTCTTGGTTGTGCTGAGTTTAAAGTTTTAAAACTGCTTTATAAACCTGTTAATCAAATCTTGAACAGATCTCGTACATACTTTTATTAAACACATCTTGTGTTCAATTAGTTTTGGTTTTAAGAAAAGAGTTTCTTCAAAAACTGTTCGGAGTTACTTAAATAGTTTAATTTTATTAAACGACTTTAGTAACAGATTTTAAGAAAAAAACGGTTTTAAGAAATCTCGATTATATTACATATTCAAGTAATAATTTACTAGGCCATCTCTAGATGATTATACAAAAATCCTAAAATGCATTTTACATAATGAAATTCGTAAAAAGCAAACTCAAGACAATTACTAAAATAAGAAATATTTGTATATTATGCGAATGGGCTATCATTTTACGTAACCATTTGACTAGCCTATAAGGGAAATGCCTTGGGTACTTGGAGTGTTGCGGGACTTCGTAAATTGCCTTGTCGCTTATGCAAAATGCATTTTATTCACTTCGCAAAGGTAAAATGCCAAAATTATCCGGAGATGGTCTAACAAGGGAGTTTAAAGATTAAATAGGAGCTAAGGACTTGGGCCTCCAAGTAGCTTTAAAAAATATATAGGACTAGATCACCCACTAACTCACTCTAAAATATCCCCAATCAAAACATGAATTACTCCTAAATTATATTCCTGATGAGAAAGAAATAGAGGTTCCTAATGAAAACTATCTATCTCGAATTACGTGTCCTGTTTTCATTCTGGTCTGTCACAAATTAAAAGTCATATTTCTAAATATATAGTATACAAAATTAGATTAGATTCCCAAGTTACCCATCTCCGTAATATCCACAGAGTGATGGAGAGCGCGACTCAAGTGCATATGTTCCTCTCCAAAGGTGTTCCTAATTCTTAGGAGGGTAAATTTGAAAAGTAAAATATTTTCCTAAAATGTATGCCTTCCAACCGAGGACACTTAATTTGCGATGGAGGGATTATTATTCTATTTCATTATCTTAGTAAAGATAACTAAAATTACAATTACAATTTTGTATTTTAGTCACACAATCTACAATTGCAAGCTCTTGTAGTTACATAATTTTTGTTGAGTTTTCAAGAATCATCAGTAACTTTGGTGGATGCTTGAAGTTCAGTGTGTCACTTACAAGGTTATGTTATATTGCTGGAAGACTTTGAGCCCGTCGTTGGGATGGGAGGTATGCCCATCATCAACAAGCTAACACATAATTTTCATCTGCAGACGAGTCAATTTCGAAGTATTTGTTGTACTAATCAATAATTTGCGTTCCATTATTTAATGATAAGTAATTTTGACTTACCCCTATCATTAATACAATATTAGGCTTCCCACAAAAGATTATACATTAGAATTTCACTCTCAAGTTAGAAGGTGTCCATTTCTCTATTACAGACTATGAAACACAGATGCAAGTGTGAGGTGCGGGTGTGGGTGTGGGTATGGTGATTCGAAAAATCTTATAAAAGTAGGATTCAGGTGAAATCAATCTATAAGTGATTATGTCATTCATGAAAAAGATCTATTCTCAAACAACTCCCCACTACTTAATTTCAGATTTCGTAATATATAGCCATGTGTCTAACTTTCGAACATTACTTGTGTAAATATTTCTGGAACTATATTCAGTGTCATTACTCGAGGTCGAAAAATATTGAAAGTTGATTTGCAATAATATGACAATCTTGAGCTTGAAGATCCACATCAATGATTGTCAGTTCAATTTGCATTTTTCTAACTCTCGAATTTCTCTGTCTTTGGCCAACACCACTATTTCTCCTTCTCAATGTTCCATCCAATCTAGACTATATATACTGGTATCTTCACAAAGGACGTTGATAAAAAAAATCTAGACTATATATACTTGTAATTAAATATAATTAAAATAGTTGGATACACGGTGGGTGAGAATCGGGTGAGAATCTCAACAGATTCGGATTTGTTTACCATCTTGTAGAAGTCGTGCTTTATAAGTTACAGAGATGAAGCATGGACATGGACATGCGGCATGTCGGACATGCCGACACAAAAAATCTAAAGAAATTTGGAGGCGACACGGCAAAGGCACGACTACAAATAAATATATTTTTAAATAATTCCTTATATGATGAACTTTAAACACAAAACTATTAGTAAACCTAACTTATCTAAAGTGATACTCTAACATGATCATATATTTTAGGAGACGAAAAGAACAAAATATAATATGTTTTGATAATAAATAAATTCTCTCTAAGAAGTTAATAAAGTTTGTTCAAACAAATAATTAGTTTGTTCTAAAAAGTAAATTAAATATATTTTAAGAGGGGGTGTTGACAAATAAGTAAACCCTATTTTTTTGAGAGGGGGTGATGACAAAGAATCCTCATTGGAGCCAACAGGGGGCAAGCGAACGCATCAAAAGAATACCCATTACAAACATTGTGTAACACCCCAAGTTTTAATTAATTGACTTTAATTAATTAGAAGTGAAATAAATTTTTGGAGTTAATGGACTTTAAAGAATTTAACTTGGTTTAATTAGTAAATTTTTCAATCGGGAATTAATTCGGATCTTTTATAAAAAGGTTATAAAGTTTTTATCATTTAACTGGTAGGTACGTTTTTAAGAATATTTATCAGATTAACGAATCGAATTTTAAAAGATTTGGATTTTAATACTGGGGTCATTCAAATGACATCGTATGTTGTTCGAACGACATAGCTTCTCGTTCGAATGACACCGTACGTCTTTCAAACGACAGAGGGGGTGGATGGATGGGAGTCTCCTAATTGTGTTTTAACTCTTAAATCCTTTATATACTAAACTAAAACGGGGCTGGGACTTCGAAAATCACTTTTCTTTCAAACCTTCTCCAGAAAGCTTTTCCAAAATATAATTCTCCCATCTTCAACCCCTAGCCCCTACTTTTTCAAGTTTTGAAGAGTCTATTGGTGTTTTCTCAAGAGGAGTTCAACCTTCTATTCAGATTTTTGATCCAACTAATTTCAGGCATGAATACTCTATTCTTTTCCTTTAGTATTATGCATTTTAAGTGTTGCCTAAACCTAAATTCAATGTTTTGTTAAAATCAAATAGCAATCTAATTAGAGAATGTGGACACATAAAACTTGGCACTGTTTTTATGAAATCCTTTAATATGATTAATATTCATAACCCTTGGGTACGTAGGATTGATGAATGGATTTTGGGTTTTATTGGTGTAGGTTGGATGTAGAAAAACCCTAGTTTTGAAATAAATGAATTTGGGGGCGTATAACTCATGTAATTTGTGTTGAGATAACGGAATTGGAATTGTGATGTACTAATGATGAAATCTCGGTGTATTTAATTTAAAATAATTAAATGAGATCAATTGGGTATTTTGACTTTGTGATAATTAAATTAAGACTTAATTGAATTGGACTATCATGCGTAGTTTTATACGTTGATTAATTATGATCATTTGTGTGACTTGTTGGTATTATTAAATTGCCGTTGTGACGAAGGTTGTTGGGTATTTTTTCTCTCCCTATATTTTAGGATGCCTTCTAGGTATGGGACTAGTGGGTAGGCCTTTTGATGATTTACGTCTTCTAGGTATGGGACTAGATAGGGTAGATTATTATGACTTTATTTACGTCGGGGGTGGGTAGATTTTTATTACTTTATCGTCGTTACGCTAGCCTAAGCATGAGACTAGGTCGAGGTTTATGTTAGAAACTCATCCTTCACATAGGGTAGGACATATTGATAATTTGGGGACCGTTAGGTATGGGATTAAGGATTATTTTAGGAATCTCACATCAATTAAAAGGGTAGGGTAATTTATAAATTATGAAATTGAGAAATTGAGAATTAATGCCTAAGATAAAAACGAATATTGAAATTTATGGCGACATAATGTGTCGGGGCCGATAGTTTAAACGGGTAAGAGGACGATTTATGTCGTGTCGTGTGTGGAACCTTGTCATGTGTCGGGGTGACAGTTTAAACGAGTCAGAGGACGATTAACAAGGGGAAGTGTGACACTTTGGTGGAAATTAACACCCGGTACGGGAGGACCGTCATAATAAAAAGTGAGAACAATAATAAAATGGTCTAATTAAATAAAATTAGCATCGTGGGACTTCGGAACTTAAAATCATATTGGTGTGCCTTTTTAAATGGGGAACTCTACGATTAGTTATTGATTATTTGTATCGCATTTAATTATCCCCTTTAATTTAAAATACTCTATTATGATATTTATTGTGTATAATGCTACTGTCTGGATTCAAGGATCCTATTTGAGGGGAATAGTGTGTATTCATGTTCGGAGCTTTGACCTCGTGCGTGGACTAACTTTTCCAGGTTAAGTTTTGGAGAAGCTGCATAGGATTAGCGAAGTTATCATTTGGAGGCGCAGCTGGTGTTATTCATTTTATTGTATTGTTTAGTTAGACTTTCATTTTAAGTCGTATTTAATTATGAGACTTCATTTGAGTTTTATTGGGCCATTCGGTTCCAAAGTTGTTTAGAGCATTTTTGTTGGTTTATTTAGTCGGTTTGTTTTTCAAATTTTATTTAATCATTCTTGGAGTTCGAATTTAATTGGAGTTTTAGCATGTGATGGATCTTTTATCGTTCAATTGTCATGACCAGTTGGGATTGATTCAAATTATTTATCTTATGGACTGATTTATTTATGTTTCATATCTGTCTCATGCTAAGAATGGTATTTATTTAGTTCACGCCTGGCTCAGTTCGGCGGCGGTGGCTGGCCACCCCGTCTATTGGATTGCGCGGGGTGTGACATATTGTTTCTCTTTTTCGATGTTGTGTACGAATGTAGCTCATGGTTTTTGCATTGCCTTCTGCTAAGATAAGGGTATTTTAGTTATAAAGTTATATTTCAACAGAAAAGATGACGCATCTCACATCCGGGCTAAAGTCTAATTTATATCCATTTAAGACGAAAATGTAATATCATATTAGTAATAAGGGGTTTTGTCAAAATTGTCCTTTAATCGTTAGTTATAATTGATTTGAATCTCTCGATAGGTGTCCCAACTTCCTAGAGCAGCTGTGCATATCTGGTTAAAATCAATTTTAATTATTAATTAAAATTGTTTTAATATTTAATTAAAATTGTTTTTAATTGTTCATTAGGAGGAGAACAACCCACATCCCAGACCGGATCCGAGTTGTCTAAAATCGAGCAACTTTCTCATCGGTTTAAGTGACTCGTTGGAAATCTCAAGGGACTCAAACCTAGAACTGAAGCTTCTGCAACCGAACAAAGTCTCCCCAAATCAACCCTTGTTGAATTTTTATGCAAATGTCTTCTTATTTCGTCACCCGAGAACAACCACACAATATCTTCGGCCCTAGCTCTTACACGTATGACCAGAAATACCTCTCTAGTTGAGAAACTCAATAAGCTTGCTTTACTACACTTGTCAACTCTAGATGTCAACGAAGAACATTTGTTAGAAAGTTTCATTATTAAGTAAGAGCATTATATTCGTCAAGCAATCACGGAGCTAGATTTTTTCAAACTTGGCCAAAAAAAGAGCAATAATGCGAACACAAGGACAAGTGGGCTCTGGCGAACACTTGGAACGCGCGTCCGATTGGTATGTTGCCTTGTGCCGTGGGGTCTTCTGGTTTTATTCCTATTCTTGATTTCATCGATGATTCGAAAGGAGGTGAAAAGTTGATAGACAGCAAGGAGGTCAGGGCGGATCCAGGATTTTTGTTCAAGGAGGTTGAAAGGTTCGAGTGGTGCTGGGAGTTCGGGGCGGGAGTCCCCGGTGCGATTTTTTTTGTGTGTGTTATTTTGAGTTTTATACAAATTATAGCTTTATAATGCCAAACAACTACTCTCAATCATTATTAACAAGACATAATTAATTCCAAGAAATAAACAACGCTTAATAAACAAATCATACTTTGTGAAAAAACTTGTTTAAATAAACAATTTTTTTTTAATATGATTTTATATAACTTTTTTTTAACTTTTGTAATATGAGAAAAATGATATTGTTTTTAATACGGAATTCAATTTACAATTTAAAAATAAAAATATCCAAATGATAAATGAATCAAACTTTGTGAAAAAACTTGTTTAAATAAACAAATTTGTTTAAATAAACAAATGAGTAAACAAGTGGCCATTACAAATTTGTGTTTAAATAAGCAAATTTACAAATCAGTAAACAAGTGACCATAACAAATTTGTTCTTTTGAACATGTTTGTTATTTCTTTAAATAAACAAAGAAGTAGATGAGACCATTAAGAAGTAGAGGAGACCATTACAAATTTGCACACTGCACCAAAAAGGCTAAATTGTCACCTTTCAGCAGGTCAGCCTTATCACGGTCATTAACCGTGATAAAAAAAACAGTCACGGTCAATGACCGTGACAAGGCACACGCCTTTTCTCACCGTCAATGACCGTGACAACATTAGAAAGTTGTCACGGTCAAAGACCGTGACAGGTCCGTGACAACTTTCCCAGTAAAAAAACCCTTCTGCCTCTTCTTTTCCCCACCGATTTGTTTCCCCCCAAATTCTCTCTCTAAGCAGCGTCTCTCTCTCTCTCTCTCTCTCTCTCTCTACTTTCAGGTTCATTTTTTCCTCTCTCTCTCTCTCTCCTACGTGTATGTGTGTGTGTGTGCAGGTGGGTGCGTGTGTATGTGTGTGTAGGTGCGTGTGTGTGGGTGTGTGTGCAGGTGGGGGTGGGGGGCAGCGGAGGGGCAGGGGGTGGGGGGCAGTGGGGGTGGGGGTAAGGGTTTGTATGTGTGGGTGTTATAATTACAAATTTATTAAATTATTGACATAAATTATAGAAAAATATATGCTCCTAATAGGTATTGATCGACTACACAAACCTAATAGGTATTGTTAATATTGAAACTAATAGGTATTGTTTAGAAAAATATATGCTCCTAATAGGTATTGATTTGAATCTTATTGTTTAGAGAATAAAATTAATTTGACATTATAAATATTGTTTAGGTATTCTTATTTAGGTTTGAAATTGGTTGGAAATTGCTAATGTTGATTGGGTGTTATTATTTAGGGCTTGAAGCTAATTAGGCATATGTATTTAATATCTTATGCTATTGGAAATGAATTAATTGAGTAGATGAATTAGAAGGAGTACGGGATACACATTTGTTGGTTTATTGTTGCTGTTGGATTATATTGGACGAATGTGGTTGGATATGGAAGTTTGTTCTTTAATTTTTTTCAAATCCTTAATTTATTCACACTAATAAATCCTCAAATAATTATATTGTCTTAATTTGCTGAGTTGGTTAATTTTGGAAGTGGCACGACCATTGGATTATTGTCCAAATGGGGGGAGGGGGAGTTTTCAACTTTTTTCTAAAATTACTTTGTGTCACGACCCGTTCAAGAGTGGCACGACCATGGACTTATGATAATTAAATGAAACATACTTGAAATTTCATATAGTGTGCATAGATACTAGACTTCTAGTTCTTATGCGTACGCATTCAATAGCCCTTAGACTCGTTCGAGAGTCATTACCCATGGAATGAGATCTCTCGAATTGTCCCGTTTGGATACTTTGGATAGTTTCTGTATAATAATATTCTTAGTGGCTTAAACTTGTTACTATTGGAGGAAGTTCTGCAGTCATATCTTAATGTTCTCTGGGTACATACTAGATGATGCGATGTTAAGTGTTATTTCAATTATCAATTGAAATATCACTCACACTTGCGAATCTACATCGTGTACTTGGAGAACTATGGGGACATGCTGTCGAATTTTCCTCAAATTAGAACAATGTGCATGAGCTGTTAAGTATATTACGAAAATATGCGGTCTTGAATGGGATAGTACCACTCACCCTTTAGAGGAGATGGAGGAAATAGGAATTAATATTATAAATTGAATTTGAATTTGAAATTTAAAAATCGAATATAAATAATACATAATTAAATGAAACATACTATAAATTTTATACAACAAGTAATAGGTGATTGTTTATACTAATGGGAACTAAATATATTTGTCACGAACTAAATGAAACATACTATAAATTTTATACAACAAGTAATAGATTATTTTATACATGATTAATTTTGTAATACGTTCGTCACATTAATTTTAAGCAGAAAACATGAAGCATGTGACAATAATAAAAGACGAAAAATAATGGCACAATCAGATAGGGAATTTAGGCTGTGGTTGTCACACGAGGTAATTATAATGAAAATGGTTGTTATTAAATGTTACATTATAATAAAACATTATAACTAAACTAATTAATTTATCTATATTCTCAGCTCTTAAAGACGGGTGATGCGACATCAAGGCTTGCTCGTCTAGCCACTAGACCCTTGTTCATGGCACAAGAGTTCAAAAAGTATCAATTAAATGGTTACGTATTCAGTGTAAGGGTGTATGAGAAAAGTATAAATGTACAGAACTCGAGCATTTCATAGAAGACTTTTATTTTCTTTCGAGCGAGCGCGAAAGATAAAAACCTCGTTGAAGCGAAAATGACTTACTATGGTGTAATTCGAAATATATTTGAATTAGAATATGTAAGCTTCAAAGATGTTGTATTTTACTGTGATTGAGTAAGAGTTAAGGATAAAAATGCTTGTAAAGTGGATCCTGTCACCAATTTGATCATGATTAACTTGTCCAAGTTGAAGAACAACAGACACGTGAGAGATGAGCCATTTGTTTGTGCTTTTCAAAAGGTCAAGAAAGTGTTTTACTCAAAGTATATCAACAATGAGCCGTGGTTAATCGTCCAACATGCGCCAAAGCATCTAAACAGTAGTGTGGATGACTTGGCTGCTCCTATCGAATATCAATTCATTTTTTATAATAACCCGAATTTGAAACAATTTTTAGATTTGTAATAAGTATTCCAATTATCGGACATCAGTTTAATGTTTTTAATTCAGTTGTACCTGATCAGTTTACTGCATGTAATATTTAGATTTAATTCTTAAGCATTAATTCAAAATCCATGTCTAGTAGGTGTATTATTCCGGTGTCTTATTATTATTATCGGACATCAGTTTAATGCTTTTAATTCATTTGTACTTGATCAGTTTAGTGCATTAATTCAAAGTTGCCAGTGTTTTGTTATAATATGGTTAGTGCTTTGTATTCTTCTAATTCATTTAGATTTGTACTAATAACAACAATTTTTACAGAAAATGTCTTCTTCAAGGCTTGGCGGCAGCGGAGGCGACGAGGGCTCCTCGGCCCCTAAGCTCCCAAAATGGGGCTAATTGGGATCGGCCGTTAAGAACAAGATGGGATTATTGGCTAGATACCTCAAGTTGGTGAAGACGATTATCGGCCCGGGGTACACTAGTTGGAGGGAGGTACCAAATGAGCTCAAGTTGGCTATTTGGGCGGCATTACATGTAATGTATTTATATTTTAATTTTAATTTCAATTTATATTTATATGTATTACCAACTAACACTTACTTTCTTTTTATTTTGTATTTGTTTGACAGGAACAATTCGGCCTGCCCCCACAACTCCGCGATTCCATGTTGGAGCAGTTGAGGGAACATCGTAAGATGTGAAAGAAGAATTTATGGGCCCGATACTTTGGGAAAACTCGGAACTCCATTCTCAGACTGCGTGATACCGTCCTGACGAAGGAGCAAATCGCATTGGCACAGTGGAAAAAGTTTATCGACAATGAGATCGAGGAGCGGCAATTGGAATCTCACCAATCGAGGAGGGAAAATCGACGAAAGAGTCGGACGTGCACTATTCCGGGCGGACATCTTATGCCGAGGTGGCGTACATGATGGTAAGTTTTTATTTTTCTATAATTATAGTTTTATGTTATTCTGCATTATTTTATTTTGTGTTACTTACTAAATTTGTATTATTTTATTTCAGGAGACGGGGAGTGGCCCTGGGGGTAGATCACATAGTCTCGATGCCTATGTGGCAATCCGGATGAAGAAGGGCAAGGACAAGGAGGTGTGCCCAAGCGTCGCAGCCACGATTGTAAGTTATAAATGTTTAATTTTTGTTAATTACGTTATAATTTTTTATTTACTTAATTAACTAATCGTGTACTTTTTGTCGTTTTAGGCAAAGCTTACGGAAGCGCATGAGTCGCAGCCCGATGCCGACAAGACATCGTTGGCTATGGACGCACTCAGCCAAGTGCTCGGTGCTGATCGCAAGGAGAGGACTAGGGGGTGAGATCACGAGTGGGTAAGTCTAGGATCATCGGAATGGAGACAAGCAACACCAGGTTGGCTCGTCAGGTGGTCACACATGACGAGAAGCTATTAAGGTTGGAGGCGATGATCCAAGATATGTATGCCTTCATCAATCGTAAGCTGGGCAAGTGCAAGGGGAGGGAGAAGATGGTGGAGGTTCACGAGGATGAGGATGTGGACGTCCCTGCTTTATCGCCGATACGCGCGGACTCGTCACTATATGATCCAGTTCCCATCTTGACTCCCTTCGAGTGGCTTATGTCAATAATCGGTTGGCCGAGAATGTTTTTACTCGACATATATGATGGCCAAACGATAGAGAGGGGGTTGAGGGTCCCAAGAACCCTCCCGGGTATGGCGGTTCATGGACGTCTCCTTCAAGAGATTGAGGCCAAGGTGCTCGTCACACATGTGATGCCCAAAAAGGAGAACTCCGCATTGTGGTTGCACAAACAATTCGACGTGATGCATATTGAAGGGTGTCTCAATGCTTATATCATTTGACCTTCCTTCTACCTCTGACCTACTGATGACTCTATGCATTCACATTATTTGTATCTATTTTATTTTGACACTTGGATTATCTTTGTATTATTTTGATTTGTTACATTTTGGTTTGGAAATGGATTGTATTTCTATATTATTTGGACATGGAATTATATATGCAATGATTTGGTGCATTCCTTCTATTTTATTTGGATATATGTTGTTTGAACAGGGACAATTTTGCTATAACAGGTGCAAATATATTGCTAGGTTATGGCAGTGGCCATACGGCCCAGCAATATTATTTTAAATTCTATCCATATTTGTCACGGTCATTGACCGTGACATTTTTTTAGACTTGTCACCGTCTTTAACCGTGAAAAACTTGTCAAGGTCAAAGATCGTGATAGGATCGTGACAAGTCTGATGAACTTGTCACGGCCTTTGACCGTGACAAGTCTGTGATAAAAAAAGTTGTCACCCCCAGACTTGTCAAGGTCAATGACCATTACAAGTTTAACTTGTCATGATCAATAATCATGACTGTGGCCATCCCCGATCCCCGCCGCGAAGGAAAAGGATCTTTCGGGTCCTGCGCGTCCCTCTCGGGAGAGCGCTTCGACCGGCGTCGTTTGAGATGTGATGTAAAAATGTAGAGAGATTCAGAGTCGCCAGTCTATTTTACTTATAACAGAAAAAAGAAAAAAGGGGAAGCCACCCCGAAGGATGGCATCCAAAGACATACTGATGCGTGCGAAACCAAATGATTCAAGAAGGGTTCGGAGGCTTAGTTACGAAATGGGAAGGTGTTAGGCACCCATTCCGCCCTTTCGGTCTCTCATGAATATTTGCTATTTTCCTTTATATTTCCCCCCGTGATATGTGTGCATGTGTATATATAGAATGGAGGTAGGAATCCCCGACTTATATCATGGAAAAGATAAAGCGAGTCATCCGTAGGAAGGTATAAGAATAATATTAGAAAGTAAGATTTACGCGATTACCCCTACGTTGATTGTTATAAGGGATCTATAACGCATATGGAGCAATACGTCACTAAGAACAAGTATATAGATTATGAGGAAATTGGATTTAGAGAAAATGGAAAATAAGGGGAAAAGTGAGAAAAGGACTCGAGTCTCGAGTTTTACTCCGAGATGCCTACGTAGCCTATAAAGGCATCAAAGTCCACGTAGTTCGCATACAAAATGAGGGGTGGGGTTTATTCCATAAATACAAATGTGGGATCTCTTATTTGTGTGTGTGTGTGTGTGTGTAGAAAAAGTGTTTTAGTTGTGAGAAAAGTGTGAGAATCCCTACTTGGAATTTATGAGCAAACTCTCTTTTTCTTATTTTTTTGGGTTTTTATTTATATAAAAATATGAGATGTGCAATAAAACTAAATAAAAGGTATATTTAGGATGTGTGAGATGAGATAATAAAAGTGCTAAGTAAGAAAATAAGTTATTGGGAATTTAAGAGAATTTAAGAGAGAGTTTGAGAAAGTTGGACCTTCTTGAAGATCTTGAGCTTGATCTTGAATGTTGGAGAGAATCCCTTGCACTTGGATGATGATGGAGAGTGGTTAGTTCACCAAGTTTGATGAAAAGGATGATGGAAAGTGGAAGTAAAAAAGGGATTTGGAAGTTGAAATCACGCTGCCTTCGAGAGAGGTTTTTGGGATTCGCTGAGAGAGCTTTTTATCAGATCTGGTCTCTCCTTGCAAATGAGGTGAAGGCCTCCTTTTTATAAGCTCAGGTCAGTGCCGATCGGCATAGACCCCTTCCTACCTATCGGCACCTGCCTACCAATAGGCAGGGTCTGGAACCTGCCAATTGGCAGTGCGCTTCAGGCTTTTTCAGAAAATCGGCCGCCGAGGGCAAACCGTTGGTCAGAATCATGCACGGGGCATACCGTTGGAAAGTTAGTTCAGAGACCTTCAAAATTACTTTGGACCTCTCCAGGGTTCGGGAGTTGACTTTGGGTCAAATATGGCTCGGAAGCATTTGTCAGTCCATTGAACTGGGAATCGTTTGGATGCAAACGGATCGTTCGTCCTTATGGTAAGTCCGAATCGCGGACGGGGTGAACCGTTGGAAAGGTTAGGAGATGTACTTCGACATTCCAAAGAGTTTGACCCGGTTTGGATAGTTGACTTTGGTCAACCGGGCTCGAGAAGCATTCGATGACCTCTCGGAGTCAAACGGATCGTTCGTCCCCATGGAAAGTTGGAAGTGCGCACGGGATGGATCGTTGGAAAGGGGATTCAGTGCCCTTCGAAGATTCATTCAGCCTTGATTGAGCTGATGAGTTGACTTAGGTCAAACAGAGCCCGGGAGCGCCCGGTGGCCTCTAGGTCAGGTTTCGGACGCAAACGGATCGTTCGTCCGCATGGTAAGTCGGAATCGTGCACGGGGTGAACCTTTGGAAAGGGTATTTAGTGCCCTTCGAAGATTCATTGAGTCTTGATTGAGATGAAGAGTTTGACTTTTGGGTCAAACTAGGCCGGGGAGTGCCCGATGGCTTCCAGGTCAGTACTCGGGACATGACCTAGGTTTGTAGTGATGAGGGGAGGTACTAGGGACCTAAAGAGAGTTAGGGGGTAACAGAATGGGAGGTCTATAAAGCCCCTCGACAGGTGAGTTTGGAATAAATGATGACCGTCGAATAGACACCACATGATGATTTTGAGGGAGTATGACCGATTCACATGGTCGAGGCCAATTCTGCGGACCTAAGGAGTGTGCTGGAGATGGGATGATGATCAAAAGTTGAGGTCGATTCTGAGGACCTGAAGTGATGCTAGGGGATGACCAATTCTACGGGTCAAAGATGAATCTGCGGGCTTAAGTGATGAGGGTGGCCGAGGTCAATTCTGACCTAAAAGTGGTGACGATTGAGGACCGAGGTCAATTCTAACCTAACTCAGGTGACGATCCAAGACCGAGGTCAATTCTGATCCAAGAGTGGTGACGACCGAGGACCAAGGTCAATTCTGACCTAACTCAGGTGACGATCCAAGATCGGTGCCAATTCTGACCCAAGAGTGGTGACAACCGAGGACCAAGGTCAATTCTGACCTAACTCAGGTGATGATCCAAGACCGGGGCCAATTCTGACCCAGAGAGTGGTGATTACCGAGGACCGAGGTCAATTCTGACCTAATTCAAGTGACGATCCAAGACCGGGGCCAATTCTGACCCAAGAGTGGTGACGACCGAGAACCGAGGTCAATTCTGACCTAACCCGGGTGAAGATCCAAGATCGGGGCCAATTCTGACCTAAGAGAGGTGACGACCGAGGAGCGAGATCAATTTTGACCTAACTTAGGTAACGATCCAAGATCGGAGCCAATTCTAACCCAAGAGTGGTGACAACCGAGGACCGAGGTCAATTCTGACCTAACTCATGTGACGTTCCAAGACCGGGGCCAATTCTGACCCAAAAGTGGCGACGACCGAGGATCAAGGTCAATTCTGACCTAACTCAGGTAACGATCCAAGACCGGGGCCAATTCTGACCCAAGAGTGGTGACAACCGAGGACCGAGGTCAATTCTGACCTAACTCAGGTGACGATCCAAGACCAAGGCCAATTCTGACCCAAGAGTGGTGACGACCGAGGATTGAGGTCAATTCTGACCTAATTTAGGTGAGGATCCAAGACCGGGGCCAATTCTGACCCAAGAGTGGTGACGACTGAGGACCGAGTTCAATTTTGACCTAAATCAGGTGACGATCCAAGACTGGGGCCAATTCTGACCCAAGAGCGGATAAAGAGGATTTTGATCCTACTGGAGAAAGAGCTTTGTGATTTTGATCTGAGCTGGGGAGCTAATAGCTGGGGAAGCTTTTAGGAGGCCTCGCAGGGGGGAACAACCTATTTTAGGTGCTGTAAGAGAATTACGCTGGGGAAGTGATCAGGTGATCCGGAGTTTTGTCGGGGGAAGTTTCACTTGGTTTTTGAGGATTCCGCTGGGGAAGAGGGGTTTCGCTTGAGGGAATATGAAGTTTTCTTGGTGAAAATGTTCAAAATCCATCCTGGGATTTTTAGGAATTTTCCGAGGATTTTTCGAGGCTTTCTGGTATTTTTTGCGAATTTATGTATGAAATTTAAGGGGGGTGCCGATCGGCATGGTATGAGGGGTGCCATTCGGCAGTGGCACGGACTTTTGGGCTGCCTCGGGAAGGCAAGGGGTCGCTGCCGATCGGTATGGTAGAGAGGTGGTGGGACACTACCCACACCTTTCATTTTGGCTTCGGGGAGATAACTGTGACTCCCATAAACGTGCAGCAGCTGCTGGGGCTAGATTATGATGGAGAGCAGATAGAGGTGGATCGCTCTTTACGGGTGAGACCGGAGGTAGTGCATGCAACACTTGGTGATGTGAGGAGGATTATTTCTGGAGATTCTATCCGACTGTCCCTGCTGAAGGACGTTCTGGTGAGCAGGGTGATTGATGTGGAGGACGGGCTGCAAGTGAGGCAGATGGCCCGGTTATTCATTTTGCTGGTGCTGGGAGGTTTCATGGTGGCGTCGAGCAGCGACGTCGTCCATTTGTGGTTTATGTCGTTCTTGAGGATGTTTTTGAACATCCCTTTCTATGATTGGGGGAGTCTGACCTTGGCGACCCTTTACTCTTGTTTGGATGAATTCAGCCGGTGCTGCCGGCAGACCTTTACTGGGGCCACGTACCTTCTTGAGGTATTCTTTAATTTGCGCATTTTATTTTCATGCATTCGCATTTTCCTTATGCGTCTTTTTTTGTTTGCGAATTCAGACGTGGTTCTATGAGGTGATTGGGTGCAACACCCCGCTGATCGCTTTGAAGGACGACACTGTTGGGGACTTATGTCGATTGTACCGATGGCGTAAGGCCAATCGACAGTCGAAGGTATCTCTCTCCCTGGAGGTGGTGCGTCAGGTCTTGAATGACCTGACCAGTGGTAGGGTAAGACTCGTTCCATTTCAGTCTTGTTTTTTGCACCTTCTGATCTTGTATTGATTTATGCTTGCTTGGAAATTTTAGGTGACCTTTTATCCCTAGGGGACAACCATTCAGGATGCGGGGGCGACTGGGGTGAATGCGCGGATGAGGCTCTTGCTGGCGCATGAGTTCGGCCATTCCAGGTACCTTGGGGAGAGGGTGATTCGTCAGATAGGTGAGGAGGAGGTGGTGGTGCCACTCGCGCAGCCTCCTACGTCTATGAGGCGGGAGCGACAGCTATTGGAGGATGAGAGGATCGCGACGATGATTGGTGAGTCCTACCTGCTATACACCGATACGGCTGCGTTGTATGACTATATGGACTTTGTGATAAGCTGGTTGATGGCGCCCAGTACATATGATGCGTTGCCCTTCCTTCCTGCGGGTTCGAGTCTGGCGGCGGGATCTTCCCACAGCGGCACTGGTCCATCAGCATCTGCGACGATGACAACCTCGGAGGTCCCTTTTGTATGGTTGCATACCCCTTCGTACAACATTCGACGAGCTGATGGAGGGATGGTGCCTATGTTGCACCGTCCTCATGCGATGGATCCGAAGGAGTTGGGTTTGACTGAGGAGGTCCTTCGACCTGCGATATACCTTTATATTCCTCTCTTTCTTTCTTTTCTGTTTTGGTCATCCTGCTTTGATAATGATTTGAAATTTTCTTGCAGCAAGTTCGGGTGTCGACCACTTGGCTCAGGGACTGGATATCTTCGGCGACTGCCCACATTCGGGACGCGGTTCCTGTTCCTTCTTGCTTGGTGTCGTCTGCCTCGTCTGGAGAGGACTCTGGCTCGAGTAGTGGTGGTGCGTCGTCTCGCCGTAGGGGGAAGAGAGCACGTCGCAGGGGTTGAAGCTCTTAAGAGAGAGAGAGGGAGAATGTGGATTCGGGCTGAGTCCCATTATTTTTTCTTTATTTTTTTATTTCCTGCAAAATTGATGTAACACAGAACACAAATATATGCAATGCAACGGAGTTTTTATTATCTCATGATGAATGAATGCACATGCGCATTTTACTTTGCTGCTGAGACCGTAAAAAGGAATATTTTTTGGAATTTTTTTGAAGGAAAGTTTTTAATTAAAAAGAGAAAAAATATATAAGGAGAAAAAGGGATTCTTGAAATTCTATTGAGAATATCAATTTATTTGTGATGAGTTTTCTGATTTGTCAAAAGAGGAAAAAAGGAAATTTCCAAAAAAGGGGGGTTGCCGATCGACAAGCACCTTGACCTGTTTATTGGCAGTTCAATCGAGTCCTATCAATTGAAAGCTTTTAATGGTACCCTCTTCAGCCTTTGGTACCTTGGGGGGTAGGATTCCCTCCGATTTCTACAGGGATTATGTCCCTTGTGAGGGTTTTCAAGTATAAAAAGGGGTAAGGGTGGAGTGTTTTCATCACACCTTTGCATTCTTACCCACTTGCCCATTATCTTTTAGCTTTGTAAGATGGCTCTCCCCGGTAGCACCGAGTTTGCCAACTACCTCGAAGCCTTGGAAGCAATGTGCTCTTATAATGTCGACTATGATGCTTTCAACATGCGTCGAGTCTCCCTGTGGCGCAATCGGCCTTTTGAGTGGAATGTGCTGATGGCGGCGGTACAATTTTGGTACCCCGAAGACCATGTATTCCTCTTTGGGTTGGAGGAAGTTTGTCCTACCTACGAGGAATTTTCTTCCATGCTGGGTGTAAATCCCAGGGTTGCAGCGGCTTTGCCCGAATTTTCCCATTCTCCCAGGGATTTGTTGGCTGGGCTTCTTCGTATTTCGCATTCGGCGGTTAGATCATTGGTTGCTGGGGGAATGATCTCCCTCCCGGCAGTGCTGCAGTCCGTGCATTTGCGGGAAGTAGGTGATGCTGGCTATGCTGGAGCCGGTGTTCTGGGCTTGGTTTCAAAATTGTTGCTGGTGACTGGGAGGTGCAAGTGGACCCACAACTTGCAGCCATTACCTCATAGATGTCATACCGTCGTAATCCTGCGGCGGTGATATTGGCGGAGACCCTGAATGGCCTGGATGCCTGGAGAGAAGGTCGTTCTGACTTTTTGAGGGGTAGCTCTGTGATGCTGTTCATGTGGTTGTCTGAAAGATTTTGCTTGGCGACTCCTCCAGAGTATCCCTTGTCGGCCGTACCCAACTTCTTTTCACGCTATTTTATCAGCATTGGCCTGTATGTTGAGAACTGGGAGAATTGGCTTGTGGAGTATGGGGCTCCTGGGTTGTATTGGTCAGTGCCTTGGTGGGGACAGTAGCAGCCAGTTCTGGAGCTAGGAGAGTATTCATATGTGGGGCTAGTTGGTCTTAGACATACCTCTTTTTATTTTCCTTGGCGGCTTTTGCGCCAATTTGGTTGGGCGCAGATCGTGCCCCCTCGAACCTCAAATTTCTTTTCGGTAGAAGATTTGACTAAGCGCTTGCGTTTGTTGCTTGGATCTCTGTGGTAAAGTCGGCGTCCGTCGACCCATCCCTCTCAGTCTGTCGGGGAGGTTTGGCATGTCCCCAAAGATTATATGAAGTGGTTGTGGTGAAAAGTAGTCAGTAAGATGTTGGCAGTGGAGACTGGACAGAGATGGTTTATTTTATCTAACAGCATGGAAGGGGGTGTTGTGGTTTTTTCGAAGATGGTTAAGGCTCATCGATCCATGGAGTGTTTACAGCATTCTATTCAGGCAGGGGAAACTTGGGGACCTCAGGATGTAGTTGATGAGGGTGCAGGCTCCTCTGGTGGGTGTGGGTAGGACTCTTGGGGAGTTTATTTTGTGTAACAGGTGTGGGGATTTTATTTAGCTTTGATGGTTAATGGGGAAGGGATTTATCCATTCCTTTTTCTTATGTAATCCGTGCTGAATTTTCTTATTAATGAAATCAACAAGTTTCTGATCATCCAGCTGTGCCTCTCGATGAATTTTGCATTTTTAATTATCTATACTGATCGCTAAGGCATACATAATCTTTTTATTCAAGTATTTTTAGAATGAACCGCCATTCTCGGAGGTAAGAAAAGAATAGTATTTTGTGAAAAAGAAAGGGCCGCACTCATGTGAGGTGTATCAGCTGCCTACGTACATCTGGGGTTTTTGAAAAGTTTTAAAATAGTTTTTTGTAGAGGATCAGGCCCACGTAGTTCTGGGTAGAGAGAAATGAAGAGTTTTTTTTTTTAGAATAGAAGGGGGATGAGAAGAGTCGTAGTGCGACAAGATTTCGGACTTAGGGGTAAAATTTCTCGAGTCGGTCCAAGTTGACCTGACGAGCCATCTCTTCCCCATCTAGGTCAGTGAGCATGGCGGCACCGCCGGATAAGATTTTTTTCATAATGTAGGGGCCGCTCCAATTGGGCTTGAGTTTCCCTCTGGGGTCCCAGATGGGTTCTATTATCTCTTTGAGGGATAAATCCCCCTCCCGGACATCGCGGTCCTTGACTCTCTTGTTGAATGATCGCGCTATTCGACGATGGTACCCCTGTATGTGGTAAAGAGCTTTTAATCTTCTTTCATCTAGGAGGGATAGCTCATCAAGACGGCTTTGGCACCAGTCTTCTTCACTAACCTTGCTTTTGAGCATGACGAATAGCGAGGGTATTTCCATCTCCACAGACTGCTTCCATGTTGTAGACCAGGGAGTAAGGGGTAGCCCCAGTAGAGGTTCGTATTGAGGTTTGATAGCCCCAGAGGGCGTACGGGATTCGGTCGTCCCAATCTCTACAACTTTCGGTCATCTTGCTGATGATGTCTTTGAGGTTCTTATTGGCGGCTTCAACTTCACCATTGGTCTGAGGTCGGTAGGGAGAAGATTTGTGTCTCTGAATCCCGTACTCGTTCACTACTTCTGTGACTTCTGCTTCGAAGTGCAGCCCGTTATCTGACACCAGCTCGTGCGGGACCCTATATCGGCAGATGATATTTTTCTTGAGGAATTTTACCACTTTCTTGGCGTTAAATACTGCATATGACTCAGCTTCGACCCATTTGGTGAAGTAATCGATGGCAACCAGGATGAACTCATGTCCGTTTGAAGACTTTGGTGTAACCTTCCCTATGATGTCGATACCCCAGGTGGAGAATGATCAGGGAGAGGTCATGTTGTATAATTCTCGCAGAGACAAGTGTTGAAGATTGGAAAATTATTGGCATTTGAGGTACCTCCGAACATAGGCGGTGCAATCCTGGATCATGGCGGTCCAGCAGTAGCCTTGTCGGATGATCTTCTTGGCAAGCATATGACCATTCATGTGGGGTCCGCATTCCCCGCTGTGGATTTTCTGCATTATTTTCTCAATCTCAGCCCCAGCAATACAGTGTAGATGAGTTCCATCGAAATTCCTTCTGAGTAGGGCTTTATGACAGATGATGTAGTGGGCGGCCTGTCTTCAGAGGGTTATTTGATCTTTCTTGTTGGAACCCTCGGGATACCTACCATGTTTGAGGAGGCACCAAATATCATAGTACCAACAATCGGCTGGTTTGGGATCTTCGGTAGAGACGAGCTCAATATGGTAGCAATGGGTCGGTTTGTCTTGCTTTTGAACTAAGAAGGGGGTCATTGTTGTTCCCTCGGGCATGTCGACCATGGAGGCCAAGGTAGCGAGAGCATCAACTAGGTTATTCTTTGCTCGGGGTAGGTAATGGAAGGTGATATCTCGGAATTGGGAGGTTAACTCTTTTAATTGGGCATGAAAGGGTTGGAGCTTTTCGTCCTTGACTTTCCACTTTCTGAGCACTTGACCGATGATAAGGGCAGAATCCCCATAGACATCAAGGTATTGAATACCTTTCTTGAGAGCGACTTTGAGGGCCACTGTGCATGCCTCGTATTCCATCATGTTATTGGTGCAAGGGAAATCCAATTTAATGGCGATGGGAGTGTGGGAGTCATCTGGGGCGATCAGAAGTATCCCAATGCCATATCCCTTTTGTTGGCAGCGCCATCAAAGAATATTTTCCATCGAAGGTGGTCTTGAGTGGTGCAGAGGATATTTTCATCTGGGAATTCGGAGATCCAAACATCTGCTTCTTCTATGGGGTAATCAGCGAGGTAGTCAGAGATGGCTCTTCCGTTAACAGCTTTCTGTGTGACATACACGATATCGAACTTGGTTAGGAGTATCAACCATCGGGCCATTCGACTAGATAAGGCGGGTTTCTCAAGCAGGTATTTAATGGGATCCATTCGGGATAAAAGTTTGATGGGGAAGGAGAGCATGTAGTGCCGCAACTTTTGGGTGACCCAGACAAGTGCGACACATGCCTTTTCTAAAGCAGTGTAGTTGACCTCGTACCCGACCAATTTGCGACTGGCGTAATATATGGCTCTTTCTTTACGGGAGTCTTCAAGATATTGGGCTAGCAAAGCCCCAGCTGCAGTGTCGGTTATGGTTAGGTATAGGAGCAAAGGGAGACCAGACTGTAGTGGCATGAGAACTGGAGGTTGGGTTAGGTACTATTTGATTCGATCAAAAGCTTCTTGGCAGGCCTCATTCCAAACCTTGGTTGAATCCTTTCGGAGGAGCTTGAAGATTGGTTCACAGATGGAGGTTAGCTGGCTGATGAACAGGCTGATATATTGTAATTTTCCAAGAAAACCTCGGACTTCTTTCTCTATTCGGGGTGGTGGCATCTCAAGTATGAACTTCAACTTGGCAGGATCTTCTATCCCCTTTTCGCTGACCATGAATCCTAAGAGTTTTCCCTTTGTAACACCGAAGACACACTTTTATGGATTAAGTCTCATCTGATACCGTCGCAGTCGTTCGAAGAACTTCCGGAGAGCGGGAACATGACCTTCTCTAGTTTTGGACTTGATAATCATATCATCCACATAAACCTCGACCTCTTTGTGAATCAGATCGTGCAGGATGGTTGTGGAGGCCCTTTGGTGGTTAGCCCCAGCATTCTTGAGACCGAATGGCATAACGGTGTAACAAAAAGTTCCCCATGGGGTGATGATTGCAGTTTTTTCTTGGTGGTCTGGGTGCATCTTGATTTGGTTGTATCCGGCAAACCCGTTGACGAATGACTTGAGAGTATGACTGGCTGTGTTGTCCACGATCATGTCGATATTGGATAGCGGATAATCATCCTTTGGATAAGCTTTGTTTAAATCTTGATAATCTACACACATTCGAACCTTCCCTCCTGATTTCGGCACGGGCACAATGTTGTCTAGCTATGTGGGATATTCGATCACTCGAATGAAACCCACGTTTAACTGTTTGACCACCTCTTCTTTGACCTTGAGCGACCATTCGGTGCGGAGCTTTCTCAATTTTTATTTAACTGGCTTGTAATCTGGGAGAGTGGGGATCTCGTGCTGAGCTATTTCAGGATCAATGCCGGGCATATCATCATACGACCATGCGAAGACATCTAGGAATTCCCTTAGCAATTCTTCGAGTTGTGCACGCTCATGCTCGTCAAGGGTGGACCCTATCCTAATCTCGCGCAATTGGCTACTAGAACTGAGATTAATAACAACAGTCTCTTCTTCATTAACTTGAACGCGGTTATGTTGTTTATTATTAACCTTATTTAGATCAGTTAAGAATTATTCATTTGCAAAATCATCATCATCAAAAGTTTGATTAGAATTCAAGCAGTTAATGTAAGGCACAGCAAGATACTCAAAATCTTCATTTATTTCATTGATAGGAAAAACAGCATTGAGAACCTCATCAAAAGAGGTCTCGATTAAATTTGAGCAAGGATAGACAACAGAAGAAGAAATAGGGTAAACATTGGGGTTAGGGGAGCTTTCAAGAGGTAGGACTGGAGCAGCATGCCAGTTGAGGAGAGTTATATCAGCAACTTTAATCATATGGGATGGATCCATTGATGTAGTGCCTGAATGCACCATGCAGAGTGCCAGCCCCAATATCTGTAAGTTGAAGGAATCTTCGGAATCACTTTCCTTAGTCTCTTCGATATCTTTGATGAGAGGTTGTACGCGGTGTGGGGAACTTTCGACCCATGGATAGCTATCTTGGAAAAAGATCTCCATTCCAGGCTTTATCTTCTTGTCTGTGTGGTCATACCATGGTTCTAGAAAATCGTAAAAGGGGAAGTCCTTGCCTTCTTTAATGAATCGTCCATTTAAGGAGTCTCCTGAGATAGTTCGGATGCAGTCTAATCTTCTCTTTGATCAAGACTGGCGGATTATTCCGAGCTCTTATTTTGATGGTTGATACCCCAAGCCGTAAGGAGGGAAAGCCTTTTTCAGTTCGATGGGCTCAAGTATCCCTTGCTGCCTTTGCCCTAGCCCTAATCCGGGCATGAAGTGCATGTTTCTGAACATCTGAATCACATTGACATTGCCACGAGGGTCATATTCTGGACAAGCCCTTTCTTTGAAACCATCCCCTGCGGGGAGTAGGAGTGGCTCAACGCGAAATCCTGATAGGAGCATATCATTTGACCCGTGTTGTATCTCGAGAATTGGACTGCTGGTGCTTGCACCCTCGATATTTTTATCGTCGCCCAAAATGGTGATGACTCGCCTATCGGCGAAGAACTTCAATTTCTGATGGAGTGAGGAAGAGACACCCTTGATGTTGTGGATCCAGGGGCGTCCGAGCAACAGGTTGAAACAAGCTGGGATGTCTATGACTTGGAATTCAACGACAGGGTTTATAGGGATAACCCCTATTACAAGTTTTATTGATCCCATCACCTCTCGACGAGTATTATTGTAGGCACGCACGACGGCAGAGGTTGGAGAGAGGTCTCTTTCTTTCATGCCTAAACACTTGAAGGTTCTCAGAGGGCAGACGTTCAAGGCGAATCCTTTATCGATAAGGGAGAGTGGCACGGCCTTTCCCATAACTTCGACGGAGTTGTTGAGTGCATAATTGTGATTCGGCCCAATTCTAGGGATTTTTTCTTCAGAGAATGATAGAATTCGGGTAGAGGTCAAGGATCCGATCAGATTTACCGCTTCTTCTGGTGTGGTAGATGGAGGAACTATGGGTCCAGTGAGTAACTTGATTAAAGCATTTCTGTGCAGCTGGGAAGACATGAAAAGCCCCCATAGAGTGATGTTAGCTTGAGTTTTCTTCAGTTGATCGAGGATCTTGCTCTCCTCGATGGTCATCTCTGGCATAGGAAGGTTTTCAACGCCCTTCCCTTTGTCATTTACTGGTAGTGAGCTTGGAGCCTGGTAATGTCTCCCTGATCTGTTCATGTGATTAACTGAAGAATGAAAGAACATGAATCCCATTTCCTCGTCAATCTCGAGTTGTTCTGCCACCCTATTTATTTCTCCGAGGAGTTCTTTAAATGTTATCATCCCACATATGTCGGCTACTGGGCCAGTTCTTCCTGAAGCTTGTTCTTCACTTGAATCTTCGAATTCTTCCCCCCATCCGATGGCAATAATTTTGTCCTTCCATGTAAAGTTGATGTATTCCACAACTTCAACGGGTTCTTTATACAGGTCTTCCCATTCTGTGGGGATATGTGTGATTGAAGGGACCAAACGCCCTTGTAGCTTCAAAGTGTCAAGTAACCCGGTGATACTACAAATGCTGTTGGTTTACCTGAATAATTCTGCCATAATCTGGACAACATCATCCAGTCTGACTTTGTCGGTTGGTACCACACATTTTTTTAAATCTCGAGCCCATTTTCGTGCTTCTAAGAATAGTGTACTGAATTTCTGGCAATCGGTGACCATCTGTGAGGGAAATTTCAGCCCAAACTTTAGGAGTTAGTTTAACACCTCTGACAATTCCATACCTCCATTTTCAGAACGGGTACAGACAACCATGCATGCTCTGGTAAGGAGTGACAGTGCCTGATCAGCGAGGCTAGTAGGGTGTAGGAGGAAGTATGGGCAAATTTGAAGAGGTTTAGGAGAGTATATGGGTGTGATTTGAGTTGAGGGATCAAAATCTGGGTTTTCTTCCAAGAAGATGGCATTGGTCTGATTTGGGAGTGGATTGTGAGTAGTGTTTGGCTTAGGATTAGCTGGTGAGGCGATGGTACCCCGATCAATGAGATCTTGGATTATGTTCCGAAGGTGAAAGCATTGGTCGGTGGTATGGCCAACAGTTTGGTAAAAGGCGCAATGAGCATCAGTCTTGAAGTTTCTTGGGAGTGGATTTAGCAATGGACGTGGATCCAAAGGTTTGATAAGGTTTCGGCTTAACAGGGCTTGGTAAACTTTGGATAGGGGAGCGTGGAGCTCAGTGTATTCTCTTCGAATGAGGGCAGGGCGACTTTCTGGTGCCCATGATGTGGTTGGTTGATAGATGTTGTTGATGGTTGAGACTGTAGCACTGGCAGGCTTGTCATACTTTCGAAGGGTGAACTGTCTAGACACCTTCTTCGGTTCAACCTCTGTTTTAATGATACTTTCCTCGATTTCTACTCCAGCCTCTCTGAGAGCTCGAAAGTGGGGATAGTATTGTCCTCCCATCGTCACTCGGACATGGGGCAAAAAGTTCTTCTTCACTATATTGACCTTCTCTTCCTCGGACGACTGACTGGTCATGGTAGCTACTTGCTCCCTCCACCGGGTTATGATGTTACTGACTGATTCTCCAGGATTCTATTTGAGCAGCTCTAAATCAGGACGGGTGACCTCAGGCTCTTCGTTGTATTTATACTGCGACATGAATTCTTGGGCTATATCCTCCTAGCTACGGATTCTGGATTCCTCAAGAGATAAAAACCATCGGAGGGCACTATCCTTCAAAGTTTGCTGAAACAATTGGGCCATCACCTCCTCAGAAGCCCCAAGTAGAGTCATGGAACGATGATAACCGCGAAGATGAACAATTAGGGGGCCACTACCTCCGAACTTCTCGATATTTGGCATCTTGAACTTCTCGGGTAACCTCGCTTTAGAATAAGAAGACATATGGGTGTAGTCCATGTAATTCCCAGAGATCCTGACTTGGTCAAACTTCTTGGTGAGCATCTTGAGATCCTTTTTGACTTTATTCAACTCCTCCTCCTTTGGATCAGTGACCACAGGCAGGTTAGCCATAGGCTGGGCAATGTTTGGCATTGGAAGATGGGAAGGCGATGGCCCATTGGCAGGAGGGGCACGTGGAGCGTGCTGATATTCTTCGGGAACCCAAATAGGCTCGGGTGGACCCATAGCACGAGGGAATAGGGCCTCGGGCTCTTGAGGAATTGGAACCTGGTTTCGTTGCATTTCTCGGACCTCAGTTTGGAGGTTGTCAATCTTGGACACGAGCTGAGCCAGGACTGTCGTCAAATCCGGCTGCATGACTGGTACTTGATCTGTATTCTCCATAGAAAGTGGATGGATTCCGGACTCGAAAGAAGTAGTAGAGGAACGAATGTAACTCCGGGGTGATTTGACTGAAGACCGAAGCCAGTAGGGAGCCAGGACAAGGGCTTGCGATCGACCTGAGAAGGCGTAGGATGAGATTTATTTTTATGAGAAAAAAGGAAGAACTATTTTTGAATTTTTGATAAAGAAGGGAAAAATGTTTTTGGATTTTTGATAAAGAAGGGAGAAATATTTTTGGATACGGGACTCAGCATAATTATTATTATGCTCTCACTTGTATTTAATTCTCCTAAATGCAATGTCGGACGGGACCCAAGCCTAGAAAAGTGGATTTTTAATATATGCAAAGTTACGGTTTGGACTTGTAACCAGGCTCACGGACAAAGTCCCAAAGTTACGGTTGGGTGGCAGATCGACTCGGAATTTCGACAGAGTTTCGGGTTGAAATCGATAATCTAAAGTGCGTGTCCTAGGTTTGACACTTATATACGGGTATGCAGTTGGTTGGGTGAATCGGCATGGGTTCCCCCCTTTGGAGTGACTTCCACGATATACGTTTTGCTCTTGCGGGCAATCGGTACGTGTGGACAAGCCATTTGATATACCTGAGTGTACGTGAATTGCCTCACTATATACCTCGTGAGGACGGTACGTGTGAGAGAGAATTCGATGTACTCGACGTACGTGAACGAATTCCCTGTGATATACCTCCCGTCATGACTTCGGTCAAGCGGTACGATGCGGGGGAACCGTTAGATATACGTCGAAGGTACTTGGCCAATGGAAGGTGAGAGTCATATTGCTTAGGCTAACTGCGACCTTCCGGACCAACGCCCATCAAGAAGTGACCCTCCAGTTACTGGGTAAAATTTGGTCAATATCAATGCTCTTTGGTGATGTTGCCTGAATCATGCATGATTCTCTTATTAGTATCTTATGATGAGAATGCCTTTCTTTAATTATGCCAAACCAGGAGCAAAGTACAAGTACCCCCAAAGGTACACCAAGTATGGAGGGGTGATGCGTGCAACATGGGGACATATGTGATCCTAGGTGCACGTGGCGTGAAGTGTACATGGAGAATTTTCTGCAAGTGTGTGAACATAAGCATAACCATAGGATATACATGGAAAAGGGGAACATGCAGATATAGGGGGAAACATAAGCAAATATAGCATTCATGTATATATAGTCAAGCCCACAAACAAACATAAACTCCCCAGCAGAGTCGCCACTGTGGCCATCCTCGATCCCCGTCGCGAAGGAAAAGGATCCTTTGGGTCCTGCGCGTCCCTCTCGAGAGAGCGCTTCGGCCGACGTCGTTTGAGATGTGATGTAAAAATGTAGAGAGATTCAGAGTCGCCAGTCTATTTTACTCAAAACAAACAAAAGAAAAAAGGGGAAGCCACCCCGAAATATGGCATCCAAAGACATACTGGTGCGTGCGAAACCAAATGATTCGAGAAGGGTTCGGAGGCTTAGTTACGAAATGAGAAGGTATTAGGCACCCATTCCGCCCTTTCGGTCTCTAATGAATATTTGCTATTTTCCTTTATATTTCCCCCCGTGATATGTGTGCATGTGTATATATAGAATGGAGGTAGGAATCCTCGACGATAAAGCGAGTGATCCGTAGGAAGGTATAAGAATAATATTAGAAAGTAAGATTTACGCGATTACCCCTACGTTGATCGTTATAAGGGAACGATAACGCATATGGAGTAATACGTCACTAAGAACAAGTATATAGATTATGAGGAAATTGGATTTAGAGAAAATGGAAAATATGGGAAAAAGTGAGAAAAGGACTCGAGTCTCGGGTTTTATCCCGAGACGCCTATGTAGCTTATAAGGTATCAAAATCCACGTAGTTCACATACAAAACGAGGGGTGGGGTTTATCCCATAAATCCAAATGGGGGATATCTTATTTGAGAGTGTGTGTGTGTGTGTAGAAAAAGTGTTTTAGTTGTGAGAAAAGTGTGGAAAAAGTGTGAGAATCCCTACTTGGAATTTATGAGCAAATCCTATTTTTCTTGTTTTTTTGGGTTTTTATCTATATGAAAATATGAGATGTGCAATAATACTAAATAAAAGGTATATTTAGGATGTGCGAGATGAGATAATAAAAGTGCTAAGTAAGAAAACAAGTTATTGGGAATTTAAGAGAATTTAAGAGAGAGTTTGAGAAAGTTGGACCTTCTTGAAGATCTTGAGCTTGATCTTGAATGTTTGAGAGAAGCCCTTGTGTGGGTACCAAGAATTAATACCATGGGCCTAGACGAGTAACCCAATTCTAGGGGTCCAAAGTCTAGGCCCCCCACTTCTTATTTTGATGCAGTCTCTTCCCACGTTCCCTTGAAGGGAAGTCATGGGAAGGATGGAAGACGTGGGGAAACCATCACCCTCACTCACCTAAATATACATGTATATATTAAACCCTAGGTCCGGGGCAAAAGGACAAGTTGTATTCTCTGTAATTACTTTCCGGAGTATATAGAAATAATATCGACTGCACCACCGTAGACGTAGGCACATCTTTGCTGAACCACGTACATCCTTTGTTGTGTGATTGTCATTTTATATTCCTTGTTCTTACTTGGTGAATGCTCTTTTCTTATTTATTCGTGTTGCACAATAATTGTCACCACAATTGGCGTCGTCTGTGGGAAGCGTTCATCTTTCCCTGAGAAGAGCCCACACCAAGAAAGGAGTTTAAGATGTCTGGTCATAGCAGCAATGCCCCTCAGGCAAGGGATATTCAAGAACCAACTGCTCCTCGCAGGATTAGGTCTGAAGTTTGACGTTCAGATCAGAGGGCTCACTTGGAAAGGCCGGCCTCAGAAGAAAGCCAGGGACCAGTAAGGTCCACACAGATATCCAGATTGATTGATGCGTACGAGGCAAGGCTCCACGAGCAAAGGGAGTCTTCTCGCAGGTACGAAGCTGAGAATGCTCGCTTGAAAAGGAGACTGGAAAGACTGGAGAGGGAGCTTCATCCTGATAACATGAGACATCCATACCGCACTCCTAGCCCTCAGGCGAGTAAATCTCGCAGCCGAGGAAGGAGCCCAAGGCAAGGATTTCGAAAGGTCGAGGGAGACGAATCAGGCAACGACCTCCGCGAACAGCTGCGAACAGCTCGACGTTACCAGAGCCCTGCTCGCAGCAATAAGAACATACGAGATCTGGTCCGCAGGGAAATGGACCAACATCCTGCCCACCACGGTGCCAGATCAACCATAGAACTCGCAAGACGAGCTCTCAAAACCCAGATGAAGTCACCCTTCATGAGGGAAATCGAAGAGGAAGAAGCCCCCAATAAATTTGTTATTCCAAGGTTCAAGATTTATGACGATAAGACTGATCCCATCGATCATGCCATGCAATACCGACAGGCCATGGCCCTCTGGAATCACCGGGATGCACTGATGTGCCGTATTTTCCCCTCAAGCTTGCATGATGTGGCGCAGAAATGGTTCGAAAGACTCCCCCACCGATCCATCCGAAGTTTCAAATCCTTGGCCGAACTCTTTACGTCCCGCTTCATTACTAGTAGCTCCCATCCCAAAAGGATGGACGCCTTGTTGACAATGAAGAAGACGCCTCAGGAAACCCTCCGAGACTACGCAAAAAGGTACTGGGAGTTGTTCAATGAGGTCGAGGACTGCTCGGAGCAAGTGGCGGTGGCCTCCTTCAAAATTGGGCTGCCCAGTTCTTCCCTTCTCTACCAGTCTCTGACGAAGAAGGAAGCCCTAACCATCGACGACCTAATGGCTCGCATCGAGAAGTATGCCAAGGTGGAAGACGTCACCCGCCCCAGTACAGGGGAAAACGGTCGAGCTAAACTCACTATTAAGGGAAGTGACAAAATCGAGAACCAAAAAAAAGGAGGGAAGAACGGGGGAAAATGGCTCCAAGAACGGAAGGAACCATGACGCGTCGAAAGCATTCCAGGCGGTCAACACCGTCTTCAAAGAACCAATTTACAAAATTCTCGTGAAGATCAAAGATGAGCCATTCATCAAGTGGCCCAAGAAAATGGGAGGAGATCCCTCGAAGAGGAACAATGCGTTAAGATGCACTTTCCACAAAGAGGGAGGACATAAGACCGAGCACTGCAAAGCTCTAAAGTCTCACCTCGAGGAGTTGGCCCAGTCTGGGCATTTGAACGAGTTTGTGGAAAAGAGGGCAGAAAGAGTGGATGCCAACAGAGAGGAGAGACCTAACAACGTGCTGGAAGATGATGCCGGATATGAATTCTCAGTAATCCACGGAGCATCTGACGTCAAGCAGATACAAGGAAACTCAGCTCGAATGGAAATGAAAAAACTTACAGCTGTAATGCAGGCTTTCCAAATTGACCCAGTAAAATCACAGTCAAGAAAGCTTCGACGAGCAGAGGACGTCAACTATGACAAGCATATTGTTTTCACGGATGAAGATCTCGTGGGGGTAAGGACCCCACATCATGATGCTCTGGTCATTACACTCAGGATAGCCAACTTTGACATCGACAAGCTGCTCGTCGATCAAGGAAGCTCATCCAAAGTAATGTACCTCGACCTATTCAGGAAATTGAAGTTAAGAGTCACCGACCTAAAGGAAGCTACTATTCCTTTAGTTGGCTTCGCTGGGAAAATAACTATGCCCCTGGACAAGGTTGTATTATCGGTGCGCACTGAAAATGTTTCCAAGATGATCGAGTTTTTGGTAGTCGACATCGATTCGCCATACCAGGCCATCCTCGGCAGGGGATGGCTTCATGCGATGAAGGTAGTCCCCTCGACCTACCATCAGAAGCTCAAGTATGTAACCGAGCTAGGAGTAATGGAGATCCACGATGACCAAGCAATGGCGAGGAGGTGCTTCATAGTAGCCATCCGACCAAAGCCAGAAAAGAAGGCCGGACAACCCAGCGAGAAAGTTGAAGAAGGTGTGATACCTTCCAAATAGCAATTAAAGTACGGAAGACCCGGAGTAGAGGAGACCAGGCTCCCCCCCTCCGAGCGTGTCGTCGAGGACCTGGTAGAAATTACAGCTGAAGATGGCAACAGTAATAGAGTCTTCTTGATTGGAGCATCTCTCACCGACCAAGAACGGAAGGAGTTGACAACCTTGCTGAGGCGCAACGTAGATGTTTTCGCATGGGAACCATACGAATTACCTGGAATCGACCCTGGTGTGGTCTGTCATCAGCTGCACGTCGACCCCACATTCAAGCCAATCTCCCAAAAGGCACGGCGAAGTGCGCCCGAGAAGGCTAAAGCGGTCGAAAAGGAAGTAGAAAAACTGCTGGATGCAGGATCCATACAGGAAGTACAATTCCCCAAGTGGTTGTCCAACCCAGTAGTAGTTTCGAAGAATAATGGGAAGTGGAGAGTTTGCATCGACTTCACTAACCTCAAAAGAGCATGCCCTAAGGATAGTTTCCCCCTCCCAAAAATAGACCAACTAGTAGACGCCACTGCAGCTCACGAGCGAATGAGTTTCCTGAACGCGTACTCAGGGTATCACCAGATCCTCTTGTATGCCCCAGACCAAGACAAAATGGCGTTCATCACAACAGCTGGGTTATATTGCTACAAGGTTATGCCCTTTGGGCTCAAGAATGCAGGAGCAACCTATCAGCGGCTGGTCACTAAAATGTTCAAGGATAAAATGGGAGACACCATGGAGGTCTACATCGATGACATGCTCGTTAAAAGCAGGAAGAAAGAAAATCACCTCTCGAACCTGTCAAACACCTTCGAAATCCTCAGGAAGTACCGGATGAAACTTAATGCGAGCAAGTGCTCCTTCGGCGTCCAGTCAGGAAAATTTCTTGGATACTTGGTCAGTAACAGAGGCATAGAAGCTAATCCAGATCAGATCGATGCAATCAACAGGGTGTAACCCTCTCGCACAATCTGGAACGTGCAGAAGCTCACTGGAATGCTCGCTGCCTTGAATCGCTTCATCTCCAAATCCTTCGAGAAGTGCAAGCCTTTTTTCCAGCTTCTAAAGGGAAGTAAAACGATAGAGTGGAGCCCAAATTGCTCACGAGCATTGGACGAGCTCAAGTCCTACTTAAGCACTCCACCGCTTCTTGTCATACCACAGCAAACAAATTCTTTGTACATGTACCTCTTCGTATCCAATCACACTGTCAGCTCTGCGCTAATATGCGAGGTTGTAGGAATCCAACACCCCGTTTATTACGCAAGCAAGACCTTATTAGACGCCGAATAAAGGTACCTGCCATTGGAGAAGCTCGCCTTTTCACTAGTAATAGCCTCGAGGAAGTTGAAGCATTATTTCGAAGCTCATACTATCATCGTCCTTACATCGCATCCCCTTAAGGCGGTCCTAAGGAAAGCGAATTTGTCGGGCAGATTGTCTAAGTGGTCAGTCGAGCTCGGCCGGTTTGACATCAAATTTTAACCAAGGACAGCTATCAAGGGTCAGATCCTTGCTGATTCCATAGCCGAATTCACAGGCGAAGAATTCTCCGACCAACCTCAATCAACAAGGCAAGAGAAGAACCAGGCAACAGAGGAAACCTGGAAACTCTTCGTTGATGGATCCTCCAACTCAAAGGGGGCAGGGGTAGGCGTTGTTCTCATCACTCCACAAAACACAATCCTTGAGCAAGGAATCATGCTTGGATTTGCAGCCTCCAACAACGAAGCAGAGTACGAAGCCCTAATAGCCGGTCTCCAAAAGGCGCAAACTCTAGGAGCAAAACTTTTACAGGTGTTCGGCGATTCTCAACTAGTCTCCAATCAGATAAGTGGAGATTACAATGCAAAGGATGAAAGAATGGCAGCCTACCTCGCCTTAGTGAAAAAAATAATGACAAGCTTTGAAGAGATCAACATCCAGCAGTTTCCCAGGGGGCAAAACAGTCATGCTGATGCCTTAGCAGCCTTGAGTTCGACAGTTGACTCTGACCTAAAAAGGATCATCCCTATCGATTTCCTCATTTGTCCGAGCATTAACCACAACAGCAAGCTACCAAACGTGGAACAGATACTCCAGGTGGGGTCAGCCCCCAGCTGGATGGACCCCTTAAGGGACTATTTAAAGTATGGCACGCTCCCAGATGACAAGAAAATTGCCCACCAGATAAGAGTCAAAATTTCTCGCTTTCACTTATCCACAGGAGGCGACTTGTATAAGAAATCCTTCTCCGGTCCCTACCTTAGATGCGTCCACCCAGGTGATGTCGAGCAAGTGCTACACGATCTTCACGAAGGAATCTATGGAAGTCATGTCGGAGGCAGGTCTCTAGCCTTTCGAGTAATGAAGGAAGGCTATTGGTGGCCATATATGCAAAAGGACTCCGCAGTATATGTCCATAAATGCCTAAAATGCCAACTCCACGCCCTATAGCCCACCAACCCACCAGCGACCTAAAGTCCCTGTCCAGCCCATGGGCCTTCGCCCAATGGGGAATGGACATCGTGGGACCACTGCCTACCGCTGCCGGAAATCGCAAATATCTGTTGGTTGCGACTGACTACTTACCAAATGGATCGAGGCAGAACCCCTAGCGAACATCCGAGATGCCGATATGATAAGGTTCATATGGAGGAATATAATCACTCGATTTGGAATTCCCAGAACCATCATCACCAACAATGGAACACAGTTCAAAAGTGGCCCCTTTCAGGACTTCTGTAACGAACACGGGATCAGACACCACTTCAGTTCGGTGGCCTACCCTCAGAGCAATGGCCAAGCTGAAGCTTCCAACAAAACTGTGATCGATGGATTGAAGAAGCGATTATAGCGAGCCAAAGGCGCATGGTTAGCAGAGCTACCCCATATACTATAGGCATACCGAACCACTCCCCGGCGAGCAATAGGAGAAACCCCATTTTCGCTGACATATGGCATGGAAGCAGTCATCCCACTAGAAGCGGGTTTGCCAACAATAAGATCCAACCTTGTTGACCAAGGCCAGAATGATGAGGCATTGCTCGCCGAACTCGACCTAGACGACGAGCGCAGAGAACTTGCCCTAGTGAAGCTAGTGAGCTATCAGCAACAGCTCGCGAAGCACTACAACAAAAGGGTTAACCCAAGAACATTCCAAGTTGGGGACTATGTTCTAAGGAAAGTCCTGGGCAGTACAGTGAAGTCGTCAGACGGCAAGCTAGGCCCAAACTGGGAAGGACCCTTTAAGATAACTAAAGACGATCTGCAAGGTGCCTATCACTTGGAAATGATGGAGGGAAGAGAAATACCACGAGCATGGAACGCAGCTAATCTTAAGAAATTATATTTTTAGATCTTTTTCTTGTATTCTTTTGTTATGAAAATAGAAGTTCATTTCCCTTATTACTAATGAAAGCTACCTAATTGGTTACACTCTGATTGGTAACAACTGCATTTATCGCACATCTTTTCCAAATAACAGGCACATTGATCACTATAGTAGGGAAATACCCCTCCTCAGGTCGTCGTCATAAAACATGAGAGACCTCTTAGCATTGCCCCTGGCAATATATGAAGCCCTACAGGGGATCGTTAGGCAATACGACCAAATTCTATATTGGTCGTCAAACCTACTTTGATTGAGTAAAATCCTGATCAGATGAAGACGTCCAACACCAGGTGTGTCCTCGCCAATTGCCCCACTTAGGCCTAAGGGAGTGTGACGACACAACCTAAAAGGTAAAGTGGAGCACAATGGTATCTTGGTATTATACTGGACTGGGGGGACACTTGCATGACAAAATAAAAAAGATTATAGAGCAACAAGAATATGAAAAGTAGGATGCACATGTTTAGTCGGCAAAATTGCCAAAAACATAAACTTTTCATTAATCCATCATACTTGCAACAATGGTAATACATGTTTAGTCGGCGAGCTCGCCCAAAGCATTTACATTATCAAAAATACAAAAAAAATAACAACTGGCAAAATCTCAATGGGGTGGAGCCTCCGAGCAAGATAATCAGCCACTCGAGCTCTTCGTCCTTCATCAGGAGCAGGAGCTAACTCCTCCACAACCTCATTCGCATCCGACTCCAGTAATTGCCGAGGAATAGCATCGATGGGTATCCATCGATCATCCCTCCGAAATGGGTTAGGCATCAGGGTGGAGGAAGACATCTCATGACGACACCATAGCACCGAGTTCCTCGGTACTTGCTGCTCCTTCAAGGCACTTAGCCACCCCCTGATTAAAGAAAGATCCTTAAACTCAGACAACCTTATTGGAGCATCCGACCAGCCTTTATCATAACCGTCAGCCCACGCTTGCCGAGGGCCTTTCTTAAACAAGTGTCGCAACCGAGTAACGTCCCTTTGAAGCCCAGTAGCGATTACATATGCTCGCTGAACATCACCGCGGAGTTCTTCCATTTCCCTATCGCGAAGTTCTTCTGCTTCCTTGTTTCTGCTCCTGGTGCTCCTACCAGCTCTCGGAAGGGGAGGGCAAGTGGGACTTCGCGACATAGGAGGAGTAACATTATGACCAGCTCTAGTTTGCGATGATGAGGAGCCTTGCAATACTGCTCGAACAGTTATCGGTGCATGCTCCCTGAGTCGTAAGACTTCTCTCCTCAGGTCTTCATTCTCCTACTAAAGAACCTCCCCTACTTGGTTGATCTCGGAGGCCTCTAATAGTTTTGTCCTCAGCACATTGACCTCCTCTTGCACTGAAGCACCAATGTCCTCCATCTCCTGGAGTCTGTCCTTCAGCTTGGCCACGAGCTCAGATTGCTCCTTATACTTCTGATTTCTAGACCTAAGGGACTTGAAAATCTTAACGAAGGCCTGGCGAACTTCGGAACTCGCATTGGGGCCAAGGGTCCTACCCAACTGGGAAGTGGCAGGAATGTAATCATCCACACCAACTAACTACATGCGAGAGAAAGAAAAAGGAGAGAAAGGGACAAATCAGTACAAGCAGAAATGAAGCCTTTTTCATTAATGAAAATTAAAATTACATCGAACTGAAAAAATAAAGTTTACAGACTGGAAAAAACAAAAATACAAAGCAATCCTATCAGATAACTAATTAGCAACCTCAGGTGGCCCAGAGGTTGATGGCCCTGTCCCCTTATTAGCATTAACAGGAGCACTGCCCTCGGCAGGGGTGGCCTCTGTCACCTCAACAGAAGAAACGTCAGCAGGGGACGCCTGAGGAACAGGATCAGAGCCTTCAACGGCTGGGGCAGGGTCCTCATCTACGACTAGCCTCGGCCCTTGGTCATGCTCGTCAAAAAGAGGAGATGAAACATCCACTCCAGCAGCAATGAGAGCCTTGTTCCATCCTTTCTTGAAGTTCAGACGGCTAATATAGCCTATCTAAACTTCAGCATCCTCATATGCTGCAGCCCAGCCAGAATTGTAAGAGTCTTCCTTGGCGGTAACAACCTCGGACTCCTTCTTCTTTAGCTCTTCAGAGAGCACCCTGTTCTCCTCAACGACTGTAAGTTTGCTCGAGCAAACCAAGTCATACGCCTGCCTCAGCTCCTTTAGATCTTAAACTGCAGCGTCCTTCTCCTTGTTGGCAGTGGCAAGAGCCAAGTCGGATGAAATCCGAGCAGCTTCAACGGCTTTGAGGTTGGCCTCGAGCTCTTTACCCTTCAGCTTCAGGGCAGAGTTCTCTTGCTCCATCTCACTATTCTTCTTTACCAGCTCATCGCATGAACGATACAGCACGGCGAAGTCAGTAACAAACTGCAGAAAAGAGAAGGCATTAGAAGTGGAAAATAAGGGAAGTCAGAAAAACATAAGAGAAAAAGGGAAAAACCTTACCAGAGTAAGCCTCTGACTAGCCTGAAGGGCCAAGTGCTCTGACCCTACTGCCCTGTGGCGATCAGCCGGGAGGACAGCTTTCTCGAGCAGAGCCGGGGCCAGCTGGGGAGAAATTACCACGGAGGCCCCCTCGGGCAGAGCAGACACCGAGACTAAGGCCTGCCCGGCCTTCGTCCTTGCTTCAGCCCTCCTTTTCTCTCTCTCTTTCCTCCTCCTCTCCTCTACCTTTCATTTCTCCTCCATTTTCTTCCTCTCTTCTTCCTTTTTCCTCTCTCTCTCTCTCTCTCACCTGCTCCTCTTCCTTCCTCTTCCTCTCCTGCTCCTGAGCAGAAGACCGGGAACTAGTAGCCACAGCCCCCGAGGTAGATTTTTGTTTCTTTGACCTCTGAGCGAGGAGCATATGGTCTTCATCGTCATCATCCCAGATCAGGTTCTTTCGGGGTGGAACCATTCCTTCACTCGAACTGCTGGAAGTGCTCGACGACCCTCGAGCTTTAGAAACCTCCCTATGATCAGAGGAGCTGCTACTGCTAGAGCTCTCTCCCCGTAAATCACTTAAAGCTCCTACAATGTCACTCTCAGAGCTTCCCTCTTCCTCGTCCAATTGGATAGGACTTGCAGCAGTCTCTTTAGGTGCTATGAAGCTGGAGCCAACGTTCTTGGACTCAAGCAGGAAGGCAGCAGACTTGGGATGCTCGCCGTCACCTAAAGGCTCTCGGAAGCTGGAGCCAACTTTCTTGGACTCAAGCAGGAAGGCAGCAGACTTGGGATGCTCGCCGTCACCTAAAGGCTCTCGGATGTTCCAAGCCTTTATCAATTCTGAAAGACGGACCTCGCTGAGTGCAGGTTCCAAGTTCTTCGACCTCACTGTGAAAGAAAAAGCAAAGAAGAGTTAGAAAGATCACAAATCAATAAAAGTCGAAACAACAGTACAATATCTACCTATGTATTCCTCCCCATAAAAGGGAACAGAGAACCTCTCAGACCTCGACCCTTCAAGTTGGGGAGAAAACTGGCAATTTCTAACAAGGAAACCCTCTTGCCAGTAGTCTTTATGGGAATCAGGTAGATTTACTACCAATACCCTGTCAGGGCTCCTGGCTTTGAGGTAAAGAACACCAGAACTAGTCCGAGAAAAGGAGTAGCAAAAACAAATTTCGGCGAGCCCTAACCTAGTTCCATACAATTGATTTATCCTATGTACGCCATTTACTATTTTCCACACATTGGGCGAGCATTGTGCATGAACAATATTAAAATAGCCAAAGAAGTGCAAAAACAAGTCATTGGGAGGAAAAGTGAGTCCCCCCTGGGAAAGCAACAGAACATGGATCCAGTGGGCATCATCTATCTCCCTAATATTTCTAGGAGGGGAGGAACAACACTCAATATCTACCCACTCAAGAATATTGTAAAACTCCCTAAACTCGGAAACCGACCTATGCCCAATCTTCGCCATTGGAAAACCCTAGAAAACTACAAACTCAAAGAGAAAGCACAGAGAAAAAGTACAAGAAACTTACAAGATAGAAGATCAATTCGATCGATGAAGAAGCGCGAGCCCAAACGGCGAGAAAGCAACGAGAATAGAGGTTGAGAGAAGAAGATACGAAGTTCTAGAACTCACAAGGAATGAAAAAGTGCTGGAAAAATTGAAACGATGATAGAAAAGTACCTAATCTAAGAAACCTTCAAGTTCTGCTAATCATAGTGCACAAGATACGAAGCGGGTGCTGCTAAAACCAGCTTAACAGTTTTCGAAGAATTGCAAAAGAGCCATTATGGCTAATCATTTAAATTTATTGAGCCCATGAACATGGCCCAATAAACTTAGGGGAAACTGTGGGTACCCAGAATTAATACCATGGGCCTAGACGAGTAGCCCAATTCTAGCGGCCCAAAGTCTAGGCCCCCCACTTCTTATTTTGATGCAGTCTCTTCCCACGTTCCCTTGAAGGGAAGTTATGGGAAGGATGGAAGACGTGGGGAAACCATCACCCCCACTCACCTAAATGTACATATATATATTAAACCCTAGGTCCGGGGCAAAATGACAAGTTGTATTCTCTGTAATTACTCTCCGTAGTATATAGAAATAATATCGACTGCACCACCGTGGACGTAGGCACATCTTTGCTGAACCACGTACATCCTTTATTGTGTGATTGTCATTTTATATTCCATGTTCTTACTTGGTGAATGCTCTTTTCTTCTTTATTTGTGTTGCACAATAATTGTCACCACACCTTGCACTTGGATGATGATGGAGAGTGGTTAATTCACCAAGTTTGATGAAAATGATGATGGAAAGTTGAAGTAAAAAAGGGATTTGGAAGTTGAAATCACGTTGCCTTCGAGAGAGATTTTTGGGATTCGCTGAGAGAGGTTTTTATCAGATCTGGGCTTTCCTTGCAAATGAGGTGAAGGCCTCCTTTTTATAGGCTCAGGTCAGTGCCGATCGACATAGACCCCTTCCTGCCTATCGGCACCTGCCTGCCGATATGTAGGGTCTGGAACCTGCCAATTGGCAGTGCGCTTCAGGCTTTTTCGGAAAATTGGCCGCCGAGGGCAAACCGTTGGTCAGAATTGCGCACGGGGCATACCATTGGAAAGGTAATTTAGAGACCTTCGAAAGTCCTTTGGATCGCTCCCGGGTTAGGGAGTTGACTTTGGGTCAAATATGGCTCGGAAGCGTTTATCGGTCCATTAGACGGGGAATCGTTCGGACGCAAATGGATCGTTCGTCCGTATGGTAAGTCCGAATTGCGCACGGGGTAGACCGTTGGAAAGGTTAGGATATGTACTTAGACATTCCAAAAAGTTTTACCCTGTTTGGATAGTTGACTTTGGTCAACCGGGCCTGAGAAGCATTCGGTGACCTCTCGGAGTCAAACGGATCGTTCGTCCGCATGGAAAGTCGAAATTACGCACGGTACGGACCGTTGGAAAGGGGATTCAGTTCCCTTAAAAGATTCATTCAGCCTCGATTGAGCTGAAGAGTTGACTTAGGTCAAATAAATCCCAGGAGCGCCCGGTGGCCTCTGAGTCAGGTTTCGGACGCAAACGGATCGTTCGTCCGCATGGTAAGTCAAAATCGCGCACGGGGCGGACCGTTGGAAAGGGTATTCAGTGCCCTTCGAAGATTCATTGAGTCTCGATCGAGATGAAGAGTGGACTTTTGGGTCAAACTGAGACAGGGAGTGCTCGATGGCTTCCAAATCAGTACTCGGGACATGACCTAGGTTTGTAGTGATAAGGGGAGGTACTAGGGACCTAAGGAGAGTTAGGGGGGTAACAGAATGGGGTGTCTACAATGACAATCCGACATTTTTGGTGTAGTGGTGCATCGTACTTCGTGAAACAAATGAAAACATTTGCTTACCGAAAAGACATGAAAATAAATGAAAACTGTGTGAAAAAATGTAAGAAAAAAAGAGTAGAGGAAGAAATAAATCTACTTACCAGAGCAGAGGTAGAGCGGTGGCCGTAGGCTGAATGACGAAGGGAGAATAACAGAGTAGTGGAGAGGGAGAACAATCCAATATTTCCAGTCCAAACAGCCCCAACGTTTACCCCTCCTCCCGCCATCAATACAAGATAAAACCACCACCAGTTCAAATCTGAACTAACCCACCATCAATACGGAATAATAGAGAAGGAGAATAGCACAACAGTAGAGAGGGAGAACAATCCAATCTGGAATAAACCTAAAAAAATTCAAATTTGAACCGAGGCGGCTGCCTCAATTCGTTCTAATGTGCGTCCACCCCTGGTTTTAATACTACTTATGCACAAATAAATTTATGACCATTATATAATATTAAAAAGGTCAAAATGTATAATATCAAAGTTTGGATATACATCTAAATATAATGTTATAAAATTCTTATTCTTATATAATGTGTGTGTGTGTGTGTGTGTGTGTGTGTGTGTGTGTGAGAGAGAGAGAGAGAGAGAGAGAGAGAGAGAGATAGAGATTAATGGATAAAATTTGAATTTAACAAAATCTATTAGAAATAGCATTTAATGAGTAATTATATAAAAATTGGCACATAAAAACTTTGGCACCCAACAATTAATAAGAAAAAATAAGCGGCATCTAAATCTCAAATAATCGTGATAGAAATACGGAAGAGAGAATTCAAATAATACTTTTTAATATCCTAGAGATATGGATATGCATAAGGTTATTAAGGTACTCGTTATGGGTAATTTGTATCCAAAAGAGACTATTCATATTTACAGATTTCCGTCATAGATATTTGTATTGTTAATATTGTTTATTGTTTATTATTTATTATTCTCTCTCTCTCTCTCTCTCTCTCTCTATATATATATATATATATATATATATATATATATATACACACACACACACACACACACACAAAATTTGGTTGAATTTTTTACTATTTTAAAGAAAGGATATGTTCATAGATACGTTGTTAGGAGGTATGTTAGAGAATGTTACTGTGTATTTATGATTTTCATAATGAGAAGATCATTTATAAAAAATTACATCCAAAAATTCAACTTGGAAGTGAGTGAGAAGATGATCATAAGTTTCAATGGCTAAAAATTCCCATATTTATCCAACTTTCAATACATCCACTTCCAAGCTATATTTTTGGATGATTTTTTTAGGACAATCTTATAATTATGGAGATCATGTATACCAAGTGTAATTGAAAAAGGTATTTCTTTACTATTTAAAAAAAATATGTGTTCATAGGTATTTTGTTAGGAGGTACGTTCGAGGATCTGACTTTGTGTGTGTGTGTGTGTGTGTGTGTGTGTGTGTATATAATTAATTAATTAATTAATTATTGCAAAAAAATTAAGAATTCGTTATTTAATGTATAAACACAATAAAATAAATTGTATCCTTTAATCTCTTGTATTTACAACATCTTACACTTTATAACTCTATTTTAGATTGATCATCTTTTAATTTAAAGCCACGACGATTGTGGACATCATTCATTTTGTGTACATATTAATGATGACTTATAGATATTGTTGTTGTTAATGTAGTTTAGTTTGTACATTATGCACTAGTCTTTTATGTTCACTAAAATTCTTTCTTAAACTCTCATTGATCTGATATGATCATCTATTAAGTTAGCAAAGATCACTTATTACGCATTAAATAGTATTACTTGTTTTTATCCTAAAATTTAATTTTCTGTTTTTATACACCACTTTATAATAAAATGTTGTTTTTTACTTACCCATCGAGAGTCAGGAAAGAAGAATGATTTTAGCATTGCGAGGAGATCGAATGTTAACTAAGGACATATTAGTTTACCATCCAACATTCATAACTAGCCGAGAAGAATAATGTTCTATTTAGAGATACCCCCTTAGATTTTACCCCACATGTATAAGGTACAAGGGATTTAATGCATAACGTACAAATGAGATAATTCACATGCATAATAGTAAGTCTATTTTTTAAAGTGGGAGGCTATGTCTAATTATGATATTATCTCATATGTGTCAAAGTAAACTAAACCATACAATTTTATATCTTATTTAGAAATTTTTGTTAATTTTTTGTAAGATTTTACAAATTGCCAAATCAATGATATATAAAAAAATATATGTATATTGAATAATGTAGACTTATACAAATATTATCCAAATCCGTGAAATCTGAAACGATACAGATAAAGATAATTATACATAATATTCAAACGAATAGGGATAAAAATATGTGCATTTTTAAATGGATATGGATAATATATATTATGATACAGACTCGCTACACCAAAAATAATAATCTGGCACGGTTCAAAACTGTGCTAGATTAAATCTAGCACGGATTTGAACTGCGCCCGAATCAGGTGTTCTAAAATAGCCATTTTTTCTGGCACGGCTTAAAAGTGTGTCAGATTTGGCCAAATAGGAGCACTTATGGCACACTTTAAAACTGTGTCAGAATTTGATATTTCTGGCACACTTTTGGCACAATTTATAACTGTGCCAGATTGAGTACATTTTAGTATACTTTTGACACAATTCAAAATCGTGCCAAAATTTGATACACTTTTGGCACGATTTTGAGCTGTGCCAAATTTTTGGATCAAAGAAAAAAAATAAATTATTTAAAAATAAGAAAATTCACAAATCGAGAATCTCGCACGTTGTTGATAAACTAATGTACATACAAACTTCAAAATATTACCAGTCTTAATAGTTCACAGATAAAAAAATTGGGCAAAGTTTTCTCTATTTTCTAGACATTCTTAAACCTCTTAATATAAAACCTACGTAATGTAAATCCCACACGGCCATAAAATATAACAATAAAATTACAAAAGTCCTCATGGCCATAAAAGTTAACAATAAAATTACAAAAGCCTGCCCAACCATAACACAAAAAATAGAATCCTGAATATTAATGGCATTAAATAAATAATCCCCTTGTTGTAAACCATTGACTTCTTCGTATGTTCCACGTGGAGAAAAGCTAACGATAAAATGTTATCCTGCAAAAAAGTAGGATACAAAAAAGATATGATATTAGTAACCAAGTAATTTTAAAAAAAAATCTTATTCAAGCTGAAAAATTGCATATATGAGTTACAATTATTATTATATTCTCAAACAGGAAGTCTTGTGACTATGGGGCCAACACCTACAAGTTAGATTAGTCCCATGTGAGGTGTTAGTGCCTCTTACGGGGTCGTTTGGGAATTGGTTTGAGTTTTCACCCTCAACTGCCATGTTTTTAAGCATAATTTAAATATATTCAAATTATCGTCATATTCTCAAATCAAGAGACTCGTGACTATGCGGTCAGTTCCTACAAGTTACATTGGTCTCATGCGAGGTTTCATGCCTCTTACAGTGCTGTTTGGGGGCTAATTTGGGTTTTCACCCATGGCTTGTTTTTAAGCCTAATCTATATATTTTCAAATTCGTTATATTCTCAAACTGGGAGACCCGTGACTACGCGGTCAGTTCCTACGAGTTATATTAATCCCGTACGAGGTGTTAGTGCCTCTTATGGAGTCGTTTGAGGACTATTTTAGATTTTCACCCTCTAACGGCATGTTTTTAAGCTTAATCTAGATATTTTCAAATTATTGTCATATTCATAAACTGAGAGACTCGTGACTACACGATCACTTCCTACAAGTAATTGTGACACCATGCCTAATAAAATACCGGGTGATTAGTCCTATATCAAATTAAACATGAATCTCATCTGGTTCTTTTTTAGCATCACTGTAGAAAAATTAAAAATTACTAACCACCTAGTCTTTAATTAAACTTGTGAAAAATTTTATCTTATGAATTAAATCCAAACCAACCAATATAATAGAAATCCAATATAACTAGCATAAGAGGAAATCTAAACATGCCACACAACTAATAACAACATTAGCCGAAAAACATTGACTATACAAGCAATCCACCAAGAGTAAAGTATAAAAGAGTGTACTGATACATGCCAAACTGAATATATGTGTACAAGTTCAAAAGGTACAACTGAAATGTCCCTATCTAGAGAGAATGAGATAGGTGTCTAAGCAAATATCCCACAGCCTCTACATATACTGCAGCTATGCATCCTGTAACAAGATCAAGCCTGACGTCCCTATGGTAGGACACCTAAACGGTTTTAAAAAGGTTTTTATAGCAAGGGTTAGAACCCAAAACATTTGAAAAATATTTAGCAAGTGAGTTTAAGTGCAGGAAATTAAAATGCAGGTATGCTCTTCATATTTAAGTTAGTGTCATACACTCTATTGAGGACTCCTCACCCCTCCACTAGTGTGCACGCCTAATGTACTATACATGACCCACCTAACTAACCATCCCGTAACTAGTCTTGTCACATACAATCCAAAACTTCCCCATTACACTAACCCGAGTGAGTTTAGTATACATTTTATAAGTTATTAATCACATTAACTTATTTAATTCAATTCTCATTTGATACCATATAACTGTTTCACAAGTTATATAATTAATACAATTCTCATCTTGTATTATCCCGTATATAATTATACCATATATACGTACTCATCCTACAACATTCACACATACATGTCGTAAATATATACTATGCCCCAAGAAGGCACTCATCGGGTGTTCTCTAAATGCTATCGTAATCGGGTATTTTCATCCACCCAAAACCCTGATACGGTTAGCTCCCTGTTTCAGAAAAATAAACAAATGCTGTGCAGGCGGCCATAGTTTCCCACGGTAGTGAGATCGAATCAGACACCATTCGTCGCACTCCTAAACTGAACGCTATGATCTAGGGACTATACTCACCTTGCATTCACTAGTCAGGGGATTCATCCACATCGCGCAACTCCCCCTCATAGCACTAGAATATGTATGCTTTACTATAAATATTGTTCACATAAATATTTATAAATCATATATATATATATATATATATATATATATATATATATATATATACTACATATGACCGTACATATATATAAATCCAGGCTACCGGTATACTATGCCCATACACAAGCTTAAAACATGCAAGTCTATTGTCTGACTTCATTTTAATTAATTATACACTAATTAATTTTCATTACCTTGTTGTCACCCTACCAATTATACCCAGACTCTCTCTCTCCACCCGAAATTCAATATTTCTAATTCATCCTTCAATTTCATTCAATTAAGCCTACCCACTTAATTAACAAGGTTTTAAATCGCTCAATCATGAACCTTAATTCTTGAATTAATTAACCCTCTGATTAATTCAAGGGTAAGCATTCACAAATTAAAACCCTAGATCGTAACCAAAATTGCATAATCAACTAATGCAGAAATTGTGTATCTCAAACACATAATATGACTAAATCATGGGAAGAAATAAATCTGATAGGATTTAACAAGTCATTCAAACGACCATCCATGTCGTTCGAACGATATTGGCTCTCATTTAAACAAGATACCGGGTCGTTTGAACGACCCTAGTACCACCCTAGTACCATCTTCTTCTCTATTCCGCCCAAAAAAACCCAGTCCGCTATTGAAATGTTTAAAACCTCCGTTATGTACAGATTTCTTCATCAAAACTTATTCAGATTCATCCTAATTCCATCCTTTATCATATTCAATCTAACCCCAACAATTACATCACTTAGGGCATCAATTTAGTCAAATCTTAACACCTCTACAGATTTATAATTCCCGATCAAAGAAATCCCCAATTTCTCATGAACACAAACCCTAACATATTAATTGATTCCCACCTCCTTTAATATGAATATGTAAATGCAAATTAACAATTGCAAATTAAACCACTTGCTTTAATTTGTAGATCAAAGCCTTTGGATGAAGATGTTGGATTGAATTCAATGATCTCCTCTTGTTCTTGAAGCAATCTCCCCAAATCCCTAAATTCTCTTCTAATGGCTCTCCTCTTAAGCTCTCCGCAATTTTAGTATTCTAAAATGACTTCAAGTTACCTTACCCTTACACAATTAGGGTTAAAGACTCTAATCCCGTTTTTGGGCCTATGGGCCTCCTAAAAAGGGTCGAAACTCTAATCCCGTTTTTATTTGGAGCTCAATTATGTATAATTAAGTCCCGAAACCCAATATATATATATATATATATATATATATATATATATATATATATATATATATATATATATATATATATATATATATATGATCACTCATTTCGGACTATTTTGACCCTACCGAACTCACCCGTGTGCTCAAAATTGACAGCCAAATTAATTTATAGCATCTTCCAAATTTAAGACCTTAAAAGGCGACATAAAATAGTCCATAATAATTAATCATCAATTCACCAAATTAATAAATTCCTCAAAATTAAAAAAAATCTCAAATCATGAATTTAATTCCTCCAAATAAAATAAATTATTTTTCTCCAAATATTTTATTTAATTAAAGGTCCTTGAATTTACGGTGTGCTACAGTAATATTGGTCCTGTCCAAGGTGTTCATGCCTCTTACTGGGCCGTTTGAGAGCTGGTTTGAATTTTCACCCTTTTAACGACTTGTTTTTAATCTTAATATAGATGTTTTCAAATTATCGTCATATTCTCAAATCAAGAGATCCGTAACTACGCGATCAGTTCCTACGAGATACATTGGTCCCGTGCGAGGTGTTAGTACTTCCAACGAGGTCGTTTGGGGGTTGTTTTGGGTTTTCACCCTTTGACAATATATTTTTAAGACAAATTCTTAATATTTTCAAATTATCATCATATTCTCAAACTGGAAGACCCGTGACTATGCGGTCAATTCCTACGAGTTACATTAGTCCCGTGCGAGGTGTTCGTGCCTCTTTCGACACCGTTTTAAGGCTGTTTTAGGTTTTCACCTTCTAATGACATGTTTTAAGCTTACTCTAAATATTTTTAAATTGTCGGTCATATTCTCAAATCGGGAGTTTCGTGACTATACGGTCAGTTCCTACGAGTTACATTGGTCATGTGCGAGGTGTTCGTGCCTTTTACGAGCTGTTTGAGGGCTATTTTGGATTTTCACCCTCTAACGACATGTTTTTAAGTTTACTCAAAATATTTTCAAATTATCATCATATTCTCAAATCGAGAGTTCTGTGACTACGCGGTCAGTTCCGACGAGTTACATTGGTCCTGCCCGAGATGGTTTGGGTGTTCAACCTTTAACGGGCATGTTTTTAAGCCTAATCTATATATTTTTAAATTATTATCATATCCTTAAATCGGGAGTCCTGTGACTATGCAATCAGTTTCTATGGGTTACATTGGTCCCATGCGAGGTGTTCGTACCTCTTACGAGACCGTTTGGGGGCTGTTTTGGGTTTTCACCCTCTAACGCATGTTTTTGATCTTACTATAAATATTTTCAAATTGTCGTCATATTCTCAAATCAGGAGTCCCGTGACTACGTGGTCAGTTCTTACTAGTTACATTGGTCCCGTGCGAGGTGTTCATGCCTCTTACGGGGCAATTTGGGTGATGGTTTGGGTTTTAAACCTTTAACGGGCATGTTTTTAAGCCTAATCTATATATTTTCAAGTTATCATATACTCAAACCGGGAGCCCCGTGACTACGTGGTCAGTTCCTATAGGTTACATTGGTCCCGTACGAGGTGCTCGTGCCTCTTACGGGGAAGTTTGGGGGCTATTTTAGATTTTCACCCTTTAACGGCATGTTTTTATGCCAAAGGTTATATATATATACGTTCAAATTATCATCACAGTCTCAAACCCAGATTCCGGTGACTACATGATCAGTTCCTATGAGTTACATTAGTCCCGTGAGACGTGTTTGTGCCTTTTACGAGGCCATTTGGGGGCTGATTTGGGTTTCACCCTCTAACGACATGTTTACATATCAAAATTTCATATTATCGTATATCTATATTTTAAATTGTTCAAAATATATTACAAGCATCTTATAAATAGGCAACTATTGAATAATGATGACAGGAATAACATTGCATAGTTAGAAATTTGAACAATCTAAGTGGTTCAAACAAAGGGGAAACTACTACTTGGTTTTGTGAGAAAATCAAACTAACACAAGCAAAAATAAAACTACTACTTGGTTTTGTGAAGTCCTTTATACCTGTTCTGCAAATTCTAGTTCAACAGCTTTGCTTGCATATGCCTTGTGTTGTGCTGTTATCCTCCATCTTGTAATTTTATCTTCAGTAGCAATAATGTCCATATTATCCCTTCAGCCTAATACATAAGCATGACCAATACAACATGTGAGAAACAATTAAATCAACGAGTAGCTATAACTTCAAAGTACTTCTAAATTTGAAACAAGCTGGAAGCTCCTGCCCTGTAACATCATTGTAATTACGAATTCATAAGTTCATTGTACAAAACCACAATGTTGTATTTTATTAGTGTAACATCATTAGTAGTGCACCATGCAATTATCTCTATCACTGCATAATTTTATCGATTGAGACTCCATTTAAAACAATATGTTAGAGGATATTCTATTAAGTACTCAACATTCCATATTATTATTTTGTAGAAAAATGATAATGGGGTCCCAAAATAAAGATCCGAGCCTACTTTGTGTATGAGGATATTGTAACACCCCGTGTTTTGATAATTATTTTAATTAATTAATTGGAATTTTTTAGGAAAAATAAATTTTTAGTTTTAATGATTTTTATAAATTAAATATGTTGGTTTTAATATTTGAAGAATATAATTTCAATTGGAATTAAAATGGAGTTTTTATTAAGTTTTTAATTTTTGCCTTATATAACTTTTCATGGGGGAACTGTCGCTAGACCTGTTTGATCGATCGATCGACCCTGGGAGTCGATCGATCGACCTGTCAGTTTATGGCGCGGTCGGATTCTTAATTTTAGAGTTTAAGTGGGCTTAGAATTCTTAATTGGTATATAACCATTCTAATTCGTGTGGGGGGGGGGGGGGGGGGACTTCTCATAATCACTTTTTCCCAAGTTTTTCACCAGAGAGCTCTTCCAAAAGTTTTTCCTCTCCACCATAATCATCAACCTCCAACTTAATCAAGTTTTTGTCACAAGTGTTGAAGACTTAATTGGGGTTCAATCAAGTTTGTGCAAGATCAACTCTTTGCTAATTTTTCGAGAGGAGTCCAAATTTTCAATTAGATTTTCAAATCGATCTTCACCCAGACATGAATACTTTATTAATTTTCTTTAGTATTATGCGTTTTAAGTGTCGCTTAAATCCCTAATTACATATTTTTCCTAAAAGAAATTAGTAACATAATTAGAGAAAGTAGACATTCAATTTTGGGACTGTTTTTATGAAATTTTTAAATATGGTTTAATCCTTGAAATCCTTGGGTGCGTAGGTTAGATTTTTGGGTTTTTATGGTTTTGGGTGTATGTTCACATATAGAATTTTTATGGGATTATTTATATGGTTAATGCGGCATGCTCACACTTATAAAAATAAGATGATTTACAAAAGAAAACGATTACGCCATATTGAAAATTATTACATTTTTGAATGAAAATAATTATGTTGAAATCAACGACGGTGTTATTAATTGATTTAAATTAAATTGGGATCCTTATGATTAAATTGCTATGTTGTGCATATTGAATTGTGTTTTCTATGATTTATTTTATTCACGTTTGCCATCACGGGGACGAGGGGCCTTGGAATAGTATATTGCCCAACCCTATTTTAGGATGATTGCTACGTATGGGACTAGTTAGTGTAAATTCGTGGGGATTTTATATTTCGGAGTGGGGCATATTTTTTACATCACATCGACAGTTCACTAGCCTAGGCACGAGACTAGGATGGGTTTTCTCTTGGAAATTCATCATATATGTATGATAAGAAGTATGTATACTTGGGGACCCTTAGATATGGAACTAAGAGGTATTTTGAGGATCTCACATCAATAAAAAGGGTGGGGTGATTTAATAATTATGAAATTGAGAATTTATACCTAAGATAATAAGACGAGTATTAAAATATGGGCGACATAAATATCGAGGGCCGACAGTTTAAACGGGCCAACGAGCATTTTATGTCGTATCGTGCATGGACCCTTGTCAAATTGCGGGATCAACGGTTCAAACGGATCAGCGGTCATTTTGACAAGGGGAGGTGTTAAACTTTGGTGGAAATTACCACTCGGGGTGGGAGGACTGCCATAATAAAAAGTGAGAACAATGATAATTTGGGTTAATTTAATTAAATTAACACTTAAGGGCTGTGGGTTAATTAAAATGACATTGGTGTGATTTTTATAAGAATCTTTGGGGGTGGTTAGTAATTTATCCTTCTCGCGTTTAATTATCTCGTATTAATTAAAATACTCTATTGTGATATTTATTGCGTATAATGCTCTTGTCTGGGTTCACGGACCTTATTTGAGGGGAGTAATGTGTATTCATTCTCGGGGCTCTGACCTCGTGCGTTGACTAACATTTTCAGGTATTAGTGTTAGAGTAGCTTCATAGGATTTATTGGTTATCTTCTGGAGGTGCAGCTGGAGTTTATTCATTTTATTATTTTATTTAGTTAGACTTCCATTTCAGTCGTATTTCATTATGAGACTTCATTTGCGTTTTATTGGCCCTTCGGTTCCAAAGTTGTAAGAGGATTTCAGTTGGATTATTTACAGTCAGTTGATTATTCAGATTTTGAATTATTTCATATTTTAGAGATTGGATTTAATTAGAGTTTAGCATGTGATGGATTTCTTTTATCGCATTCTTGGTCATTATTATTTGGGATTAATTATTATTCATCTCGTGGATTGATTTTTTATTGTCTCATATCTGTCACATGCTGAGATGGGACCTATTTAGTAGCGCCCAACATAGTTCGGCGACCGTGGCTGGCCACCCCGTTGTCTGGATTGCACGGGGTGTTATAGCTATAAAGATCCAAACTATAGGAAAGATAAGTACAACACATAAACTGAATGTGGAAACACCAAGTATGATTCTCATTTCGGCCTGAACTAAACATATTTTTGGTTAGAAGTTGAAATACTCAAGTATGATTCTGAGGTATATGCTAAGAAGAGAATTTTCCCATAAAGGATATACCTTGAACAACGGCCGTAGGCGGTGACTCGTCAATGATAAGTGATAAACTAAGGCTAACAAAGACAAATCACCATGCAACGTTCTAAAAATAGATATTATGCAGATTAATGAACCAAAATAGGATAAACACACACACACACACACACATAAATATGAGTAATACTTGCGCATGCATAACCTTAACACGAAGACAACGAGAGGATAACAGGAAGCCACATAGCTGACATTATGATATAACATGCTATCAGAAAATCCACCTGCTCAGGACCTAGAAATGTTAAAATCATATATTAGTTTAACCTTTATAAGAAATTTAACTATGAAAAATCGTTACTAAAACTAAAACCTTTATCAGAGTTCCATATCCTTAATTGAGGCTTGGATTATTTTGACTTTCAAGCATATAAGTTGACAACAATCGAAGAAATATACAAATTTATTGATACAAACAACCATCCACGATAAAAGAAAACAATATACAAAGGATGATAATCACATTAAAAGTAATTGAAAATTATTATATAACACAAATGTAAAATCACCACCGTCAACAAAATCATAACAATCCCTAAAAAATTGAAGTATCCTATAAATATTGAAGTATCATATGTAAATCATAATAATTCCTAAAAAATAAACTTTTAATCGAGGAACTCTAACCCCAAAGGAACTTTGGATGCAACAACAACACACCATTCTTAAAACAACCAACATCCAAGGAAATGCTCAAGATAAAAAACCACTTAGGCATTTTTTCAAACACATGGTGTAGGCATAAATTAAACCAAACAACGGACATAATCTAGCTTACCAAAGGCTATTCTTGGTTTGTACTTAAGATTATATTATTAGAGACTTTTTGTACCTGAAATAAAATAGGTGAGCTAGATTGATTAACAAATTTGTGCCGTAACATTATTAAACCAAGCAATGTCAAATATAATAATGGAAATAAGACAAACTGCAAAGGCAAAGGAAGAATTTTCAACTCTAATCCAATATACCTTCCTAAGGAAACTGCAAAAGAAAATGCAAATTTCGCAGTTAACATGTTAAAGTTCAATCTTATGTAAATTCTGTATTTGAATAAGTATATATGAACCTACTAATATCCATAACCCAAAACCCTACTCGCCCCCACTGTCACAAACCCCACACCTTACATTAATACAGCCATTACCCCTACCCCATATGTGATCCTACCTAAACCCACTTTACCTACTACTAGCCCCATAACCCCTGTGTGACCTAAACCCATACCACCGCTGCTACGGCCCATATCCCTCTAGACATTACCCACCTGAAAGTTTCGAACCTAAACCCCTGACCTAACTTGCGTACACCACCTCCGTACCCCCATACCAAGCCCCTGTGCTAAAACCTCCATACACCTGCCCAATAAAATCGACAAGGCTCGCTTTTTTGTGTAAATCAATATCCGTTCGGTTTTTTACAACTGACTGATTTCTTGGTTAAAAAACATTAGCAAAAATAGTCGAGCCTTGCTGAAGTAACATCAGAGATTGATTCACACATAAAAGCGAGCCTCGACTATTCACGCACCCAGTTGATTCAGTTTTTTAAATCAACATCACAACTTGAGATACCAAAATCAACTAGGTTCTGAATACATCCAAACCCATACATCCACCCATACATCCAAAACCATATATCTTGGATACATAAAGAAGCAGAGAAGACAATACACACAGACAATAATTCCATTTTTACCTAAAACGACACCTAAAAAAAATTACAACATAACGCAGGTAAAACCGTAGAAATAAACATATCAGACAATGATCTATTCTTACATAATTTTTTTTTGCAAAAATAAACTTGCATACCTCATTTACATGAAATAAGAAATCTACTAGTGACCTGAGTCTTAACATCACACGAATAGTAAATCACACAACCATAAAGATAGCACAGAGAAAATCCATACCTTCGAGAACTCACTTCAAATCAAACAAAACCCAATTCAAGATCACCTCCTCATCATTTGCTTTGTTCGATTTTGGAGCTAGAGTAGATGGTGGAGTTTTGATGATGGAGGTTCGTGGATGTTGGTGGTTCGTGGATTAGGCAACGATACTGGATGACAGTGCGAGGCAACGATGATGGTGGTTCATGGATGATAGTGTGTATGCGGATGATGGAGGCACGCAAAAAGAAGAGAGGGATGAGCGGGGGTGAGCGAGAAGAGAAAATGGGATCCCAAAGTGTGAGTGTAGTAAATTTTTTTAGGGTGTTTTATATTTTAGTCAAGTGTACTCAATTTTGACACACTTTAAAACAGTGCCAAATTTTGGCACTGTTTTCAAATGTGCCAGATTATCATTAAACCGTGCCAGAATTTGACACAGTTTTAAACTGTGCAAAATCTCAGGGTGTGCCAAATTGCTGTTTTTGGTGTAGTGACTATGTATCAATTCATTTTACATCCCCCCAAAACATTATATTATTAAAGACAGATTTTGTGAAAAGAAAAAAACTCACTATTGATACATTTTCATGTGTCGCTCGTGTTCTAGGCGTGAGTTTCAAGGCTATGGCCGCTATAATAAGGTGTACTCCCATAGGAGTTTACGTCTCTTAGTGGCTATTAAAATGAAGATAGAGAAAAATATTTTTGACTTGCAAACCTGTTTAGGATTATTAAAATAATTTTACTATAAATTACAAGTGTAAATAAATTTTACACTATAATTATGTACTATTTATTTTGCATTTTAATGATTAATTTTAACTTTATGAATGGAGATTGTAAAAAAAAGAGAGAAACATAAACATGTGAAATGAATAATTTTTAACAATAAAATATTGAATATGAATTTCGTTTGATAAATCTCGACGAGACCAATTTAAATATATAAAAATTATAATAATAAGACTTTTAAAATAAAAGATATAACATTTTAATGTTTTATATTAGTGTCACACTAAAGACAAACTCAATTATTTTCGGTACCATAACACAACTTTATTTAATATGTACAATTATTTAAGTGTAAATTATATTATACCTCCCTGAATTATAGTATTTTTATACTTCACCCCATAATAAAAAAATCCGATAAAGTGTCCCATAAACTATTGAATCAAATATATTTTTAGTAAAAAAAGTTGATATGAACTTGATGTTAGGCATACAAATTATTAAAATTTTAACAAAAAATATTAGAAAAAGTTGATACTAAAGAACGCTATGGTAGATGAAAAAATGTGCGTGCGTTTAACATAACCCTTATATTAAATAGAAAGATGATGTGATGGTGTATAATTAGAGGTATTTTATACTCATAATTGATTTTTACTCTATTATTTTTTAATGCATTTTGACACCAATGTTAGAACAAGAAAAAATACATTCAGGGTGCGTTTGATTGACATGAAATTTTTTTCTATGAAAAATAGTTGTTTTGATTCACGTTTTGCCTTTGTAGTACATTGATTGCGAATACTTCTTATAACAATAACACTCATTAACATAACAAGTGCTCCATCTCAAATCTTATTTTAGTGAAAAATATTTCTTAGCCACCCACCAAATAATTGGTTTTCATGGAAAATAGAAAAAATAAGACCAAAAACTCATATATTTTTTCACTCATCTTTCAACTTCTCATTCAAATGAACTATTATTTATTCATTTTTTATGTTTGCAATCAAACACACCCTTAATAAAAAAATAGTTTCACATATACCATCATTTTCAATGACGGATCCAGGATTTTGAGTCAAAGGGGGCGAAAAGTTTTGACGAAGCCGAGGGGTTCGGGGGCGGGAGGCCCCGAGATGATTTTTTTGTGTTGTTTTTAATTTTTTTTGCAATTATTAAACCTTAAAATATTGAGGTATTAATTAACTAATTTTGGATTCCTACTTTATTCCTGGATTTTTTTTTTATAATATTTCAACACAATATTACCCTAACGGTTTGTGTGTGGTCTCCTCTTTTCCGTTTAAATTTTTTTTCCATGACTTCCTATATTTACAACAATTTCAGACTAGTTTTACACACAAATTTACACATAATTTTGGGGAATACATTATACATAAAAAATAGTAGCTGACATATCATTTTTTACATACATACAAAAATACCACATATATTAAATAGGTATTTTTATTTTAAAATACCAAATATACCACATATATCAAGGAGTTATTATAAATTTAAAATAGGTATTTTTATTTTAAAAATAGCTAAATTAAATCTTATGGAGAAATTTGTAAAAATACCTAAATCTTGAAAATACTTAAATATGCACATATAAAAACACATGAATAGCACATGCACATAAAAAAATCACATTTAAAAATCACATATATACCTGATGTGTGAGACTGAGTGTGAGAGAAGAGCAGTGGTCCGATGAGCTGATCGGAAGAAGGGCAGGTAGCGGCGGGAGCAAACAGGGAGCAGTCAGAGAAGAGGAGTGAGAGAATATGAAATAGGTTAGAAAAAAAAAAAGGCGGGTCTCGGTTTTGTATAAATCATGTTTTTTTTAATTGATTACATTCTTTACCCTCAACTTTATAAATAATAGGGGGTAAACTTTAAGTTTGAATTTTTACCCAAAACCCATATTTTCTTATTTTAAATTTTGAACTGGGGCGGCCGCCCCTCCTCCACCTATGGTGGATCCGCTCTCGGTCATTTTGATCTAACTTTTTTTTTAATAATGCTTTTGTGCAGACTCTCCCGCATTTTAACAGTGCGAACCAGACATGTGTCGTCTAGTAGTGAGCCGATAAATTATCGACTAAATTATAGACATTCTCTCTCTTTTCTGTGCTCACTATCAAGTGACACATATTCGGTCCGCAGTACTAAAATACGGAAGAATCCGCACAAGAGGAGTATTGTATATAAATGAGAAAGTCAAAGCCTCTCATAGGCCCAAACCTTTCTGAGCCAAATTCAGCCCAACCCATCAAAAAAACCCCAACAAACACACCCTACTTATCTCAGAACCACACCATCAAAACCACTATATATCTATATCCCTTACTCCCGGCAAAAACCATACCATCAAAACCAACCATTCCTGCCGGTGCAGAGGAAAACCATAGTTAAGAGGTCTGATTTCTTCGATTTATCATCTTTATTTGCAAGTTCTACACTCAAACCATAAATTTTAAACTAAAAAACATCATCTTCAACTTTCAAGAGAACAGCCCAACCAAGTATAAAGAATCTAACTCTAGCACCAACTCTAAGGATCGCCCGTGCAGCCACTAGTCAGGTAAAAAAAAAAAAAAAATTAAGCTTCTACCTATATTTTCTCAGTAGAACAACTTTATATGTCAGATCTACATCCATGTAACTAATTTAAGGAAGAACCGTATGATTTCGTTTTGATCTAAACTGAATATAAATGTAAATGTATTAATCTAGTTAAATCTGGTGACGGTATTAATCTTTAAATTTTTTATTGTTGCTTGCATTTCTTATCTGATTTAATTAATTAATTAGGATGTAGGGAGAAATTTATTACATGTTTATTAGTTTGTAATGATATATTTTAACTCAAAAATTCCGCTAGATTCGTTTTAATGATAAACAAAGTTCCCATTTGCATGCTCAGATTTCTGAGTTTCAACTCTTGGTATGGTGTGGGCAATAAAAAACAATCTTCAAATATTAAGTTAGGATTTGAATTTTTATTTATGAAATATTTTGGATACTTTTGATTGCATTTAATATTTTTAATTTTTTTTTTTACCTTTTTTAGTGTCATAGAACGACTTTATGACTGCTTATTTATGGATCAAAATCGTTATAAGTTTGGGTGTCATAATTGATATCGATATCAATTATGAGTTTTTATAAAAAGCGTCATAATAGATAATTTCAAATATTTAAAAAGATCATACAAAATATTTCATTACATAAAGGTTTAATATAAACGGTCATAAATTAAACATCTAATAAAAAATAAGAAGTAATATTAATGTCATAGTTGAAAAATAAATCTAGACATAAATAAAAATGCATAGTAACATAAAAACAACCTTGGAGTTTTTTGTATTCGAAGTAACGTACATCTAAAATACGCCAAATGAAGTCATTTGTCCATATAAAAAAATAGTGGGACGCAACTAGATATAACCACCATCTACATCATTCACAAAAAAAAAATAACGGCCTACTGCATGTATCGGAGATAAGTATATCCACTACTATGTACATCATTCAAAAAAACGTCTCCAAAAAATTGTACATAAAAAAATCATGTATAAATGCATCAATCTTCCCTTTGGCTTTCGCAAAATTGTGTCAACAACTCAAAAGTGATCCAAATTATATAACATAAGAATGAATAAAGTCAGTGAACTCGTAATGAAGTTCATACATATCGTGAGTTTAGTATGATTATTTTTCAACAAACTCCATCTAAACAAGACAAAAAAAATTACATTTAGTTTTAATCACATCTAAATAAAGGAATATAAAAAAAAATTAAAAAACATGTAACCTTCACACAATTACTTGAATGGTCAACAACTGAATAAGAAGATGAAAACTTGCCTAATTGTGTTGCAACAGAGCTACATCAATGAATGATGATTTGGAATGAAAAGTAAAAAAGAAGAATAAATGACATTAAATAAAGATAAATTTCAAAAGAGGACATATTTTGCCAATCTAAGTTGGGAATCAACCCCCATTCTGTATGTGTAGCAGGGCCAAAGCTGCAACTTTAGGAGATCTAGCGTTGCGTCGAGAATGGGGAAGGCCAGCCCAAGAACTGCAAAGAACTCAAAGCCGACTTTTTTGTACGCTGTACAGTGTGGAAAATGCTTCAAGTGGAGGTCAATACCTACACAAGAAGAGTTTGAGGACATTAGAAGTACCTTCACTGAAGATCCATTTTATTGCGAAAAGACACCCGATGGCTCGTGCGAGGACCCTGGTGATATCGACTACGATTCCTCACGAGTATGGGTTGCTGACAAGCCAAACATCCCAAAGACGCCAGAAGGTTTTCATAGAGGATTGAGTTTGAGAAGAGATTTCTCTAAATTTGATGTCCATTATGTTACACCCACAGGCAAAAAATTAAGAGCATCTACTGAAATAGCATCATTCTTTCAACAAAATCCAGAATATGAAGATTTTTCAGTTTCAGACTTCAGTTTTACGACTCCAAAGATATTAGAAGACACTCTTCCTGAGAACATTGAGAGAAAGGGCTCAGCTAGTGCTAACAAGAGAATTAAAACATTGAGGGAGGATGATGTTTGAATATCCCCCAAGACTAGTTTAGCCAGAGTCTCGTGGATGATTAATTGTCGCAACAAAATAAGTAGCGAAGCATTGAGTCATAATTATCCTTAGATTTGAGTTGCATAAACAAGAAAATTTAGTTTTTGTTGTATAATCAAGAGGTTATATAGATATAAAGTCATATTATATCATAAGAGATGTATTTGCCTAACTGTTATGATTGAGCTTATTGAGCAGGACATCATTTCATAATTTGAACCGACCACCAAAGCTTCAAGTTTTATTCTTGAACAACGGGTGACCTTAATGCTGCAGCATAGGTGGTTGACAATACTTTTGTGTTTTAGCTACAAAATCCAATATAAGAAAGGTAATTGTTAGGCTCATACTATGCGTCTTTAGAGGATGCCACCAACTATCAAATAATTGTTAAGACTCATAATTTTTTTTTTTTTTACAAAAAGATCTAAGGGTCCGCTTGATTACCTTTATTTGTCATGGCAAATGGGATATTTGCCTACAATTTGGTGTATTTGGTTGCATAATTTGTCGTGATATTGTTTGTCAGTGTACAACACCTATTATGCATAAGGTGTTGGCAAACTTTGCTTACCTATTTGAGTGAGAAATATTTGTTAACAAATTTGTTAACTTCTTAAATAATTTTAATATTTTAAAAAATAATTTAAAAATTGCTATGAATATTTAAAAATAATTTAAAATCTGTTTTCTTTTTTTTACAAAAAAAAATGTTTTCTTATTTTACAATAAAAAACTGTTTTCCTTTTTACAACAAAATTTTTTTTGTTTTTCTACCAAAAAAAACTGTTTTCTTATTTTATAAAAAAAAAGCTTTTTTTTTAATTTACAAAAAAATTTGTTTTTTATTTTGAAAAAAAAACTGTTTTCTTTTTTTACAATTTTTTTTTCTTATTTTACAAAAAAAAAACTGATTTCTTATTTTACAACGTAAAAAATTGTTTTTCTACAATAAAAAACTGTTTTCTTATTTTACAATAAAAAAATTGTTTTTTTATTTTACAAAAAAGTTGTTTTTGATTAAAAAAAAAAACTGCTTTCTTATTAAACTGTTTTCTTATTAAAATGTTTCGCTTAAAAAACTAGTTTAACCTCATTTAGTGTTTGATAACGTAATGTGAGAAAAACAATATTTGTCAAAATTTGTCATTCCAACTCTTTTGTCCAATTCAAACCAAACAGACCATAAGGGTGGAATACATGCCCTGGGGGATTTTAATAGACATTTCTTGTGCCTCAACAAACATCGATGCATGTCATTGTGGCCTTTGTAGAGTAAGTGCTGCTTTCTACATAGGGAGGTCCCTCTAGTGTTACTATGGATAGTTTGTTCCTTAACAAAATTTATAAATTCCATGGTATTACCCTAAAGAATTGTTCCTGATAGGGAGATAATATTCCTCGACTTATTTTGATGAGAATGCGGAATATAAAACATTTTCATTGAGTTGCACTTTAGTTAAACTTAGCACCCACGATCTGATAGCTAAATTGAGAGGTAAACAACTGCTAACAGGCTTATTTTCTATGTACATCAAGTCAGAAGCATAACTGCAGTGCAAGCAAAATCAATGAAATAAATTGAAACAAAAAACGTGTTGCTTACCATAACTTTTGGCCCTTCAATACCTTGGAGATAAACAACACATCCTCTACCATCTTGCTCAAGTAATTGCATTGCCAAAGTTGTCGGAGTGAATCCATTTTTATTTTTCTAAAGATTTGTTTATCTAATGGTTGCATGCTCTGTTCCATCTAACTTTGAACGATAATAGTAAGCCTCATTTTGTTGGCAAGTGTGAAACACCTATTCTTTCCACTAGTTTTTACATGTCTTCTACACATACTACACATACAACCAGTGAAGCACAATGTGAGCATAACATTAAATATTTTGCTAATTTGAAAGATTAATTTTTAATATTTGACTGTAATAAACAAATTTGAACCTATTAATTTGATTACTAGGAAGTAAACCACTTATGGCCTAGTAGTTACGTGACGCATCAACACCAACTTTCTTGGATAATTAAGATGTAATATATGCCTCCAATTTTAATTCATTCTATTTAATTATTTCTCAGACTTGAAAATCTTTCTTGTTGTTGTGCTTACCTGACCAGATCAGCGATTGAGACAAGTGAGATGTTGTGATTTAATGTTGTTGACGTATCCATTGGTTTGCTCGTCTCCTCTGCACCCCCTCAACTGGAGGGTTCTACTCAGGTTGTTAGATGACAATGGGGAGTTTTATAGAGAGACTAACTATTCTTTGCATATTATGTGCGGGTTCATTGTGAAAAAGAAGATAAATAGATAAGAAGTGCATTAATTTACGCACTCATGGGTTAAACACTAGCATTTTACAAACTGAAATGACAAATGTGACACTCCGCCTATTTTAATCACGAGTGATCAATGTTTTACTAAAACAATCATTAATCTCATTTGGTTCATTCTTAGCATCACCGTTGAAAGCTTTTAAATTAATAATCAGTTATGTTAAATAAAGTCGGTGCCAAATTTTATCTTTTATTAACATAAAATGACATGTGGAAATAAATATTATAACTCAACCATCCTCACAATAATATAGAAGTCTGAATCATCATAGGATAAATAAATAAATAATAAATACCGAATAAACCATCGGTTCCAAAAATAAAATTCAAACTATAAGTCTACTGAAATAGAACTGAATTCAAATACATAGTCTGATAAATAAAACTAAAGAGAATATATCAACTGAAGGGGCACTATACCCAAATGAAATTAAGCCTCTTGGCCCAGTGGTATAAGGCTGCCACTGAGACAGTCTTGGGGTTGGATTGGATTTGGTCCCTAATTCGATCCCCGACACTGTCAAAATAATGCTTGCCCAACGGAAGCCAAGAACCGCAAATGGGGATTAGTCGAGGTGCACATAAGCTGCCCGGACACCTCATGGCATGCTACAAAAAAAGCATGCTCAAATGAAATACTGAAACATAAATCATATTCTAGGAATGAATGGCTGAAGCGTCTACAAAAATCCTGCATGCCTCCACGAGTGTTGTAGTTACACATCCCTCGAATGAGTCTATCGAGCTTGACGTCCCTGTGGTCGGAAACCTAAAATGTTTTGGAAAATAGATTTGACACGGGTCAGAGCCCAAAACCTTTTGAAAATATTTTGCAAGCATTTAAATCACAGTTAAAAGCAGTTATTAAATACAAACATTAGTTTCACGTACACTTCCTTGAATTCCTTACCTCTCAATTATATTGCACACCTAACATCTCCTACTTATCCCACCTAGCTATGCTACCCAGCCTAACTAGACATAAGTATCTAACTAATCACAAAAGGTTTAGCTCCCCTGCCGCTTTAAGTTCTATGTTCCGGGACACACATCCAGATCTCGCTGGAATCGCCAAGGAGGGATCGCCCTCTGAACGGAACCTCCCGTGATAGCAGGCAGCGTAAGTATGCTCACATACATAATAAGTCGCATAATAGGTATTCAGATAACCTATATATATATATATATATGTCTTTAGTAAAGGTATACACGCAACCCATAACTTAACCAATATATAGTATTTATGTCTCGCAAATACTCAACGTACTAGCGATTCTCACAAAGTATTATATTCGTATCTTTCAAGTATCACTCACTACCCAAAGGGTCCCAATTATCCATTAAGTTATTTGAGTAGTTAACACATCATTATATTACTGGTATTAGCCTTAGGTCATCGTTTACTCTTCCCGTAACCCAATTCATAAGTTCCCGATACACAACACAATCGGTTAACGATCGTCGGTCCTAATCCCAATTTTTCCCTCATTAGGATTAAACTGGGCCTTAATTATATTCCTACTAATCTTCTCTAAGTCTCTATATAGTTAATATAACATCACAAAAGTCCCCCACAAACGTTGGCAAGGAGAATTATTTAAATAAACAAAATAGGCCAATTTCAGCTTTGGTCGATCGATCGACAAAAGGCTGGTCGATTGATCGATCGACATCCCACGATCGATCGATCGATCCTGGATTTTGGCAACTTTGTCCTAACTATGGTTTTCTCCATGGTTAACACCTCAAACCTCCATGAAACCTTCCCAAACTCCCATCCAACATAACTAAACATCAAACATATGTCTAGGGACAATTTTTAACGTAAATAATACATCAAATCTATAAGAAATCTACCCAAGAACAGATTAAATCCCATAATGCATAAAACCCTAGTTTATGGTGTTCTTCATGCATATTCATTAAGATACCCAGATTTCTTTCAAGTTATTTATCACATGATCTGAGATTTCATATTATCTACATATAGGGATTAATTCTACATGAATCCCTACCCCAAATCATGAATTACACCCATCCAAATCCCAAGAATTCATTCAAATCATGCAATTTAAACCCTACACTACATGGGTATTATAACATGCTTAAAATAATTACAAGATAAACACTTACCTTGATATATCGGGTCTTATTTTCGTTCTGAGATGGTGATGATGTTCTTTCCTTGCTCCGATATTAAATTCGACAACGTTGGTGATGCGAAAAGGTGTGGAATAGCCTAGGTTTCTTCTCCTCTTCCACTCGTCTGGCCTCCTCTCTCTTCCAAGTGTTGTAACCCAAGCCTAGGTTTCTTCTCCTCTTTCTCTTTTATCGCCTCCTCTCTCTTCCAAGTGTTGTAACTGTAGCTTATAACTCAAAGGGGTTGATATAACACTCTCAATTTTGGAGTTCCTTCTGCCCTAGCCTCCCAAATGATCAAAAGGCCCTTACGTGGTGTCGGGTTGGTCTAAAATCGTCCCGAGACCCAATCAATACTCCCGGGTACACTATTCAGCCTATTTCGAACCATTCGGAATCAATCGTGACCTCAAAATCTCCATCAGAGTCACTTTGCATAAATTTCATATCTCGGCCTTAATGTAGTCTACACGCAACTCTCGGTTGAGATATTACACAATCACATCGATATCACTCGCTATGATGTATAATAATTCTCGCAAGTTAATTACTATTCACTTAGTAAATTTATTCTATAAATATTAATCATTATCTCTCTCAATTAATATTTTAATAAACACATAATATTTAATTCAATTAAATTATGGCACACGTGTAATTTAAAAATAATTGAATTAATTAAATTATTATTACTCAGAAATATGGGGTGTTACAACAAATCAAAATATTTTAATTCTATACATGAACACTAAAGCTATTAAATTTTTTACACATTTCCAACTTAGTTTAAGATGTGAGATTACCAATGCTAAAATAATAATAATATAAAATATGCGAAAAGCAAAATGGATACTCATAGGTGGATGTCCACAATCCACATTATAAGAAAACCACCAAATTGATCTAGTATAATTCAAAGAGACCCCACATGATTATTTAAGTTGCTTAATTCAAATAGATGAAATCACACTCTTCCAATGCCCGTCAACTCATACATTTCTTTTCATTGTCTAATATGTAGATTTATAAGAATAAACCATCATCTTACATTTCATTGCTTCCTCTCATTCTAGGAAACACCTTGTAATCCACTTAATGATAAATGAGCAAAGATGAATTGTAGGGAGATAAAACTGACTTAAAGTAAAATATTATAACTCCATCTTACATTTTATACCCTTCTAAAATGCGAACCTCCTATAGATTTGAGATACTTTGGTCAAAGGCAACTATTTTTCTAGCATTTTAATCAATAACAAGAACTTACTTGTCAACATCACCCTAAAAAATGCAACAAATTATTCAAAGACATTGAAAACACCTTATGTTTTTGAAAAGAAAAATAAAGTCACAAAATATAAGGACGAAGAATTAATGGTGCGTAAATGTTTATTATAAGACTCGAGAACAAAAAAATAAACCTAAAATTGGAATTAAAAATCAATAAGGGTATGCCATGTACTTGGTATATACCCTTATCATGCACCGAACTGATCGACGTCCTAGGTATAGTAATTCAAACTAGCATGAAAAAGCATACACTAAAAGCTCAAAGGTAGTATAACATTGTGGAAAACATGTACATATATGGATGACTTTCCCACAGGTATTCATTGATAATTTCATGTCTATTCAAAAACTATGCAGCAACCCATGTTTGTCCATCATGGTCTCAATGTATATGATCTTAGTCCTATTAACAATTACCTTTACTGGTTTGGGATCGAAATTTTTCATTTTAGTATAGAAGTTCATGGCATACAATATGGATTTGGAGCTCATGAGTACCCATCCAACAGGGTTTTCGAGGTGGAACCAAAAAGTTGCCAGGGCTTTAGGCGATCAATGGGTTGGGGAATAATTGACATGTCTCATTTGGAATTCCGTTCATTCATAGGGGATATATCTGTAAATTATCACGGGGATACATATCATTTGATTGCTAAGAATTGCAACCATTTTATAGATGAAGTTGGCACTTTGTTTTCAACTTTTTTTATGAGTATATGATTTAACTGTAAACCATAATCAATAATAAGAACTTATCTGTTAACATCACCCTAAAAAATGCAACAGATTATTCAAAGACGTTGAAGACACCATCTGTTTTTGAAAAGAAAAATAAAGTCACAAAAGATAAGGACAAGGAAGTAACGGTGAGTAAAAGTTTATTACAAGGCTCAAGAATAAAAAATTAAACCTAAAATTGGAACTAAAAATTAATAAGGGTATGCCGTGTACTTGGTGCATACCCTTATCGTGCACCGAACTGATCCACGTCCTAGGTATAGCAGTGATTCAAACTAGCATGAAAAAGCGTGCACTAAAAGCATAAAGGTAGGAGAATATTGTGGAAAACATGTACATATATGGAGGACTTCCCGACAAGTATTCATTGATAATTTCACGACTGTTCAAAAACTATGCAATAACCTATGTTGGTCCATCATGGTCTCAATGTATATGATTTTAATTATATTAACTATTACCTTTATCGAGTTGGCCTCGAAAATTTTCATTTCGGTATAGAAGTTCATGGCATATAGAATGGATTTGGAGCTCATGAGTACCCATCCAACAGGGTTTTCGAGTTGGAACCAAAAAGTTGCATGAGCTTTAGGCGATCAGTGGTTTGCAGAATAATTGACATGTTTAGTTTGGAATTCCTGTCATTCATGGGCGATATATCTGCAAATTATCACGGGGATACATATCATTTGATTGCTAAGAATTGCAACCATTTTATAGATGAAGTTGGCACTTTGTTTTCAAATTTTGTGACGAGTATATGATTTAATTGTAAACCATCACAATTTACACAGTTTTTCATAGCATCTCAAATCATGTATTTTATTTTTATAAGGCATGTTTTTTACAATACCACATTGTCTGTTTGTTTATAAACTCATGTCATCTCATGATGATAATATATAATAGCAACTGGTCATGAAACTAGTGTTATAACTTATACTGGTATTTCATTTGGTGTATATGCTTCGTCCAATAAGAGATTTCAGAAATAAATTTATGTACCAGCAAGATAGATTGACATGTTTTATGGCACGTTACCATACAAATATTATATTACTAGTGTTGATACCAAATTTATTCTGCTGATATGGACCTATTATTTGAAGACGCGTGTCATCCTAGGTGGCAACTGTAAATGCTCATACCGAGCTACTTAACCCTCCGAGGAACTACTATACTCCTAATAACTCAAGATCATCGAGTAACTAAAAAGCCACGAGGAGCCCAGGGGCCCCGAGCAGCTCAAGAGTGTCGAGCTACTTAGGCAGTCCGAGCTACTAAGTCGGTCCAAGCAACTCAAATACTTGTAGCGAACGCATCAAGGATAATTGCGCATTAAATGTACAGTTATTATCATACGCCTACAGGACATCTATGCATTATTCGTTCACATGTACAACCTCATGGCTATAAATACATTGTAATCTCCCCATTAGAGGTACACGCTGAATCTCTTGGTAAAATCGTTTATCGAGAATTCCAGGCAAAACAATCAGTAATACAAAAACAGTGGATGTAGGCCATTCTCTTAAGGCTGAACCACTTTAAAAATCTATTGTCTTATTTCTTTACTCATTTTTATCTGTGATTAAAATAATTAGGTCAAATCTAATTTTTTACATCAACAGATTGGCGCCGTCTGTGGGAAACGACTGTAATTAGCGTTTTTTACCAAAATAACTCATTATCAATGGCTGATAATCCAGATGCCAGTAATCGAAACTATGGGATTCCCCCAAATCCTTCTGCTCCCCCAAGTTTTTCAAATTTGGATGGTATTATGGCCAATTTAGCCCAAGGGCAAACGACCATGCAAGAAACCATGCGTCAACTCATACAAACCGTTCAAGGCGAAGTACCAGCCTAATCAGGACAACGAAGTGTTCAAAGAAATATTCGTTTGTTCTCTTCGCGAACTAGCGACTCATATCGTATTGAGAGATCTAATGATCCTTCTTATCAGCCTGGACGGACTTCCTCGGTACGAGCTACAGACACTCAACAAAACATCACTCTATCTCCAGAGAGGACAAGTGCTCTTGAAAGGTTGATTAGGGTCTCTCCTTTTGATTGTCTGGGTCCTAGGAGGAATAGAAGTCCCCCTAGGATTATGTCGAGGAATTCACAATGACCATTTGATATGAAAGAAGGCTCTACCCAATCACGACCAGCTGCTCGTCATGAAAGATCCCAAGAGGCTAATTCAATACGATCAGTTGCTCGAACCAATAGGATCGAAGAGGGAAATGATGCATGGAAAGGCTCAATTCAAAGATTGGAGGATAGATTAGGGGAGATGGCTAAAACCAAGAATCCTCTACAAAGGACCTTTGTCCAAGGAACACCATTCATACAAGAGATTGTGGACTTTCCCACACTGTCGAAATTCAAAGCCCCAGTAGTAACACCTAAATACGATGGCAAAACTGATCCTGTTCTCCATATAGAACAATACCAAGAAGCTGCTGATATCTATGCTGTTCCAGACGAGATGCGATGCCGGGCATTTTCAGGAACCCTTACTGGATTTGCTCAGATGTGGTACAATAACCTTCCTCGGGGGAAAATTGCGACTTTCTTTCAGCTGACAGAGCTCTTTATTGGAAATTTTTGTTTTGGATCTAAGCCAGTCAAACGAGTAGCACACTTGCTAAGTGTTAGACAGAAGGCAGGTGAGAGCACCAGGGATTATATTACTCGTTTTAATAACGAGAAAATGGAAGTAATTGATTACGAGGAAAAAACTGCAATTACTGCTTTGATGAGTGGATTGTTGCCCAATAAACTGTACTATACTTTAGCCAAAGATCCACCCAGGACCATGGCGGAACTGATGGCAAAAGCAGCAAAAATCATGAATGCCGAGGAAGCCATGGCTGCGAAGAAGAACGCAGACACTAAGGAGATCAAGGTGGAAGATGGTAAAACTGAAAAGAAGGAATAAAAGAACAATGGTGGTAACAGGCAATCAAAGGGCAAGCAAGCATTGGAAAAGATGAAGTACGAAAATTATACTCCCTTGAAGGTGGATATAAATCACATTTTGGAAGAGATCAAGAACAGCGAGAAACTAGCTTGGCCAGCAAAAATGAAGGCAGATTCTGATAAGAGAGACAAGTCCAAATATTGCGAATTCTATAAAGATCATGGTCACACGACCAAGCGTTGTATAGCTCTTCAGAATGAAATTGAAGCACTCATTAGACAAGGAAAACTGTCCAAGTATGTTGATCGTCAAAACGGTGGTCGAACCAATGAATGAGGAAGGCAAAGGTCTAAATCTCCTCTCCGAGCAAAAGATGACAAGAAAAGGGATCATGAAGATGATCCAGAAGATGACCCCGATCTCCCCAAAAGACCGAGACAACCAGAACGTGAGGTATTTTCAATTCGTTTTGGATTATTTGATTGCAATGTCATTACAGGTGGAGATGCAGGAGGTGGAGACCTTACTGCAGAGAGGAAAGCTTACCTCAATGAGGCTCAAGCTTGTTCGTACATTCAATGAATAAATCTAGCTGAAGATGATCGCCCGAGGAAGGTGAAAAAAGATAAACTGGTCATAGGTTTTTCTAAGAATAACCTCGCAGGCGTGTTATATCCTCATGATGACCCATTAGTGATCAAAATGAGGATGAAGGAAGTAGTGATTTTACGAGTATTGGTAGATAATGGCAGCTCGACAGATATTATGTTCTACCCATGTTTTGATAGTTTGAACCTAAAACTATCCCAGTTGGAGCCATATCATAGGCCCCTCCTCGGTTTTACTGGCGAGAAAGTTTTTCCACTTGGGAAAATCAAGTTGGATATGTTCATCGGTACATGGCCTGGTTGTCGAACATAAAGAGTGCGCTTTTTTATAATGGATAAAAATATCTAGTCAGCTTACAATATCATCATGGGAAGAGTAGGTTTGAAGAAGTTCGAAGCAGTACCATCTACTGTACATCAATGTTTAAAATTCCCAACCAACTTTGGACTAGGAGTGGTGAAGGGTGACCAAAAAGTAGCGCGAGAATGCTACTATTCATCTACCGAGCAGGAAGAGCATGATAAATCCAGGAAGAAGACTACTACTTATCAGGTAAATAAAATAGAAGATGCGGAGATTGAGACTTTAGACCCAAGAGATGAGTCTCAGCTCGTCAAGGGTCAAGTCATGGAGGTTACTGAAAATATCATTCTGGACGATGAACACCCGGAACGAACAACTCAAATCGGTGCGTCATTGGATGCCCCATTAAAACAGGAATTGATAGCTTTCCCAAGAAGCAGGAAATAAACTTTTGCATGGAGCCATGAAGACATGCCAGGGATAGACCCAGATTTCCTATGTCACGAACTTAATGTGAACAAGTAAATCAAGCCAGTAAAGCAAAGAAGAAGAGTGTTCAGCCCTGAAAAGAACCAAGCTATACAAGAAGAGGTCGAGAAGCTTCAGAAAGCCTGCTTTATAGAGGATGTCAAATATCCTGATTGGCTAGCTAATGTGGTGATGGTAAAGAAGAAAAACAACAAGTGGAGGATGTGTGTGGACTTTACTGATCTTAATAAAGCTTGTCCAAATGATCATTTCCCTCTGCCCCGAATCGATCAAATGGTGGATGCTACCTTGGGACACGAATTGTTGAGTTTCATGGATGCTTATTCTGGTTACAACCAGATTAAAATGAAGCCTGAAGATAGGGAGAGTACCTCTTTTATCACCCTAAGGGGAACTTATTGCTATAATGTTATGCCTTTTGGACTTAAAAATGCAGGTGCAACGTATCAGCGATTGATGAACAAGGTGTTTGCAGAGCAAATTAGTCACAATATGGAGGTTTATGTTGACGATATGCTGACGAAGAGCAAGAAAGCTGCTGATCATCTAATTGACCTAGGCCAGACCTTTGATCAACTAGAAAAATATCAAATGAAATTGAACCGTACCAAATGCACATTCGGAGTACGGGAAGGCATGTTTCTCAGGTATATTGTCAACCAACGAGGTATTGAAGCGAACCCTGAAAAGGTTTGTGCATTAAGAGGACATTTATATTACGTGTTAGTTTACTGCTTTTTAGAGTTATGAGAATGGAGTAGACTACTTTTTGAGATTTGATTGGTTAGCAATGGGTTGAGCGGTCGTAGATTATGATAGTGGGATCTCGTGTTTACTGTCCCAGGGTATGATTTCTTTTTGCTAGGTATCACCTGAAAGAGGTTTGAGCCTATATATATGTGTATATATGTTATAATATATTATGGACACTACACCAAATTTGCCCATTTGTCAAGGTCATTGACCTTGACAAATCCACCATGTCAAGGTCAATGACCGTGACATTTCGAGGCGAGACAACTTTTTTTGTCACGGTCGTGTCACGGTCATTGACCTTGACAACCTTGACAAAAAACACGCGTTTTGTGTCACGGTCGTGTCAAGGTCAATGACCGTGACACGTTTGTCACGATTTATAACCGTGACAAAGCCGTGACCTTTTTAAAAAAAAATTGTCACGATCATTGACCGTGACAATTCTGGGCAGAATTAAAAAAAAAACTGCTGGGCAGTATGGCCACTGCCACTGCCCAGCAGTATATTTGTACTTGTTATAGCAACGTTGTACCTGTTCCAAACATCATATATCCAACACAAACTAAAGATATAATCCAAATATATTCATGACAGTATAATCCAAATATTCAAAGTAAAAATAATATACATGACGATATAATCCAAATATAATTAAAATGGACAAACTTGAAAATAATGTGACTACATGTCTTGGATAAAACTGAGGAGGTGAGTAGGCCACACGACATACGAATTGACGCACCCACTAATATACATCGTGCCGCATTGTTCGCGCAACCACAATAGGGAGTTCTCTTTCGCGGGTATGACATGCGTGACGAGCACCCGGGACTCCATCTCTTGAAGTACGAACGTGTCGGTGATGAAGCAGCGAGGTCCACATCCTCGTCATCCTGCGCCTCGCCCTCCCGCACCTCCTCCTCCACCGCCTTCTCCTTCCCTTTCCCTTTACGGTCTCCACCCAACGTACGCTTCATGAATGCGTACATATCTTGGACCGTCGCCTCCAAACGGGACAGCTTCGCGTCGTGTGAATCCACCGTTCGAGCCAAGCCGGTGTCGCTCGTCTCCAATCCGATGATCCTAGATTTGGCCACCCGCGAGCTCACTCCCCTTGTCCTCCCCTTGCGATCAGAGCCAAGCACTTGACTGAGTGCGTCTGTGGACAAAGATGCCTTGTCGGCATCAGACTGCGACTCATGCACTTCCTTAAGCTTTGCCTGAAACGACAAAAAGCACATGATTAGTAAAATAAGTAAACTAAAAAATTATAACGTAATTAACAATAATTAAACTGTCTGATTACTTACAATCGTGGCCGCGACGCTCGGGGACACCTCCTTGTCCTTCCCCTTCTTCGTCCGAAGAGCCACATAAGTATCGAGCCTATGTGGATTACCTCCTGGCCCACTCCCTACCCCCTGAAATAAAATAAAGTAAAGTAAAATTAGTATCGGCCCCGCAAAGTAAAATAATATCCAATAATATATTTCTGTAGTTATAGATAAATTAAATCTTACCTGCATCCTATGCTCCACCTCAGCGTAAGAGGTCCGGCCGGAGTAGTGCACGTCCGTCTTTTTAGCCCGATTTCCCTCCCCGATTGGCGAGATGCCAATTGTCGATCCTCGATCTCATTGTCAATGAACTTTTGCCATTGTGCCAATGAGATTGGCTCCTTGGGCGGGACGGATCCACGCCTTTGTAAAATGGACTCTCGTGTTTTTCCAAAGTATCGTGTCCGCATATTTTTCTTCCACGTCTTGTGTTGCTCCCTCAACTGCTCCAAGACGGAATCGCGTAGCTTTGGATCCAAGTTGAATTGTTCCTGTCCAACAAATACAATGTTAGTTGCGAATAAATATAAATATAAATATAAATATAAATTGAAATATAAATTGAAATATAAATTGAAATATTCATATAAATATTACCTGTAGTGCCGCCCAAACAGCTAACTTGAGCTCATACGGCACCTCCTTCCAACTCATAAACCCCGGGCCGATGACCGTCTTTAGCAGCTCGAGGGATCTCGCTAAAAGCTCCGACTTGTTTTCGACGGTAATCCCAAATTTTCCATATTTGGGGAGCCTAGGGGCGGAGGAGCTCTCGTCGCCTCCGCTACCACCTAACTCAGACGACATCATCATAAACAGCATCATCATCTTCGCCCTAACATCTGAAGGAGACATTTTTGCTGTAAAAAAAATGTTATTAGTACAGATAAAAAAAAATGTTAATAGTACACATTTCGTTTTACCTAATTGAATTAATTGAATTAATAGTACAGATAAAAAAATGTTCCGTCTATATTATAACGTATGTGTAAGTTCCGTCTATAAATATTTCATTCAAAAATGTTCCGTCTATATTATGTTTAAATGAAAATATCAATTATTATCCAATATTTTTAAATGAAATATTTATTTTGAATGAAAATATCAATTATTATCCAATTATTATCCAACCATTATCAATTATTTATTTTGAATGTAAATAATATTCAAAACCCCACCCACCCCTACCCCCACCCCCTCCCCCTCCCGATGTGGGAGTCATGTTTGGGATCTTGTTTAAATTATATGTAAGATTTAATTAAGTTTAGGTCTAATTTATCTTATTATGGTTATGATAATAGTTAACTCATAGTTCATCTGTCTTGTTTACAGGCACTTTATAATCAACAAGTGCTTTCTCATCTCAAATTCGAAGATACTAAAGCCAGTACTGCTGAGCATCTTTCAAGGTATGTATTCTTTGTTTCAAAATCATATGATGTTAGTCATAAAATACTAAGAACTGAAGGCTTTTTTGTGATCAAGAATTTGTTGTATTTACAACAACAATGTTGGTAGATTTTTTTATGAATTTAAAATGAACTATCAAATGCAATTATTTTTAAATAGGGTGCTTTTGTGTTTGTGAAATGATTTTTTTTTATAACATCAAATACAATACGAAAACATAGGGTCCTACCTAATGTTACCTGAAACGTGGATCATTTTTTATAATATTCTTCTAATAAATATCTTCTAATATTCTCAAGATATGAGAGTTTTTTTATTCATTTTTTATATTTCCTATATGAGAATTATGTATATAAACACTTTTAATAAGTATATCCTAGCCTTTTAGGATTCAAAATGTATGGTTAATTTTTAATTATCATTATAACTATTATATTCAAAATGGAATTGAGCCAACGATGAGTTTATGGGTTATTCAAAATGTATTTTTAATAAGTATAACTATTATATTCAAAATTATAGTTACCCACACCCCACCCCACCCCCTGCCCCCCTCCACTACCCCCTCCCCCTCCCCCACCACACACCACACACACACACACCCCACCCCACCCCACCCCCTGCCCCCCTCCACCACCCCCTCCCCCACCACACACCACCACACACACACACACACACACACACACCACCCCACCCCACCCCGCCCCACCCCCTGCCCCCCTCCACCACCCCCTCCCCCCCTTCACCACCACACACACACACACACACACACACCCCACCCCACCCCACCCCCTGCCCCCCTCCACCACCCCTCCCCCACCCTGCCCCCCCCCTACCCCCACCCTGCCCCACCCCCCACACACGCACACACATACACACATATATATACACACATACACACATAAATATACACACAAATATATATATAAATGGAAGAGAGAGAGAGAGAGAGAAAATGGACCTGAAAGTATAGAGAGAGAGAGAGAGAGCAGCGTCGAGAGAGAGAGAGAGAGAGAGAGAGAGAGAGAGAGATGGAGGGAACGGCGCGGGAGGGAAAAAAGAAGAGGGATAGGGTTTTTGCTGCGAACATTGTCACGGTCGTGTCAAGGTCTTTGACCGTGATAATAATTGTCACGGTCATTGACCGTGACAATTATTTGTCACGGTCGCGTCAAGGTCAATGACCGTGACATAAAACGCGTGTTTTTTGTCACGGTTAATGACCTTGACAAGGCTGGCCGGCTGAAAGGTGACAATTTGCCCATTTTGGTGTAGTGGCAGTAGACTTCTGTGCATATGTTGTCTGGTTATAATTGATCCCGGTGCATAGGGACAATTACTGGTGTGATTTAAGGTAGACTGGATTATTGTCGAGTGGAGAAATATAGCTTATGACTTTTTAGCACTAAGAAACTAGTGATAGTAAGAGCGACGTGATATATGTTGTCTTGTGTAGTATGATTATGGATGAGTATACTTTTATGTCAAAATACGGGTATTTGAGGGTACGTACTATGGGCTGAGGGCTTAATGAATCTCGACGACCAGTAATGTCAGGTAGTAGTGTATTGGGGAGGTTCCTTGTTTGGATTTCACTTTGCGAGACACCCCACACATGAAACTTAGCGCAATGTTGAAAGTGGGGAGATGTTTGGCCATTAGGACGTGGGTTTTGTACCCTGGGTATTATTCATTTATACAGTTATATCTGAGGGATAATAACTATGTTATATTTGAGGCTAGTGGAGCCACGTAACGTCTGTGCAATTACGCAGGGGTATAGGGTGTATGGGTGCCCTGGGTAGTTGAATTATGTTCATATTATCCGCGATTAGGGGATAGTAGAAAAGTATGTGGTGGTCTTATAAAGGGATGATTTAAGGAGCGTAGAAACCTTGGAGTACTAGACTTACCAGAATTTCGAGGACAAAATTCCTTTGAAAGGGGGGAAGTATGTAACACCCCATATTTTGGAGAATATGGAAATTTATAAAATTGGTGATTTAGGAATTTATTTAATTGGAAGAAATTATTTAATTCAGTGATTTAGATTTAAATTAATTCAGTTTAAGTTTAATTTCACGCGTGCCGTATTTTGAGGTGGAAATAAGATGATTTTATAATGTGACTCATACGGTGATTTAGATGTCACGAATGATTATGAAAGGGTCGAAATAGTTGAAAAAAGTATCCGGGTGTATAGTTTGGGTCCCGGGGTGATTTTGGACTAACCTGACACCGTTTAAGGGGCATTTCGGTCATACGGGAGTTTGAGGTATAGAGAACTCCGAAAATATTAAGTTTATATCTGTTATTACTGAAATGTAACTAGGGTTAACACAAAGCTAAAGGAAGAGAGGCCATAGGAGAGGAGGAGGAAGGGAGAACCAAGCATCCTACACAGTTTTTCACCCCGAATGCGACGGAATAGATATCAGAGTGAGAGAAGAACCACCATACCATCATCCTGACGAATTTCAGACCTGCTATTGAGAAGCAAGTATTTATACAACAATTTATTTTAAGCATGTTATAATACCCATGTATAATAGGGTTTGATTTCATGTTTTTGGAAGAATTAATAGGGTTTTGAGTGGGTTTAATTCATGAATTGAGTTAGGAATGCATGTAGAGATATTCCTTTCTATTTATGAGGAAAAATCAGAGGATTTTGGGTGATTAGAATGGAATAAATCTGGGTTCTTGATGAACAAACCTTAAGAACACATAAACTAGGGGTTTTAAAGATAATCTTATCTTGAATTGAATTCGTGATGAATTGATGATAATTTTACGTTGAAAATCCTTCTCGTACGTTTATACAATGATTATACATGTTAGTTTGAGATTTGGTGAAGTTTCATGAAGATTTGAGAAAGTTATTTAGGTGTGAAATTTGTAAAAACGTAGGGAAGAATAAGACCCGCTATAAATCGAATCGATTCCTCCAGGGGCGAATCTATTCGGCTGCCCAAAAAACCATAATTTTGCCTTTTTGTTTATATAACCCCACGAATTGAATTACGAGGAACTTTTGTAATAGTTTAGTAATTATGTGGAGAGTTGGGTAAGGTCAGTAGGCATGTGATTTTGGTTTGTTTGACGTTGATAAGGGTTAAGTTGGGATAATTAACCGACGGTAGCGAATTGAGTGAATCGTACGCTAGGAAATTTGGATTTGGGTTTCGGGAAGGGTATACCATAATCTAAGAAGATAACGAGTAGGATATATGTGTAATAACTACTGTATTAACGTTAGGGGTAACCAAGGTTCTAAAAAACGCGGGGCGTGATCGAGGCGTGGAGGCCAAGCCTTAAGCCTTAGAAGCCTAGGCGGGCATTGGCGTAAAAAGGCGTGAAAAGGCGTTTAGGCATTTTTTAATATATTTTAATATTTTTTGACTATGACAAGGCTATTTAAAATACTAAATTGGTACATACCTTAAAAAATATGTCAAAATATTTGTAAATTAAAATACTATTTTTTTAAAATACAAAAAATAAAAAAAATTGCGTCTTTTCACTCCTTACTTCTAAAAAACTCGCATTTTTTCACGCCTTACCCCCAAAAAATGCGCGTTTTTTCACGCCTTACCCCAAAAAACGTTGACCATCGTTGACCACGCCTAGGGCCAAAACTTGGCGTATCTAAAAAGCCTCGCGCCTAGGCGTCGCCTAGGCGCGTTTTTTAGAACACTGGGGGTAACAATGGGCCCTTCGGGTAAAAAATAATGCTCGAGAATACACGATGGAGAGATATATTGTGAATATATTGTACGGTGAGTATTTGAGAGATAAATACTACGTACGGATGATTATAATAGGTTGGGTGTATACCTATATAAATTTATTATTATAGGTCATGGGTGTACCTATACGGAATATACATATGGGTAGATTGTGTGTATGCCTAGTGTGTGCTTGTGTGTATGTGAATATACCTACCTTACTTGCTATCACGGAGGTCCCGCGTAGTGGGCGATCCCACCTTGATGATTCCAGTGAGGTCTGAATTTGTGTCCCAGAATATAATGTTGTTAGTGGATAGTTATGTGAGATGAATAGCGAAGCCGCTAGGTCGTTTGGGTATTAGGTATGTGGGCAGCCCCAAAGGCTTAGCACTATATTCACCTCCAGTATGTGTTGTTTTGATTAATGGTTCGAGGAGATATTACCAAACTGATAGTCCTTGATTTAGTACGAGAGGTACTTGGACTGATAACAGAGTACGCGAAGTGCATCATAGTGGTTAGTCCGATGGATGCTATATATATATATATATATATATATATATATATATGAATACTTTGTACTACTTATGTGTGATATTAGTGAGACTGGATAGTGTGTATCTAAACAAAGATTAATCTACTTATGTGTGATAGTATGAATCTAATTAATGATGAATATACTACTGCGTGAATAGTAGAAAGATAGATAGTAAATATCTAAAATAATGTTTAAGTAGAGAAACTGAAATGGTAAGGCTTGAACAATAACATACGTGAAATGGTAATTGGGGTTTAATAATAACATAAGGGAGACATTAATTATTAAGAGTATTCGATAGCGTACTGTATGGGCAGTACGAGTAAGTTAAGGAGAATCTTAACTAAGAATTTAATGGTAATTGAGGTTATTCAGTAGGGTACTGTATGAGCGGTATGAAAGAGCTAGACTGATATGAGGTTTCTTAGATACTGGTAACCTAGTTGTATTGGGTAGAATGACTAGGCGGGGTTGAGTAGGAACCGTTAGGTGCGCTCTATAGATGAGAGGTGAGGAACTCAAGGGAGTGTTCGCATCCTAACATGTGTATCTAATAACTGTTCATTTAAATTGAAATTTAAATGCTTGCTAAATATTTTCAAATGATTTTTACTTGGGCTCTGACCCATACTTGCAAGACTTTTTTCAAAACCTTTTAGGTGTCCAGCCACAGGGATGCCAAGCTGGATGGTCTGTTCCAGGGATGCGTAGCTGCAACACTTGTGGATACTTTCAGGATTTGGATTTAGTCTATTAAGTTACATCATTCATAGTGTAGAGTGTAGTTTCGTATTTCATGCGGGCATGTTGCCATCAGCTATGCCATTTATATCAGTCAGACTTTGTACTCAGAGATTTTTATTCATGTTGGACTTTATATTGGATTTTGGAACCAATGGTTTATTCGGTATTATTTTATCTCAGTCATTTATATTGTGGATGGATTTATATTACTATTGCATGGGATGTTAGTAATATTTTGTGATTTTTGTTTAAATAAAAAGATAAAATTTGGCACTCGAGTTTTTGAATACTAGGTGGTTAGTAAATGTTTAAAAATGTTTTCGACAGTGATGCTAAGAATGAACCAAATGGGAATCATGTTTTAATTTAATAAAGGACTGATCACCCGGTATTTAATTAGGATGGGTGTCACATAGAGTACCTCTAACAACATACATCAAAGTTGGAAATTAAAAGTAATACATATAATACCTAATATAATATATAGAGATATACTTTTTGAAGGCATTCCGAGTTTGAAACTCGTTCTCACCAACTTGCATTATTCATTGGGCGCGTTTAAGAAGACGTATCATTGTCCTTCCCCTCCCCTAAAAGGACATGCGATAAAAAGGGAAAAATCAACCAATTAGGCAACAAACACTCCAACAAAATTAATCTGAAAGAAACAAAATACCAACATGACAAAATAATAGACTTGAATGACTTCTCGAGTATTACCCAGATGGATCCACAACCCTTTAATTTAGGCACCATTGTATTTGCAGGTGTACCCAACACCACTTTGATCCGTAATATGACCTATAACCAAGAAGTTATCATAAGATACACTTTTTACAATCAACTTTAAATAAACGAAAAAGAAAAACACAACGAAACTATATTGTCATCATTTACTTTTGTTTATGTAAGCTTGCGTCTACAACCAATTCTTCATGCTTACAATATTTTGCAAAATACTGGCACATGATAAATTACTGGTGCTTATTCAAAAGTACCAAAATTTGTGCATATAATGAAGTTTTCCAAATTTACATATATACTTCTTTTTGTAGTGTAGTGTTTCCTTCTCATGACAAAAGACCCCACCACACTATCAAATTCTTTATACCTTTTCAATACAGAAACAAGCAATTCACATACAAAGCATTGTTGAGCTAATTACCTAGACCAAGATTCTAAGCACATACACATGATACAAAAATAAATATATATTTAGTCCTAAAAATTAGGCGTAAATGAACACATATTTATCACTGCCCAATTGCTTAAACCAATTAGGAGTTGAATTAGTACCAAACTTGGGTATTTTCAATAAAAATGTACTATCAATGATCGAACACCCACTAATAAGTTCGAGTTTAACCAAGATATAAGGTAAAAGGATGCAAATGAAATAAAGTGTGTTGATTTTATAGCAGTGCCGCATTTAGACTTATTTCAACATCAATTCTAAGTCAAGCCCAAAATGTCATTAACCCCTTTATTGTAGCACTGCCATTTTCTTAGAAAAAAAATAGGAGTTTGAAATATAGAGTTCAATTAAAGTACACGTAGAAGAACATTTACAAAACAGTTTAAAACCTTTGACATAATGCAATTTACTCCAATCACATATACAATGAATATGTTTAGCATAAAAGATCGTGAATTATTCTAAACCAAATCTATATACTACAACCCAACAATGGTAAATGGATCACGAAGTATAAATACTAGTTCTTTACATTATGTTTTGATCTAAAGTTGAGATCCAGAATGACGTAGGTAACATCGACTTCATATATCAACAAAATAAGAAAGGTATACCATTGAGGAACAACATTCTCGTCTCTTGGTGAGAGGCTACACAATGCAAAAAAATAGAAGTATAATATTTAATTAATAGTGACTTCAAACTTATAGATAATAAAAAACAACATCTGATACGAACCAAGTACACGAATTCTAGGCCAGCCAAGTAAATATTGCAATTGAAATAGAAGTAAGCAAAATTAAAGTAGCGCATTGCTACTTGAAATATTGGTTTTAATAAAATCACATCTTGACAATTGATTTTACCGAGGGTTTAAACTAGGTCATTTCGCACTTGTTGAAGCAAGGATATTGACAACACTTGGTTTGAATCTATCTCATGGTCTACACAATAATCCAAACCCATGTAACCTTTCTCGACCCTATTAAAGGTTGAATCCAATCTTCTGCCCCTCCGTTGGTACGACTGAGTGCATATTTGATTATATATATATTTATATATATATTTGGCGCGTAAGCTGGCCCGGGATTACCCTTCTTTACCAAAAAAAAATAAAAATAAAAAAAAATATATTTGATTATTGTATTTAAACTATCATATAAATTAACCATAATTAGTATATAAAGTCATTTTACAAAATATATTTCATGTAAGTAATAATATTATACCTTAATTAAATTTTTTAAACTTTTATAAAGTTATTTTTAACGTATCATGAAAAGGTATTTTTCTTGCAGTGCACGTAAAGAAGTACATTAACTACTACAACCACTACGAACGAAAATAAGTACATGAACGAATGTTACTACCACCACAAATGAAAATACATAATTTCCTAAAAGTAACTTCATCCCTGGATTTTTATTCTCACGAGGCTAAGAAGGATTAATAATTTTATTGGAGATGGAGGAAAAATTAACTTCTTTCTCATCTCCACCCGAAGCAACATCACTTCCAGTCTTCATATTTTCAATTCCAACTCTAATTTCAACTTCATCTCCAGTCTCCTCATTGTCAACTCTAGGTGAAACGTCACTCTTACCATCGTCGATATTTTATTTTCACCGCTGTCATCGATTCTTCTCTCTTTCGAATTTGACAGAGTTTTTACCATAGGTATTTCACTCTCCATTTTAGAGTTCAGATGTATGCCACAATTTGAAGTCTAAAAATATATTAATTTTTGAGTTTTAGCTTTAATTACGACTATTATTTTTTGAACTACTATATTTCATTTATATTTGCTTACTTAATTTAATTTAAATTAGTCTAAACCTTAAATCAGCCGTTACCCCTAATTTTTTTCTTTTCCTAATGAGCTCATTAGTTCAAAATTGTAACATCAATCATCATCTTATAATACAAAAAGTGATATTGATTAAATGCCACGTGAAAATGTAAACTACTAAAATCTCAAGAAAACTCTCTCCAAAGATCTCTCAAATTGTAATTCATTTTTGGGAAAAGGAAACAAGCGACAATATGGTAAATAAAACAAAAATGAATCTACGAAATGAAAAAATTATGATCCGTGTAAAGAGAATACGAAAATTCATCACGTGGAAAAACGGTAAAAATCAAAGTTAGAATTACAGTGGAAAAATATGAAATCACGTTTATCGGTGCAAGGATATAAACATTAGCGTGTGAAGAATAACAACATATGTGGACTTATTAAAAAGTCTAGAAAATGTGTTTCCTTTATGTGGATTATGATAGCGTTAAGGGATTTTCGCCATTTTCCCATATAAATTATGTAGATTTGTTAAATGCAATATCTAAACATGAAAAAAAAACTTAAGATCATTACCTAAGGTTCGTAGGATGTTTAATTTAATATAGTACGAAATTTCGATTAAAACAATGGATAAGGGGTTTTCAACCAAATATTTTAATAACTTAAAAAAAAAATAACAAAATTACTTAAATTGTTCTCAATATAATAATATGTAAAGCCAATAATGTAAAAGATGGAGGGCAAGAGATTGCCTAGAGACTTCGAGACTATGCGTTTTTTATAATATTTTTCAATATAATTTTTCAAAATATTAATTGCAATAGAGTTAAACAATTAAGCACAAACTCTAAGTAGACCAAATTAATGTGCAATGTAAATAGATAACAATAAAAATTTATTTGAATTCGGAGATTCCTATATCTCATTACTCCATATTTTCACAATCTTCGAGGTCGCCTAAAATAAATGTATTCCACTAACAAGGGTGATAGTTGTGTTCTTATAGTGAACTACTAAATTATCACTATACCAAAACATTTATTTTGTGACTGCCTGCTTGTAATTTCTAATGGGGGTGACAAACTTTATCACTGCGGGAGCAATAATAAAATTATTTGAACCTGCCACTAGTGAATTTTTTTTGGATAACGAAAAATTTAAGTGAATTGGGTTATCAATGCTAATGGCGGTGACAAATCTTGTCATATGTTTAATTTGTACTGCTATGAATAGTCACAAATTTATGACTGCCACGAGCAATCAAAATTTCTGTCATTAGGCTTAATTACGACTGTTATGAGTAGTCACAAATTTATTAATTGTATGAGTAATTACAAATCTGAGCATTACGCTTAATTTGTAACTGCTATAAGTAATCACAAATTTATAACTGCTACGAGTAGTCATAAAGTTTGGCATTAGGCTTAATTTATAACTGCTATGAGCAGTCACAAATTTGTATATACAAATTTATTTTCTTCTTCTCTTTTATCTTTCCTATTTTCTCTTCGTGCTATTCTACATTTTACACCTCCATTTTCAGATCTCATATTGCGTCCGTTTTACACCTCCATTTTCATATCTTATATGTCATCTCTCCTCTTCGTGCTCTTCTACATTTTACACCATTTTTACGGCCTCCATTTTTCCTTTGGTAAGACTTCTCTCTAAGCCCTCTTCATCGATTTCTTATTGTGTTCATAATTTGTTTCTCATGTGTGTATAGGAAGATCTATGTTTTTGGTAACATCTGCTTTATATTATTCATTTATTATTGTTATTGTTATTGTTATTATTATTATTATTATTATTATTATTATTATTATTATTATTATTATTATTATTATTATTATTATTATTATTATTATTATTATTATTATTATTATTAATCTGCTCATAAATTATGCCTGCTTTATATTATTAGTTAACTTACGAATATGGTTTATAAATTATCCTTATTTTTTTATTCATGTTTAATTTCGTATCTACAATGTTTAGGATCTATATCTGATCGGCTTTAGACTTTTATTTTTATTCTAAAGGTTTTATGTTTTATAATTATTTTTTCGATCTGAATATATCTCTGGTTGTGGTATATCTGTAAACATGTGGTTAATTTTGGGTCTTGAAGCGTATATAATTAATATTCAGTTTTACTTATAAGATTAATTGTTCATAGTTTGTTTAGGAGTTAGTCAGAGGTTGGCTTTATACATGTATTTTAATTGTTCATAGTTTTGTTTAGGAGTTTTGTTCATTCCGCTGTTTTAAACTTGTATTTGAATACAAGACAACTTGTAATTTTCTTTCTCTTCTAGTTTTGCTTGCATGTTTCAAGTTGACTTATGATGAATAGTTATATTGCCGACAATACTTCCTTCAGCATATGCCAATGTAAACTTTATCCCTCTCTTAATTTGCATTTTGGGGTTTGAGTATGCATTTATATAATGCATTTCTTAAAGTTGAAAGTCTTGGTTCTAAAATATTTCGTTGCGCTGGAAGCTTTAGAATGCATTGTCAAAATATGTTAAAAAATCATTAGTTTTTGTTTCATAAATGAGGCCAAGACCATGATTGATCTCCATCTTATGTATGGATGATGGATGATCTAGTTGATTAAAATTAGGCCAATTATTTTGAGAATGGTAATTCGTATCTTTTCATTATTTCACCAGTTAGTTAAGGTTATTTGGTAGCCAACTATTATGTTAGCTATAAGTATGTTACAAATTAGTTATAATTTAGGTCTCCTGTATATAAAACATATATTAAAGGATTTGTAATATTGCATTCTTCTTGCTACCTTATGCACAAAACTATTCTTTTTCTGTTTTCTATATCGCCCATTTTTTTTCTTCCCATGTCTATATTTTTCTCCTTAGAAAAGTGTATGGGCTTATTTATTCAAACCCAATAGCACAGCCGACCATCCCAACATATATAACGGACTGCCCGACCCAACTCAGATATTTATTTACACCCGTGTATTTGGACATGTGCTTAAATGCATGGAGGTAGACTCAATTTGGTTACCAACAATCTCGGAGGAGATATTCAGGGACACCTACGAGTTATCAACAAGCTGGTTGAGCTACTTATACAATTCAATCACTTATTTTTACGTCTATAAAATGCAAACTCCGACCCGGGGCAAAGGGATGTAGCTTTAATCGTTTAAGAGACACTAATAAAGAACAATAACCTCTCCGTGGACGTAGGCAAGTTATCGAATCACGTACATCAGTTGTTGTCTCTGTGATTATTTATTTACTCCTTGGTATTGCTTTCTAGAACTTTTATTGTGATAATTCTTGCACTTAACACCCCGTAATTTCGAGGACTGAGAATTTTATTATTTTTGGGAGAAATAAAACTTAATTAAATAGGAGAATTTAAAATTTATTATTTGGAGAATATATTTAAATTGGAGGAATTTAAATTCGATAAATTTAGAATTAATTATTTGGTTTATTGTTGTGTCGCAATTTGAGGTCGAAAATGAGAGGATGTTATAAAGAATTTCAGATGATAATTCTGAGTGTACGGTTGAGTCCGGATAGGCCGAGATAGTCAGAAAAGAGTACCCGTGGGGTACTAATCGGGTCTCGGGACATTTTTAGACATAATATGGCCCACACGGGAATGTACGGGTCTTTTGGGCCCATTAGGCTAAAAATGTGATTTAGTATACTGAAACTAGGTCTTTGGGTATTGAACGGCATAAATCATATTTCAAACCTAGGGCTTTGAGAGAGAAATAAAGGAAGAAAATTGAGAAAAATTTGGAGAGCTTTTGAAGACAAATCAAGAGAGGGATTTGGGTGTTCTTCATCAAACCTTCCTCTACCACAACGGATCAGACTCTACGAACCCAAAAAGTCAAGTGGTTAACTTGCTTTGATTTTAAATTTAGTGATAATCAATTCATATAACGGCGGGTGTATCAAAAATCCGTTTTTGGATGTGTGTTGACAATTAAAATGAGTTTTTCTGAATTAGAGTAATGTTTGTAGATTGATTACTCAATTGGTGTTAGATTATGATATGGGACTGTTGGAATCAGATTGTAGGGTGAGAATTGATAAGTATTGATGACAAACTTCGAATCTGGATCATGAACTAAAATCGGTGGAATAAAACCCGAAAAATACCTAATTTGGAAAACATTAGATTTATGTAAATTTATTGATGATTCAAGGTATCTAGGGTGTTTAGAATCTAGTATTTTATGAATTGAATGTTGATTGTGATTGGGTAAATGTTAGGGAGAGAATTAAAAAGCTTAAGATTTGGTCGTGGAAGAAGATGGATATCGGATCGACCCCTTCAGTTATTGTAAGACATGAGATTGTAAATCTTTTCGTCATGGTCGCGTGGGCGCCGACCTTGTTTCTGATATTTTTTGGATTTGATATGATATTTCTACGAAAGTGTGCGTGAGACCAACATCTTTAGGAAGAAATAAATTTGGGTTATTTGGAGATGTCCGTAGATGAGTGAAGGACTTTGGAAAAATTTAAAGATATAGGCCAAGTGAGCGAGTCCGGGTATATTGTTTGACTGACACCAAGGTAATAAATTAATTAATGGATAAATTAATTAAATTAGAATCGAACCATAAACTCGGGATGGTAATAAATTAATTAATGGGCAAATTAATTGAATTAGAGTCGGACCATAGACTCGAGAAAATATAGGCTAGTGCTACCGATTTTTATACATGGTAAAGTCGAGATTATAATTATATATATACGGTGTGTGATAGTGTATATATATTGCGTGCTTATAAATATCAGTGACTAGATATTTATTTAAATTATATACTCCAGTGCTATCAAGGGAGGTTGCGCGATGTGGGTGAATCCCCTAGCTTGAGGAGTAGGGCGAGTATATCCCCAGGTCATAGCATCCAATTTCAGAGGTGGGGCATTGAGATGATGTCCTGATACTCGAGGGAATATGACCGCATCCATTACGTTTATTATTTACGTTCCGATTCGACAAACCATTGTTGTCTTGGAACTCCAGGTGGGACTAAGTAGCCTGGGTTGATAGCACTTTAAAGAAAACATTTGGTGAGGTATTTACCGGGAAGATGGATTATATATATATATATAACATATGTGTGATTGTTGTAATATAGCTTCATGTATATAATGGGAAGAATAATTATATACGGGTAGTTTAATACATGGGGAAAAGTGTATTACTAATATAACTAGTGAATGTTATATGGCTTTCATGGAAAGATGATTAGTTAAGTTAAGGTGATTATTTAAGTTATATTGATAAATAACTTATAATTCATATTAAACATACTCGGGCTAGAGTAGTGTGGCAGGAAGGAGTTATAACAAGAACCAGTTACGGGTTAGACGACTAGGTGGGTTATAATGAATACGTTAGGTGTGCACATTAATTGAGGGGTGAGTATGTCCTCAAGAGAGTGAGACACTAGCTTAAATATGAAGAGAATTCATGAATTTTAAATTACTCCAATTAATCACTTGCTAAATATTTTCAAAACGTTTTGGGTTCTAACCCTTGCTATCAAATATTTTCAAAACCTTTTAGGTGTCTAGCCACAGGGACACTAGACTTGATACCTATTCCAGGGACACCCAGCTGCGGAACATGTGGATGTTAGCAGGAGTTTGTATTAGACGCTTCATTCCTTTGTTCCTAGAATAGGGATTTATTCTCAGTCACTGTTCTTGTAGGGCATGTTGCCCAGTTATTTTCAGATTCAATTTTTGGATTATTTTATTATTGTTGGCCATTTATTTTGTTTTGGAATTTTAGCCAACAGTTTATTCGGCAAGTCTTTTATTGATTATTCCATTTGTTCAGTTCCAGATGTTGTGATTGGTTTAGTTTATATTTTGGCATGTTGGGTTGTTTAATTAAAAAGATAAAATTTGACACTAAATTTTTGAATACTAGGTGGTTAGAAATGTTTTAAAAAGTTTTTGACAGTGATGTTAAGAATGAACCAGATGAGATTCCTGTTTAATTTGGTATAGGACTGATCAACTGGTATTTTATTAGGCGGGGTGTCACAGATAGTATGAGAGCATCAGGTCCTAGTGTCCTTGGGATCTGTGTGGCTTTTCACGTGTTAGCTTAGCGTTCTTTGATATAGAGACTTTTGATAGGATTGTTGTATTCCTCTACGTATGAGACTTACATTCTCATGATAACAAGTATAGTTTATATGATTCATATACGAGTTCAGTTAGGTATGGTACATCGAACAATATTGGGTGACCAGTGAGGGCCGTTAGAAGTATTACAGGCGGATAGGAGAGGTGAAAAATACAGGGTATTCAGGGAATGATGACCGTGATAGAGGTCAGCATAATGAATGTTTGGGGAAGTTGATGAATAGGATGATAACTAGAGGACAGTAGTTTCCCCAAACACTGTTGTAGAGAACGGTGAGACAACTTCGAACTCACCCAACATTACAGACAGGGAGAGAGTCGGATGAGTATTATTTCGAGGAGTCACATGAAGGAGTCCTGGAAAGAAAGGAAGTGTGATGGACAAATAGATGAAGGTAATCCAAAGGAAATTATGTGGGGTAGAGTGCAATGGCACCATAATTATATTGTGGATAAATTTTAGTTGATAGGAGCAGCATTGGGTGACGAGAGTCAGTCACAACGTAAGAAGAAGAATATTTGGAATTAAATGAGAAATTTTGGATATGGTGTAACAATAAGATCATCCATTCGCTATTCAAATAGGGATGCAAGTGGAATTTCAGAGTTTATTAAGTGGGTCAAGTAGTGACAGATCGTGAGAGAGACGATACTTCATTTAGCGAACTTTGTAACCAACAAAGGGGATACGGAGAATAATAAATGAACCTACAAGTGGATAATGGACTCATAGGAGAATACACAAGAATGGATGGGAAATCCGACTAGGATGACTAGTTTCGGGGTCATCAGTATCTTTTGTTTGCAAGCTTACATCAATGCTTCTAAGATAAAGGAGCCAATAGGGTTGGAGAATTTAACCTCAGAACGAGATGAGATTTAATAGTGCTAGTGAAAATACATAAGGGCATACCCAGTAAGGGACCCATTTAGACATTTTAAATTAATTGAATTCCTACTAAGTGACGGTGGATTTAGTCAGGGCTATAAAGGCCAAGGACGATTTCCCAAGGGCTACCGGAGTCTAAAGGGAGAATGGGAGGGGTACCCATGAGGGTCAAGGCGACCAGGTCCGAGAGTAGGACACGCAAATATGGCCAGTGGTGCGAGAGATAGGCGAGGGAATAATAAGGTGTACTTTGTGTGGAGAGTAGGACCACCTATATTGAAATTTCACTCAAGAGGAAAAGAGAAATAGTCTATCTGGGAGACAAATAGGAATTGTTCCTGTGAGGCATAATAGCAACAGAAGCGAGACTTTTGACAGGAGGATAGGACTAAGAGTTTTAAGTCCGAAAGTGACTAACCTGAGAGTGGTAAGTGGGCCGGAAGCAGGAGAGTTCTCTGGAATTTGTTATGGGTGTGGAGAGAGGAACCACAAGAAGAAAGATTCCCCTAAAGTGAGGCAGGGGCAACTACAGGATGAGATCCTGAATATGAGACCATTGCAATAGATTGTGGGTCAGCTCCGACATGAGAGTTATTCTCAGGAACTGTTAACCAGGTAATCTAGATGGCAATTAGAGATAGAGTTTTTCCTTATCCGTATAAGTACATGATACATTTCTAGTGACATGGGTGAGTCACAACATTTGATTATTAACACTGAAATTCGCGAGTGAGTTGAATCTAGTGGGTGCGTTGGTAGTAGTGGATTTATGATGGATATGTATGATTAGTTACCGTGGGGTAGAGGAACTTTTGGTGTGACCTATGAGAGAACGGGTGTACACTAAGGATTGACGCATTAGGTGTTAGTTTACTTCTTTGGAGAGTTATGAGAATTGAGTAGACTACCTGCTGAATTTTGACTGGTTGGCAAGGTTTAGGCTATAGTGGTAGTTATAGTTAGATTTTGGGTTCGCTATTCCAGCATAAGATTTATTTTGCTAGGTATCGCCTGAAAGATGGTTTAACCTATGTATGTGTGTATAAATGTTATTATGTGTGGCATAATAGACTCATATGAATATGTGAGTATATTGGTATGTTTGATCCCGTGTGTGGGGTCGGTTATTGATGAGAGTCAGGGGTGGATAGGCTTATTTTCGAGCGGGTTGATATAGCTCGGAATTCTTTTCATGCAAGTAAACTAGTTATAGTAAGGGCGCGGTATTGTATGTTGTCTTTTGTAGCATAAAAGTGGATGTGTAAGCTTTTATGTTAAGAGACGGGTATATTGGGGGTACTTGTTATGGACTAAGGGCCTAACGGATCTCAACGGCCGACAATGTTAGGTTATAGTGTATCGGGGGGGTTCTTTATTTGGATTTCGCTTCGCGAGACATCCCACGCATGAATTTTAGCACAACGTTGGAAGCAAGGAGATATTTAGTCATTAGTACATGAGTTGGGTACCTCAGTTATTGTTCATGTATGTCGTTATAATTGTGAGATGGAAGTTATATTATGATTTTGAGGCTGGAAGAAGCCAGATATTATTTGTGCGGTTAAGCACCGGTACAGGGTGTATGGGTGCCCTGGTTAACTAATTTGATTATTAAAAATAATTCGCGATTAGAAGTGGGAGAGATGGATGTAGTGATCTTAAGGGTAGGTGACTTGGGAACTAGTTGAGGTTTGGAGTACTAGGCTTAACTTAATTTCGAGGACGAAATTCTTTTGTAAGGGGGGAAGTATGTAACCCCCCGTAATTCTGAGGACCGAAAATTTTATTACTTTTGGGAGAAATAAAACTTATTTAAATTGGTGAATTTTAAATTTATGATTTGGAGAATTTATTCAAATTGGTGGAATTATTTAAATTCGGCAAATTTAGATTTAATTATTTGGATTATTGTTTTGTCGCATTTTTTAGGTCGAAAATCATAGCATGTTATAAAGTATTTTGGATGAAAATTCTTAGTGCACGGTTGAGTCCGGATAGGATGAAAAAGTCAGAAAAGATTACCCGGAGGTAATATTCGGGTCTCGAGACATTTTTAGACATAACCGGCCCCACATGGGAATATTCAGGTCATTTGGGTTTGGCCCATCACGCTAAAAACGTGATTTAATATAATAAAACTAGGTCTTAGAGTATTGAATGGCAGAAATCATATTCCAAACCTAGGGCTTTGAGAGAGAAATAGAGGAAGCAAATTGAGAGCAATTTGGGGAGCTTTTGAAGACAAATGAAGAAAGGGATTTGGGTGTTCTTCATCAAACCTTCCTCTACCTCAGCGGATCAGACTCTACAAACCCAAAAAGTCATGTGATTAACTTACTGTGATTTTAAATTTAGTGATAATCAATTCATATCATGGTGGGTGTATCAGAAATCCATTTTGGGTGTGTGTTGACAATTAAAATGGGTTTTTCTGAATTAGAGTAATGTGTGTATATTGATTACTCAATTGATGTTAGATTATGATATGAGATCATTGGAATCAGATTGTAGGGTGAGAATAAGTAATTATTGATGACAAACTTCGAATCTGGATGATTAATTGAAATCGGTGGAATAAAACCCAAAAAATACCAAATTTGGTAAACATTAGATTTATGTAAATTTAATAATGATCCAAGGTTTCTAGGGTGTTTCGAACCAATTATTTCATGAATTGAATGTTGATTGTGATTGGGTAAATGTTTGGGAGAGAATTAAAAAGCTTGAGGTTTCAAAAATGGTGGAAACAGTATCGGGTAAGAAGATGGATATCTGGTCGATCGATCCATCGACCTAAGGAGTCGATCGATCGACCCCTTCAGTTATTGTAAAACATGAGATTGTAGATCTTTTCGTCACGGTTGCGTGGGCGCCGGTCTCATATTTTTCAGATTTATTTTTATTTGATATGATTTTTCTACGAAAGTGTGCGTGAGACAAACATCTTTAGGAAGAAATAAATTTTGGTTATATGGAGATGTCCGTAGATGAGTAAAGGACTTTGGAAAATATTAAGATACGGGCCAAGTGAGCGAGTCTGGGTGTATTGGTTGAGTGACACCAAGGTAATAAATTAATTAATGGATAAATTAATTAAATTAGAGTCGGACCATAGACTCGAGAAGGTAATAAATTAATGAATGGGCAAATTAATTAAATTAGAGTCGGACCATAGACTCGGGAAAATATAAGCTAGTGCTATGGATTTTTGTGCACTGTAAAGCCGATATTTAAATTAGATATATACGGTATGTGATAGTATATATATATATATATATATATATATATATATATATTGCATGCTTATAAATATTAGTGACTAGATATTTATTTAAATTATACACTCTAGTGCTATCAAGTGAGGTTGTGCGATGTGGGTGAATCCCCTAGCTTGAGGAGTAGGGTGAGTATATCCCCAGGTCATAGCATCCAATTTCAGAGGTGGGTCATTGAGATGATGTCTTCATACTCGGGGGAATATGACCGCCTCCATTACGTTTATTATTTACGTTTCGATTTGGTGGACCATAGTTGTCTCGGAATTCCAGGTGGGACTGAGTAACCTGGGTTGATAGCACTTTATAGAATACATCCGGTGAGGTATTTCTCGGGAGGATGGATTATATATATATTCAACATATGTGTTATTGTTGTAATATAGCTTTACGTATGTGATGGGATGAATAATTATGTACGGGTAATTTAATACATGGAGAAAGTTGTATTACTAGTATAACTAGTGAATGTTATATGGATTTCAAAGAAAGATGATTAGTTAAGTTAAGGTGATTATATACGTTATAGTGATAAATAACTTATAATTCATATTAAACATACTCGAGCTAGAGTAATGTGGCATGAATGAGTAATAATAAGAAGTAGTTACGGGTTAGATAACTAGGTGCGTTAGGTGTTCACATTAGTTGAGGGGTGAGTTTATCCTCAAGAGAGTGCGACACTAGCTTGAATATGAAGAGCATTCATGCATTTTAAATTACTGCAGTTAATCACTTGCTAAAAAATTTCAAAATGTTTTGGGTTCTAACCCATGCTATCAAATATTTTCAAAACCTTTTAGGTGTCCAGCCACAGGGACGCCAGACTTGATACCTATTCCAAAGACACGCAGTTACGGCACATGTGGATGCTAGCATGAGTTTGTATTAGACGATTAATTCCTTTGTTCCTAGATTAGGGATTTATTCTAAGTTACTGTTCTTGTAGGGCATGTTGCACAGTTATTTTCATATTCAGTTTTTGGATTATTTTATTATTGTTGGGCATTTATTTGCTTTGGCATTTTAGCCGACAGTTTATTTGGCAAGTCTTTTATTGATTATTCCATTTGTTCAGTTCCAGATGGTGTGATTAGTTTAGTTTATATTTTTTCATGTTGGGTTATTTAATTAAAAAGATAAAATTTGACACCAGCTTTTTGAATACTAAGTGGTTAGAAATGTTTTAAAAAGTTTTCGAAAGTGATGCTAAGAATGAACCAGACGAGATTCCTGTTTAATTTGGTATAGGACTGATCACCTGGAATATTATTAGGCGAGGTGTCACAGATGGTATCAGAGCATCAGTTCCTAGTGTCCTTAGGATCTGTGTGGCTTTTCACATGTCAGCTTAGCTTTCTTTGATATAGAGCCTTATGATAGGATTGTTGTATTCCTCTACGTATGCGACTTACGCTCTCTAGCTAACAAGTATAGTTGAGTGATTCATATACGAGTTCAGTTGAGTACGGTACATCGAATAATATCGTGCGACCAGCGAGAGAGCCGTTAGAATTATTACATGTGGAGAGGAGAGATGAAAAATACAGGGTATTCGGGGAACGATGACCGTGATAGAGGTCACCATAATTAATATTTGGGACAGTTAACGAATAGGATAATCACTCGGGGAGAGTAGTTTGTGACACCCCGACTAATTAAATACCGGGTAGCTACTCCTTTATTAAATCAATACAAAATGCCAAGTTGGTTCAGTTAATAGCATCACTGTCGAAAACATTTTAATGATTACTAACCATCTAGTATTTAAAAAGTGAGTTGCCAAATTTGAAATTAAATCTGATTAACACGCAATGAATGAATTATAGAAATGTAGCACAACCATTCACGATAAAGTCTCAATAGAGTAACCAACAAATAATAATGAGTCTGGAGGAAATACTCCTCACAACAATCCCAATATGGAAATAAATAAAATAAGACTGCATCCTGAATTAATTACAAACCAAAGTCTGAATAACTAAAATATAAAATGTCTCTAAAGGATATGGGCGACATGCCCTACAAATGATAAAACTGAATATGGAGTCAAGACGAAAGAAGCGTCTACTAGCAAAGCCCTGTAACTTCCACAACAGCTACAGCTCGTCACCTGAATGGAAATCCTATGCATGATGTCCTTGTGGCTGGGCACCTAAAAGGTTTTTACAAAAATAGATTTGAAAGAAAACGGGTCAGAACCCGAAAGTGGAGAGTATTTTAAAAACAGCAAGTGCTTTAATAACATTAAAAAAATGAATGCAAAATACATGTTAGGACGTGCTCTCACATGAAATGCTCACCTCTCGACTAATTGCACACTCCTAACGTACCGTACCCATACACGTGATATCCATATCTAACTAAACCGACATAAGTTCTAACCTTTCTACTCGATTCATACTATAAATTCCCAACGTCATCACTTAGATGGGTAGCCTTACTTAAACTCGGATTCTCAATTATTAGCAAAACATTTCACAGCAGGTTATCCCTTTTTATCTTTATCAAGACGTTACTACAATTATACTCGTAATTAAACATAACAATTCCTTTTCATTTAACCGTATTATTCACATCATAATTATACAATATAAGCACCCCGAGGCGAAGCTGTGGTGCACACATACTCTGCTATCCATCCCAGTACATCACGTACATAAGGATTACAAATTCCGAATCTCTCAGGAATTATTAGAATAAGCACCACACACAAAATGGAGGCGAACATAATTCAACATATCCATGGTCACGTACATACCTACGTTCCATAGTCAGCTGACTTATTAACTCACAAATAAGTCATTCTCTTGAACTATGTCCTCGAGGTACCAATTTAAATCCGGGAACACAAATATTAGATGGCCCTAAGCGAACGTAAACCTCCCGTGATAGCAAGTATGGTAGGTATGTCATACACATAACATCATATACATATACTAAGCATGCACACATCTTAGTAATTACCATAATTTATTAGTGGTATACTTCTCATTCTTTACCAACTTATAATGTTATGCAATTCACATATCCCCAGTTAATACTAACATTTAAATCGTCAATTATTCTCACATCGTAATTAGTCACTCACGTCCTAATCCACAATTTTCGTTTGGTTCAAATCATTCTTCTATATTTTACTCCCCAATATATCCCGAATCTCCCAACTATCTCAATTAGTCATCAAGGTAATGTTATCTCTACAATTTAACAAGGATATGGGGAACTAGAAATCAAACCAGGCCAAAAAGGCCAATCTGTCAACTCGTTAGAAGTCTCGTTCGAACGAGGTCGTTCGAACGAGAGTTCGTTCGAACGAAGTGGGCATCTAACGAGATCTCGTTCGAATGAAAGGAATCGAACGAACATCCCACTCGTTAGAAGGCAAATTTTCACCTCGTTAGAAGCTCGTTCGAACGAGCTCGTTCGAACGACCTGGGCAGGTCTTCTAACGAGATGTCAGTTTCGAGCCCAGAATTTTCCTATCTCGTTTTTCTCTATTTTCTTCACCTCTAATCCCATATAAAAATAGTCCCAACAATATTTTAAGGTTTCTAATCCACACTAAACATTCGTAGGTCATAACCTTACATTTATATAGGGTCAAATCTTCCTTAAACATCATCTAATTGTCATAACTCCCCAATTTTTCCCAAACCTTATGAACATGAACCCTAGAAATTTAAAGTCTTCAATTTCCATACATAAATTCGTTTTTGTAACATAAAAAGTAGTAATTATTTTAGTCCAATCACCCAATAACAATTCTACATGCAAACCTATATCAAAATCTGAATTTATAACTCCAATCTCATGGGTTTTTATAAATCTTCCAATACAATGCGATTATACAATTTTCTAATCATGGAAGAAACATTCGCTTGAAATTAACGTAATTAAACCACTTTCCTTAGATAGTTCTATGAATTTGGTATTTGTGAATGGGTTGATTCTCCCCTTTCTCTATGGATTTCCTCCCAAGGTTGAAGATGGTGGTTTTCTCTTTGGGAACCTCTTCTAACTTCTGTCCCACTTCTTCCTATAACTCCCGTAGCCCTCAAATTAGTTAAGTGATGGTAATGGCCTAGTGGGTTACAAAAATAACCTAATATTAAGTCCCAAAATTCGTTGGTTATTATTCCCAAAATTTGAAAATTACCAAAATACCCTTTTAAGTTGCCGGTATGACCCGAAAATGCTCCGGGACCCAAACTAAACCCACGGCTAGTGTTTTCTGACTATTTCGACCCTTCCGGACACGTTGGCGCACTCAAAATGACCATACAGTTGATAAAAAATAAAATTCACTTTTTAATTTAAATAATTACATTCCTGACGCGACTATCACGCGCGTCCCAACAAAATTTCCCAAATTGTCGTATTTCAGTCTCGCGACAATTTTAATATTTTCAATATTCATATTCTACCATATATGCACATTATAATCAAATACCAACTCACATCTCGTTAGTATTTTATCCGGATTAATTCTCAATTAATTCACATTTAATTTAATTAATCCCATAAATAAATATCCATAAAAGTACGGGGTATTACATACTTCCCCCCTAATAACAGAATTTCGTCCCGAAATTCGGAAAATTAAGGCACGCCTGGAAAAATTAGGTATCCTCCAGTATTCAAAACAATTATAAAGAAAAGCCCAAATCACTAAAACCCTCGCTTCACAATAAGCTTGTTTAACATACTTGATACCTTTTCAGAATAATCTTCGATAAATGCACCTCACGTTGTGCTCTTATTAAACAACCTTCAAATAAAAGTAGCCCATACATCATTAGCCGCATTATTTTTATTAGTATTGTGAGTCCGCACCTCACTACTAACTCCCGCGTTTATCAAAACTCCAAACTCCCATCCTGGGATGAATCAATAACACATCTGACTACGCTTGTCCATTCCTTGAAGTATCCCGACGTTGTGACTTTTACACAAGGGAAGCCTGTTGGTGTCGCACAAACCTTTGTAAGCACCTTGTCCACCATAAATAGATACAGGTGATTTTCCCCCAACTCTACCATTAGGTAATATCTCCTCCTCATGACTACAATACACCTCACTAGTTATACCCGATTTGGAATTGAAAATATCGCAATGAGTCCAAAATTTCTTTCATACAATCCATCAGTCGTTAGTCACCTTGCGCCTGCACCTCGGGTTATAGGTGATACAACCCTCAGTTTGAATCGTTATTTTCCACTACTTATTGTCACCCCACCTAAATGTGGATTTCGGGGATTTTATCCCAGTTCTAAATAATACTATGTCGAACCACGTACCGGTGTGTTCACTATCTAATAGTGTAAATCATTCAAGTATATAACAATTTGTCTCCTTCTGAACAACATGACTCACGTATTTGAAGGAATTTGTTACCCCTCAAGGAATTTACTAACTTGACTCTTCCATCCCTGGTATCATCGGTTGGATACAAAATTAATTGGTTAATCATCTAACACCCAACCGTTCTACTACTTACTACACCCCTTTAAATGCTGACTTTCTTGTAAATGTTCCTTCCCGTTAAGTGATACTTAACGATCCTCTGCTTCTCTTGGCGTATGCCAAAGTTTCGACCCTTACACTTTCTCACCTCTTTGTGAAAATCCGGACTCCTTATACCTAATTGACATTCTAACTCTATTTACTCTTGAGTCACCCTCAACATTCGATTGATCGGAACTCTACTCCAAATTGCTCATAATAATTTATTCGCCTTCTCAAGAGATATCCTTTTTTTTTAAATGGCTTTCTACTGCCTTTCCTCCAAATTTGAACGTGCTACACTGACTACACATGATATTCACTTACACCTTTTCTTATGATGTTTAATCTCATAAGTAATAATCTCACCCGTCTATGTTCCCTCTTCCTTTGATTTACACTTTAGCAAAATCAAGATGTATACGCCCCTTATAACCCAACCATATGGTTTTTAAACATTATATATGCTTCATACAAATCCCATACTCTTTATTGTCACTGTAAATACAACGGTGCTATACCACTTGGGCGTTCTCAATCGCTTCTGAATTAGAAATTCTAAATACTTCTTAACCTCAATGCATCCTTCAACACGCCGTGACAAAACCAACATTAATAGTACTTACATCGTAATTCATTAACAACTGGCTCTAATGGCCTTACATCATAATTTACTCCTTGTTACTTCCAGTTATAACTACTTACTTCCATAACGATTGAGGTATCCAAATCATGAACGAATGGCCACACATCTCCTTACTACCAATCTTACGCTAAGTTTCATGCATGGGGTGTCTCGGAAAGTGAAATCCAAACAAGGAACCCCCCCAATACACTACTACCTAACATTGTTGGTCATCGGAATCCGTTAAGCCCTGTCCATAATATGTACCCCTTACACTCCCGTCTCTTAACAACAAAGTTACATCTCCGATCGCAATTATACATAAACAAGGAACTCCTTCCGACAGACACTTTCTCTTGACAGTGATGGAAATCACATTTCATATACACATGCGAATAAAATCGAGACTCTCAAATTCCCGTCCCCAGACACACAGCTATGAGTATAAACTTCCAAATCTCTAACGGGTGATAAAACAATGCACTCTTCTCATTACTGCCTCTCTAGCGTTAATTATAAAAATAGCTAACTCTTTGTTGATTAGTAAACCAATTACATACGACTCATAACATAAGAATTTATATGCATACTGGGATTAAATATTCGAGACCATTATACCTTTGAAATCACAACATATATATATACATATATACAATAGTACAATTTTGAGCCCGGCCCTCTCACACATGGGGCCTCTCCAGAACCAAAACATTCTACCCCAAGGTAGTAACTTCGATAAACTTGTAATACCAGCACACTATCTGTGCAATCATATATATAAAACAATAATTAAGATCATATCATACTCGTATAACACAACACTAAAACGAGTAATTTCGATAAAGCATAGACTGCTATTAATATACCCATTCATCCTCCGCGGATGACAATAAAAGTAACCCCCACACTATCAGGGAAAATATTCTTATATATAATAAAATTATTGATATACTCACTAAACTAGACTCTCAAGTGAGAATAACAATTATAACGAATGTAGCAACTCATTCATGACACAAATAACATGCATCCTCATCTGTGGATATAACTCATACTTCTATCCTAACAATCGTCCCGGCTGCTTAAATGGTTCCTGGACTTACCACACATGTCCGTCCCAAACCGAATATTTCAATAACTATTGCCCTCGCCAGGCACAATACCTTGATCCCTACTCTTGCATCAGAAAATATTTACAACGCACGGGTTTCACTCCCCACAAAATACCTCTACACATACTCCACTTATCTTTTGTCACACTGATCATGTTAAGGTGGTCCTCCTCTCGGACGTTGGTAGTCTCGACTCTGACGACTAACTCTGTTGTTCCCTTAGCTTTGATGACCCTAAGGAACACGCTACTAATTTCCACATCTCTTACTGAAATCACCATTTCTCGGTAGTAATTCAGCTATCCGAATCATTTTAACTGGTTCTCCGTTGGGTCTTCCCATTGTGGTGCTTCACCGACACCGTTTTCCCCAGTCTTACTTTATATAAAGTCCTCGATTTTTGCATCTCCCCACCCGAGGGAATGTTTACCTCCAAATTAACACTACGCGATAATACCCTCTGCCTTAACCGTCCAAGCAGAATTCCACCAGAAGGTCTAGCAATTATTCTTGTATGTAAATTCTTCCTTTAATATCCCCTTATCCATTTCACCTACTTCACCCGGTGTAGGGTTCACTAAACAATTATATTTCTTCTCACAAAGTGACCTCTATCCGGCCCCCTCGTGTGAGTTCAGAACGACATTCGCCTTTCATCTTGAACATCTGATCAAGGAACATATGGTCAAACCATACGCGTACGCCTTCTCTCGATGTCACATTCCACTTCTAAGTGTGGTGATTGTCTCTCACCATTGAAACTCCGCTCTCACGAGCCGATGAAATTTTTCCTCAAATTTTCACTCCCGATTGGCCATACCCCGACACAAGTCCAAGCCTTTGGATGTATTACGTTAGTTTGGTTAGCACACGCCATCTCCGCCTTTCAAGTATTTCAACTGCTGGTTTTCTCAATGTTCCACCTAACTCTTTCTCTCCGATTTCAGCCTGGTTAGGTGAGTCTCAATTGACCCCATCTTCTACTTATTATTGTGCCTGGATGTCACAAGTCGCGCCTTGGACGTCTGTACCGTCCAGGACTTCCGTGCCATAATATGGGTGACTTCAACTACGGTCATCTCTTTAATTAATTTAATAACCTCAACTGATCCTTGCCTCCTGCTGTCCGTCCAACTGTCTTCACCTGACGTACTACATTGTTTGGCGTACAAACACACCCGAGTGCAAATAAGATTCACTATCATATATATCGAAGCAGGAGAACGAAATCTCACCAAAGATATCAACAATCCTAAGCATAGGGCTCTACATCAAAGAAAGTTACGCTGGAAGCATAATAAGCCGTACAGATCCTAAAGGACACTAGAACCTGATGCTCTGATACCACCTGTGACACCCCGACTAATTAAATACCGGGTAGCTACTCCTTTATTAAATCAATACAAAATGCCAAGTTGGTTCAGTTAATAGCATCACTGTCAAAAACATTTTAATGATTACTAACCACCTAGTATTTAAAAAGTGAGTTGCCAAATTTTAAATTAAATCTGATTAACATGCAATGAATGAATTATAGAAATGTAGCACAACCATTCACGATAAAGTCTCAATAGAGTAACCAACAAATAATAATGATTCTGGAGGAAATACTCCTCACAACAATCCCAATATGGAAATAAATAAAACAAGACTGCATCCTGAATTAATTACAAACCAAAGTCTGAATAACTAAAATATAAAATGTCTCTAAAGGAAATGGGCGACATGCCCAACAAATGATAAAACTGAATATGGAGTCAAGACAAAAGAAGCGTCTACTAGAAAAGCCCTGTAACTTCCACAACAGCTACAGCTCATCACCTGAATGGAAATCCTATGCATGGTGTCCTTGTGGCTAGGCACCTAAAAGGTTTTTACAAAAATAGATTTGAAAGCAAACGGGTCAGAGCCCGAAAGTGGAGAGTATTTTAAAAATAGCAAGTGCTTTAATAACATTAAAAAAATGAATGCAAAATACATGTTAGGACGTGCTCTCACATGAAATGCTCACCTCTCGACTAATTGCGCACTCCTAACTTACCGTACCCATACATGTGATATCCATATCTAACTAAACCGACATAAGTTCTAACCTTTCTACTCGATTCATACTATAAATTCCCAACGTCATCACTTAGATGGGTAGCCTTACTTAAACTCGGATTCTCAATTATTAGCAAAACATTTCATAGCAGGTTATCCCTTTTTATCTTTATCAAGACGTTACTACAATTATACTCGCAATTAAACATAACAATTCCTTTTCATTTAACCGTATTATTCACATCATAATTATACAATATAAGCACCCCGAGGCTAAGCTGTGGTTCACACATACTCTGCTATCCATCCCGGTACATCACGTACATAAGGATTACAAATTCCGAATCTCTCAGGAATTGTTAGAATAAGCACCACACACAAAATGGAGGCGAACATAATTCAACATATCCATGGTCACGTACATACCTACGCTCCATAGTCAGCTGACTTATTAACTCACAAATAAGTCATTCTCTTGAACTATGTCCTCGAGGTACCAATCTAAATCCGGGCACATAAAGATTAGATGGCCCTAAGCTAACGTAAACCTCCCGTGATAGCAAGTATGGTAGGTATGTCATACACATAACATCATATACATATACTAAGCATGCACACATCTTAGTAATTACCATAATTTATTAGTGGTATACTTCTCATTCTTATACCAACTTATAATGTTACGCAATTCACATATCCCCGGTTAATACTAACACTTAAATCGTCAATTATTCTCACATCGTAATCAGTCACTCACGTCCTAATCCACAATTTTCATTTGGTTCAAATCATTATTCTATATTTTACTCCTCAATATATCCCGAATCTCCCAGCTATCTCAATTAGTCATCAAGGTAATGTTATCTCTACAATTGAACAAGGATACGGGGCACTAGAAATCAAACCAGGCCAAAAAGGCCAATCTGTCAACTCATTAGAAGTCTCGTTCGAATGAGAGTTCGTTCGAACGAAGTGGGCATCTAACGAGATCTCGTTCGAACGAAAGGCATGGAACGAACATCCCACTCGGTAGAAGGCAAACTGTCACCTCGTTAGAAGCTCGTTCGAACGAGCTCGTTCGAACGAGCTCGTTCGAACGAGCTCGTTCGAACGACCTGGGCAAGTCTTCTAACAAGATGCCAATTTCGAGCCCAGAATTTTCCTATCTCGTTTTTCTCTATTTTCTTCACCTCTAATCCCATATAAAAATCTTCCCAACAGTATTTTAAGGTTTCTAATCCACACTAAACATTCGTAGGTCATAACCTTACATTTATATAGGGCCAAATCTTCCTTAAACATCATCTAATTGTCATAACTCCCCAATTTTTCCCAAACCTTATGAACATGAACCCTAGAAATTTAAAGTCTTCAATTTCCATACATAAATCCGTTTTTGTAACATAAAAAGTAGTAATTCTTTTAGTCCAATCACCCAATAATAATTCTACATGCAAACCTATATCAAAATCTGAATTTATAACTCCAATCTCATGGGTTTTTATAAATCTTCCAATACAATGCGATTATACAATTTTCTAATCATGGAAGAAACATTCGCTTGAAATTAACGTAATTAAACCACTTGCCTTAGATAGTTCTCTGAATTTGGTGTTGGTGAATGGGTTGATTCTCCCCTTTCTCTATGGATTTCCTCCCAAGGTTGAAGATGGTGGTTTTCTCTTTGGGAACCTCTTCTAACTTCTCTCCCACTTCTTCCTATAACTCCCGTAGCCCTCAAATTAGTTAAGTGCTGGTAATGGACTAGTGGGTTACAAAAATAACCTAATATTAAGTCCCAAAATTCGTTGGTTATTATTCCCAAAATTTCAAAATTACCAAAATACCCTTTTAAGTTGCCGGTATGGCCCGAAAATGCCCCGGGACCCAAACTAAACCCCCGGCTAGTGTTTTCTGACTATTTCGACCCTTCCGGACACATTGGCGCACTCAAAATGACCATACGGTTGATAAAAAATAAAATTCACTTTTTAATTTAAATAATTACATTCCTGACGCGACTGTCACGCGCGTCCCAACAAAATTTCCCAAATTGCCGTATTTCAGTCACGCGACAATTTTAATATTTTCAATATTCATATACTACCATATATGCACATTATAATCAAATACCAACTCACATATCATTAGTATTTTATCCGGATTAATTATCAATTAATTCACATTTAATTTAATTAATCCCATAAATAAATATCCATAAAAGTACGGGGTATTACATAGTTTCCCCAATCACTGTTGTAGAGAACGGTGATACAACTTCGGACTCACCCAACGTTGTAAACAGGAAGAGAGTTGGGGAGTATTATTTTGAGGAGTCACTTGAAGGAGTCATGGAAAGAAAGGAAGTGTGATGGACCAATGGATGGAGGTAATCCAAAGGCAATTGTGTGGGGTAGAGTGCAGTGGCACCATAATTATATTGTGGACAAATTTTAGCTCATAGGAGCAGCGTTGGGTGACGAGAGTTTGTCACCACGTTTGAAGAAGAATATATGGAATCAAATGAGAAATTTTGGTTACGGCATGACCATAAGATCATCCGTTCGCTGTTCGGACGGGGATGCAAGTGGAATTTCAGAGTTTATTAAGTGGGTCAGATAGTGACTGATCGTGAGAGAGATGATACTTTGTTTAGCGAACTTTATAACCAACGAAGAGGATGCGGAGAATAATAAAGGAACCCACAAGTTGATAATGGACCCGTGGGAGAATACACAAGAATGGATGGGAAATCCGACTAGGATGACTAGTGTCGAGGTCGTTAATATCTTTTGTTTTCAAGCTTACATCAACGCTTCTAAGATAGAGGATCCAATAGGGTTGGATAATTTAACCTAAGAACGAGATGAGATTTAATAGTGCTTGTGAAGCGACGAAAGGGTATACCTAGTAAGGGACCCATTTAGATGTTTTAAATTAATTGAATTCCTACTAAGTGATGGTGTATTTAGTCAGGGCCATAAAGGCCAACGACGGGTTCCCAAGGGCCAGCAGAGCATAAAGGGAGAATGGGAGGGGTCGTCATGAGGGTCAAGGCTACCAGGTCCGAGAGTAGGACACGCCAACATGGACCGTGGGGCCAAAGATAGGCGAGGAAATAATTAGGTATCCTCTTTGTGGATAGTAGGCCCACCTGTATTGAAATTTCCCACAAGAGGAAAACAAAAAGATGGGAGATAAACAGGAATTATGCCTGTGGGGCATAATATCAACAGAAGAGGGAATTCTGATAGGAGGAGGGGACTATGAGTTTTAAGTTTGGAAATGACCAACCCGAGAGTGGTAAGTTCAGGTAGGACCAACAAGGTCCTCAATATCAACAGAAGCACAATCATTCCTCAGGGCAGTCAGGGCTGAGAGAATAACGGGGATGCCAATAGGGCCGGGGCCAAGTGCAGGAGAGTTCACTTGTAATTCTTACAGTTGTGGAGAGAAAGACCACATGAAGAAGGATTTCCCTAAAGATAGGTAGGGGAAACTACAGGATGAAAGCCTGAATATGCGACATTGCAATAAATTATGAGTTAGTTCCGATATGAAAGTTATGCTTAGGAACTGTTAACCAGGTAAGCTAGATAAAAATTAGAGATACAGTTTTTCCTTATCCGTAAGAGTACATGATACATTTCTAGTGACATGGGTGAGTCACAATAGTTGATTATTAACACTGAAATTCGCGAGTGAGTCAGATGTAGTGGGTGCGTTGGCAGTAGTGGTTTTATGATGGATATGTATGATTAGTTACCGTGATCTAGCGTAACTTTTGGTGTCGCCTATGAGAGAATGGGTGTACACTAAGGATTGATGAATTAGGTGTTAGTTTAATTCTTTGAGAGTTATGAGAATTGAGTCGACTACCTGCTCAGTTTTGACTGGTTAGCAATGGTTTAGGCTATAGTGGTAGTTATAGCAAGATTTTGGGTTCGCTGTTCCAACATAAGATTTATTTTGCTAGGTATCGCCTGAAAGAGGGTTTAACCTATGTATGTGTGTATATATGTTATTATGTGTGGCATAAAAGACTGATATGAATATGTGATTATATTTTTATGTTTGATCCCCTATGTGGGGACGGTTACTGATGAGATTCAGGGGTGGATAAGTTAATTTTTATGCGGGGTGATATAGCTCGAGATTCTTTTCGTGCAAGGAAACTAGTTATAGTAAGGGCAAGGTATTGTATGTTGTCTTTTGAAGCATAAGAGTGGATGTGTATATTGGGGGTACGTACTATGGACTGAGGGCCTAATGGATCTCAACGACCGATAATGTTAGGTAGTAGTGTATCGGGGGTTCCTTGTTTAAATTTTGCTTCGCGAGACATCCCACTAATGAAACTTAGCACAACATTGGAAGCGGTAAGATTTTTGGTCATTAGTACATGAGTTGGGTACCTCGGTTATTGTTCATGTATGTCGTTATAATTGTGAGATGGAAGTTATATTACGATTTCAGGCTGGAAGAAGCCAGGTATTATTTGTGCGGTTAAGCACGGGTACAAGATGTATGGGCGCCCTGGTTAACTAATTTGATTATTAAAAATATTTTGCAATTATAAGTGGGAGATATGGATGTAGTGATCTTAAGGGTTGGTGACTTGGGAACTAGTTCAGGTTTGGAGTACTAGGCTTAACTTAATTTCAAGGACGAAATTCCTTTGTAAGGGGGGAAGTATGTAACACCCCGTAATTCCGAGGATTGAGAATTTTATTATTTTTGGGAGAAACTAAACTTAATTAAATAGTAGAATTTTAAATTTATTATTTGGAGAATTTATTTAAGTTGGAGGAATTTAAATTCGGTAAATTTAGATTTAATTATTTGGATTATTATTGTGTCGGATTTTTTAGGTTGAAAATCAGAGGACGTCATAAATTATTTCAAATGACAATTCTGAGTACACGGTTGAGTCCGGATAGGCCGAGATAGTCAGAAAAGAGTGCCCGGGTTGTAGTTATCGCGTCTGGGGACGTTTTTAGACCTAACCAATCCCCCACGGGAATGTTCGGGTCATTTGGGCTTGGCCCATTAGGCTAAAATGGTAATTTAATATAATGAAACTAGGTCTTAGAGTATTGAACAACAGAAATCATATTCCAAACCTAGGTCTTTGAGAGAGAAATAGAGGAAGCAAATTGAGAGCAATTTGGGGAGCTTTTGAAGACAAATCAAGATATGGATTTTGGTGTTCTTCATCAAACCTTCCTCTACCTCAACGGATCAGACTCTACGAACCCAAAAAGGTAAGTGATTAACTTTCTGTGATTTTAAATTTAGTGATAATCAATTCATATCATGGCGGGTGTATCAAAAATCCGTTTTTGGACGTGTGTTAACAATTAAAATGGATTTTTCTGAATTAAAGTAGTGTGTGTAGATTGATTACTCAATTGTTGTTAGATTATGATATGGGACTGTTGGAATCAGATTGTAGGGTGAGAATTGGTAAGTATAGATGACAAACTTTGAATCTGGATCATGAATTGAAATCGGTGGAATAAAACCCGAAAAATACCCAATTTGGTAAATATTATATTTATATAAATTTGTTGATGATTCAAGGTTTCTAGGGTGTTTAGAACCTACTATTTCATGAACTAAATGTTGATTGTGATTGGGTAAATGTTTGGGAGAGAATTAAAAAGCTTGAGGTTTCAAAAATGGTGGAAATAGAATCCGGGAAGAAGATGGATATTTGGTTGATCGATCGATCGATCGATCCCTTCAGTTATTTTAAAATATGAGATTGTAGATCTTTTCGTCACGATCGCGTGGGCGCCGACCTCGTATTTTTCTAATTTTTTTATTTGATACGATTTTTCTACGAAAGTGTGCGTGAGACCGACATCCTTAGGAAGAAATAAATTTGGGTTATATGGAGATGTCCGTAGATGAGTGAAGGACTTTGGAAAATATTAAGATACGGGCCAAGTGAGCAAGTCCGGGTATACTGGTTGAGTGACACCATGGTAATATATTAATTAATGGATAAATTAATTAAATTAGAGTCGAACCATAGACTCGGGAAGGTAATAAATTAATTAATGGGCAAATTAATTAAATTAGAGTCGGACCATAGACTCGGGAAAATATAGGCTAGTGCTACGAAATTTTATACAGTTTAAAGCCAGAATTTAATTTAGATATATACGGTGTGTGATGGTGTGTGTGTGTGTGTGTGTATATATATATATATTGCGTTCTTATAAATATCAATAACTAGATATTTATTTAAATTATACTCTCTAGTGCTATCAAGGGAGGTTGCGCGATGTGGCTGAATCCCCTAGCTTAAGGAGTAGGGAGTGTATATCCCCAGATCATAGCGTCCAATTTCAGAGGTGGGTCATTGAGATGATGTCCTCATTCTCGAGAGAATATGACCGCCTTCGTTACGTTTATTATTTACGTTCCGATTCGATGAACCATAGTTGTCTCGAAACTCCAAGTGGGACTGAGTAACCTGGGTTGATAGAACTTTAGAGAATACACCAGGTGAGGTATTTCTCGAGAGGATGGATTATATATATATATTCAATATATGTGTTATGGTTGTAATATAGCTTTACGTATATAATGGGATGAATAATTATATACGAGTAATTTAATACATGGAGAAAGTTGTATTACTAGTTTAACTAGTGAATGTTATATGGCTTTCAAGGAAAGATGATTATTTAAGCTAAGGTTATTATATAAGTTATAGTGATAAATAACTTATAATTCATATTAATCATACTCGAGCTAGAGTAGTGTGGCAGGAAGGAGTTATAACAAGAACTAGTTACGAGTTAGATGACTCGGTGGGTTATAATGAATGCGTTAGGTGTGCACTTTAGTTGAGGAGTAAATTTATCCTCAACAAAGTGCGACACTAGCTTAAATATTAAGAGAATTCATGCATTTTAAATTATTGCAATTAATCACTTGCTAAATATTTTCAAAACGTTTTGGGTTCTAACCCTTGTTATCAAATATTTTCAAAACATTTTAGGTGTCCAGCCACAGGGACGCCAGACTTTATACCTATTCCAGGGACACGTAACTGCGACACATGTGGATGCTAGCAGGAGTATGTATTAGACGATTAATTTCTTTATTCCTAGATTAGGGATTATTCTCAGTCACTGTTCTTGTAAGGCCCCTAGTTATTTTCTGATTCAGTTTTCGAATTATTTTATTATTGTTAGGCATTAATTTGCTTTGGAACTTTAGCTGACAGTTTATTCGGCAAGTCTTATATTGATTATTCCATTTGTTCAGTTCCAAATGGCGTGATTAGTTTGGTTTATATTTTTGCATGTTGGGTTGTTTAATTAAAAAGATAAAATTTGACACCAGCTTTTTGAATACTAAGTGGTTAGAAATGTTTTAAAAAGTTTTTGACAGTGATGCTTAGAATGAACCAGATGAGAATCCTATTTAATTTGGTATAGGACTGATCACCCGATATTTTATTAGGTGGGGTGTCAAATTTTCCTACAAAAGCAGTTGTTGAAAGAAAGCCCGTGATGTCTCACCAAAACAACAATCTTCCTCAATTTGGTGACGTGCAGGAAGACCCGGTCCCACCTATGTCAGGTCTAAGATTTGCCAACATCCAAATCCCAGGTTTCACAAAAAAAGGCAACCCTTTGAAGAAAGTCAGAGACCTCCTCGGTCTACCCGAATCTCCAAGCTGGTCAACGTTTACAAAGCCAGGCTTCAAGAGCAGGAGAAGGCGACACACCTCCAATTAGTAGAAAATGCTCGCTTACAAAGGCAACTTAAGAGGATGGATTGAGATATCTATAGAGATACCAACCATAAAACGTCGTGTCAGGACTCCTAGCCCTTAGGCGAGAAATACTCGCAGCCGAGGATGGAACTCCGGGCATGACCAAAAAAGATCTAAATGCGGTAAGTTCCGATGTGATCGATAAAAACGTGGCTAATCAGATTGGTTCAACAAGAGTAATGATCATCAGAATGAGAACATCAGAATCCTGGTTCGAAAATAAATGGACTAATAACCATCCCATCGAGGAACCAGGTCCACTAGAGAGATATCTAGAAGAACTCACAACACTCAGATAAAATCCCCTTTTTCAAGGGAGATTGAAGAAGAGGAACCCCCATAGAAGTTCGCCATTCCCAAATTTAAGATCTTTGATGGAAAGATGGATCCCATAGACCATGTTTGATAATATAGGTTGGCGATGACACTGTGGATCCATAATGATTACTCGATGTGTTGAACCTTCCTTTCTATCCTATATGACATAGCATATAAGTGGTTTGAGAAGCTTCCCCATAGGTCGATCATGAGCTTCAAGGCCATAGCAGAGGCTTTCATCGCTCACTTTATAATCGGTAGCTCCCACCCTAAGAGGATGGATACACTAATCATGATGAAGAAAACGCTTTGTGATTATGCCAGGAGATACTGAGATGTCTTCAATAAACTGGAGGACTACTTGGAGTGAATTTATATTGCATCCTTCAAGATTGATCTGCTGAATACATCTGGCTGCAGCGGTTCCTGACTAAGAAAGAGGCTAGTACCATCAATGACCTCATAGTGCATATTGAAAAATATGCCAAGGTTGAGTACGTGGTTCACTCTACCCCAAGGGACAACGGTCAAGAAAAATCTAGTAAATGAGGAGAAAGGAGTGACACTTCAAAGAAAGGGAACAAGAACATAGAATTAAATGACTCTAAGAATGGGATCAAGGTCGATCCTTCAAAGGCGTTCCAGGTTGTTAACACGGTCTTCAAAGAACCAATCTATAAGATCTTGAGCGAGATCAAGGAATGACCGTTCATCAAGTGGGGGGTGACCCAACGCAGGGGAATAATGCGCTGAGATGCACATTCCACAAGGAGGGTGGCAATAGGATAGACAATTACAAAGCATTAAAGTCGCAGTTGGGAAAGTTGGTCCAAGCTGGACATTTAAAGGAGTGCGCAGAAAAGAAAGTGGACAAGTTTGCAGCTAATGGCGACCAACGACCTTGATGATGACATGTGATATGAGTTCACGGTGATCTATAGAGCATCTGACTTGAAGCAAATCTAAGGGAGCACTCTTTGAATGGAGCTAAAAAAGGTCACTTCTGTGATGGAAGCATTCCAGATTGACCCTATAAAAAGTAAAGTTAGCAAATGCCGATGACCAGATGATGTCGACTGTACCAATTATATTGTCTTCACAAAGGAATATTTAATACGGGTAAGGACCCCCCACCACGATGCCCTCGTGATTACCCTTAGAATTGCGAACAGGGATGTCGACAAGATATTGGCAGACTAATGAAGCTCATCATAGGTAATGTACCCAGAACTATTTCACAAGTTGAAGCTCAACTTGGCCGACCTCAAGGATGCCACTGTTCCGTTGGTTTGCTTTGCGGGAAAATTACGATGCCATTGGGCAAGATAACTTTATAGGTTAGAGCAAGAAATATTTCAAATTTGATTGAATTTTTAGTGGTGGACATAGAATCTCCATTTCACGCCATTCTAGGTAGAGGCTGGTTTTATGCCATAAAGGTTGTACCATCCACTTACCACCAAAAACTGAAGTGTATCACCTATCGAGGCGTAGTCGAGATTCGTGGTGACCAATCCACTGGAAGGAACTGCTTCATCGTAGTCATTCACCCCCAAAAGAATAAGAAAAATGAACCAAAGGATGTTCGAGAGAAAGACTGGGATCGAGCTACACCCTCTAAATAGCAACTACGATACGACCAACTAGGGATGGAGGAGACCATAATCCATCCTACCGATAAGGTCATCAAAAGCATAGGGAAAGTTAGTGTTGATGATAAATTGCTTAATAAAAAGTTTTTGATTGGGACTGGACTCGCTGATCATTAAAAGAAAGAGTTAATTGCCTTCATGAGAAGCAATTTGTATGTTTTTACCTGGGAGCCATATAATTTACCTAGAATTGATCCCGACGTAGCTGACCATCGTCTTCATGTTAACCGAACTTTCAAGTTAATCACTAAGAAGGCACACCCAATGACCCTCAAAAAGCCTAAAGAAGGTAGAGAACGAAGTTAGGAAGCTCCTGGATGCAAGATCCATTAGGGAAGTCCAGTTCTCCAAATGGTTATCTAACCCAGTGGTAGTACAAAAAAGCAATGGTAGTTGGAGGGTTGACTTCACAGTCCTCAATCGGGCCTACCCCAAAGACAGCTTTCCACTAACCAAGATTGATTAACTAGTTGACTCCATGGAAACTCATAAGAGGATGAGTTTTCAGGATTCCTATTCAGGGTACCCTCAAATTCTATTGTTCGGCTCTGACTAAGACAAAACATCCTTTATAACTACAGTCGGTCTATATTATTATAAGGTCATGTCGTTGGTCCTAAAAAACAAAGGGGAAACTTATCACAAGCAGTCACAAGTATATTCAAACAGTAAATGGAGGATACCATGGAGGTATACATCAATGACATGTTGGTTAAGAGAAAGAATAGAGACGACCACCTCACAGACTTAGCCATAACCTTCAAAATCCTAAAAAAGTACCAGATGAAATATAACGTAAGAAAATGCTCATTCGGTGTCCATTCTGGAAAATTTCTAGGTTACCTAGTGAGCAAAAGAGGGATTTGAGGCCTCCAAGAAGGAAGCCAAACACAAAGCACCAATAGCTGGCCTGTGCAAAGCCCGACTGCTGGGGGCAAAGTGCCTCAACGTGTTCGGCGATTTCAAATTTGTCTCCAAGAAAGTGAATGGATATTTTAACCCAAAAGATGATATGATGGTAGCCTAACTTGTCGTAGTGAAAGGTCTTATAGCAGGATTTGAAAAGATTCACATTCAGTAATTCCCCTAGGGGTAGAACAGTCATGTTAATTATTTAGCAACCCTTAGTTCAGAAGTGGACTCTAATCTCAAAAAGACTATTTAGGTGGAGTTCCTCGCCCAACCTATCATTGACCATATGGTGGTCAGCGAGCAGGTTCTCCTAGCTAGAAAAAGCCCATAGTTGGATGAATCCCATCATCGCCTATTTACAGAGGGACACGTTACCGGATGACAAGGAAATGGCTCACCAAGTGAAAATAAAAGCAGCTTGTTTCTACCTTGACCTATGAGCGAAGCTCTATAAAAGATCCTTCACAAGACCTTACCTCCACTGCGTCCACTCGCAAGACACCGAGCAAGTTCTCAGCAAGCTTCATGATGGTATTTGTGGGACTAACCCAGGAGGGAGGTCATTGGCTTTTCAAGCGATCAAAGAAGGTTATAGATGGCCTCACATGCAAAGGGACGCAAGTATCTATGTTCGGATATATGAAAAATACCAGAACTTCCCTCATATGGTTCATCAGCCAATTAGCGACCTAAAATCCTTAACCAGTCCTTGGCCATTTAAGCAATGGGGATTAAATATTATGTGACCACTACCTAATACACCTAGGAATAGCAAGTATCTGTTAGTTGTCACTTACTACTTAGCCAAGTGGGTAGAGGCAGAACCATTAGTGAACATTCGTGACGTTGACATGACAAGGTTCAAATTAAAGAGCGCCATAACATGCTTTAGGGTACCAAAAACTATCACAACCGACAACGAAACACGGTTTGAAATAAGTTTCTTTCAGATCTTTTTTTATGAGTATGGGATCAAGCATCATTTCAGTTATGTGGCTTACCCCCAGAGAAACGGTCAGATGGAAGATTCCAACAAAATAATGCTCAACAATCTATAAAAGAGGCTAGAAAGAGTAAAGTGCACCTGGGTGGATGAGCTCCCCCATGTTCTGTGGGCCTAGCGTACTACTCCTTGGAGACTAACTGGGGAAACACCCTTCGTACTCACATATGGAATGGAAGTTATTATCTCGCTTGAAGAAAGTCTTCCTACTATGAGAACCAACTTAGTCGACCAAGGGCTAAGCGATGATGCATTACGCACTTAACTTAACTTAGTAGACGAGCGAAGAGAACATGCCATGATGAAACTGGCTTTGTACCAGTAGTAGCTATAGAAACAATATAATAAGACAGTCAATCCAAAGAAATTATAGATAGGGGATTATGTCTAAAGTAAAGTCATCGACATTGCCATAAAATCATCAGATGGCAAGTTTGGACCAAACTGGGAAGGACCTTTCAAGGTGATCAAGGATGACTTTTAAGGATCATATCACTTGGAAACGCTGAAGGGCAGGGGGATACTAAGATCATGGAACACAACCAATCTCACGAAGTTCTACTTTTAGGCTTCATAATTTTTTTAGCACATTTGTTCACACAGATAATCATTTCAAACTTATAATTCTCTCAAGTTATTAAGTCCATTAGCTTTCACATTTCACTTTTGCGTATTGACTGTCTCAATTTTATAATTATGTATCTCAACATTATGCTCCATTGACAAATGATAGCTGCACTCTCTTAACATCAAGTAAAATCACCATTGGTTATAATAAGCTCTTCAGCTTACTTCATCCATAGAATGTCCTTTAGCAGAACAGAACTCCTTTGGATTATAATAGGTTATTTATCCTATTTCAATCAAGGAGTCTTCTCATCCTGAGTAGGTTTTATGATAATTATAATGAGTCGTTCAACTCGTTTCAATTATCGAAACCCCCAGGATTTTGTCATAACAAACACAAAAGACCTCATAAGTTATCCCGACAACAGCAAAAGCCATACAGGGGATCCTTAGGCAAAAAGCCAATGTAGGTTGGTCGCCAACTGTGTTGGTTCTTTAAAACCTGATCGGGTAAATGGCCCATTAAACAGGTGCATTATTGCCATCATCTAACATAGGCCTAAAGGAGTATGACGACACAACCTAAAAGGTAAGGTTGATGGAATGGTATTACTAAGGCATATTGGACTGGAAGAATTTTCGGCACAAACTATTAAATCATTTAGTCGGAAAAATCCCAAAATAATTGATCTTAGATACTAACTCATATAATCGGGAAAAAACCCAAATTGATTAACAATATTATTAGGTGAGCGAAAAGTCCTAAGTGATTGGCAAATATCAACTCTTCAGAATCAGTAGCGAAAACACAAAAGTAATTATTAACTACATTTAGTCAGCGCATGTTCAAAACATGATACAGTTGATAAACGAACTTTGTACATTTTGACAAAAGACTGAAGAGTACAATTATACTAAAATATACCAAAAATCATATATTGACTCAGACCAACTATGGATGGAGAGCTAGATATTTCGATACGCATGCTTTTTAACCATCGTATGGATTAGGATCAAACACCTCCTCATCACCTTCAAGATATTTGTTCAAATGTTGGGCAAGAATGATGCCACTTGGGATCCACTTATCATCCATCAAGAAAGGAGGTTGACGATAAGTTGGGCAATCCACCTAGTATTTGTACCACAGCTCTGATTTATTTGGAGTCTTGAGCTCTCTAAGGGCAGATAATGACACCCACGCTTGAATGCTACCTCCTTGACTTCTTTCAGCCTTACTAGTTTAATAGTCCATCCCTCATCATAGCCCACTGCCCATGCTTATTAAGGACCCATTCTAAAGATATGTCTCAATCTCGTGACACCTATCTGGAGACTAGCTATAATGACATACCCTCTCTGAACGTCTTTCTTTAGCTCAGCGACCTCCTTCTTCAAGGCTTCATTTTCAGCCGGAATCACCTTGCTTACTTAGCTTATGTAAGTACATGATTTTATAAATGTTCGTTTAGAATCTAGGAAGTTTTTTATGTGTCCTAGATCACAACTAGTATATCTGATACTATTACATTCGACATGTCAACACGTTCATCCATGACGACCTCGATCTTGATCCGAAGTTATCATGCTCCCCCTATCTTCATACGTGCATAATGCATCACCACCGAGCATCGTGCAATATGCGTCTTCAACATTCAACATTCCCACTACTCCACTCATATTAATGGTAAAATAATTAATTTGGGGTTTTTAATGGTTACATAATTATTTAGGAATTTTTATAAAATATTTTTTAAGGTTTTGAAATGTTTTCCTTCGCATAAATAATTTTTTCTAAGTGTAGAGGCGAGAAAAAATTTAACGCTGACGTTGTTTGAGTGACAGAGCAACGTCATTCGAGTGACATATGGTTGTCGCGCGAAGTCGTTCAAGCGACGGTCTTGTTCATTCGAGCGACAACCCTCCGTCGTTTGAGCGATGTGTCGCTTCTATTTTTGTATTTATAGCGGTGTTCATCATTCACGTTTTTTATGTCTTTGGCACTCAGAGTTCTGCAAAACTGCTGCACAAAAACAGACTTCATTTTTTCAAGGTTTTCATACCTTTTTTATTCACAAATCATTCCCAAACATATATGTGAATCTTTATAAACCCTAGATTAATTTTTATACTCATCTGGAGTATTCTTGTGGAGAATAAGGTTGTTTTCTATTGCTGAGTTGGATCTCTTATTGGATCTCTTGCCGACGACAACGAGCCAATGCGTGCGGGTATTTGTGTGTCACTCTATTTTGCTATAATGGTAAGTATTACAAATTATATTGAAATAAAAATGGTTTTGTCCCTTTGGGGAATTTTTCCTCATATTTTGATTGACTGTGCATGCGTGGTTTGAATTAATTTGTCTATCACAATTTATTTGAAAGAGTTAGGATTTTTGGGATTAAAAATTCCAATTTAATTAAACAAGTTAATCATTGATTGCTGGCGCACTCTCAAATTGGTATCAAAGCCTATTACTCAATTACACCGTTTAATTTTTCCGCAATTTTTTTTTGGATATCAATATTGGTCCAAAAATTGATTTTTAAAAAAGCACAATTTCATTGGAAAACTTATATAATCGAGTGACAATTTTTGACGGGTCAAACTACGAATATTGGAAACCCGTGTGAAATCTCACTTAAAGGCCATTGACGAACATGTTTGGGTTGTGTGAAAGAGGGTGGATGCCTCCCACTTTCACTATAGATAACGTAACTAATTTAAAACCTGTGACTACATGGACAGAGGATGAATTTAAATGGAGCACATATAACTCACATGGGCTTAATGAAATTTTCAGAAACGCCACCCCCGATGAGTTCTGACGCATCGTGATGTCTATCACATCAAAAGAAGCATGAAGCATTCTTCAAATTACCCATGAAGGCAGAAATGCAGTTAAAGAATCAAAATTGCATAATTTAACTACAGAATTTGAGACAGTCATCATACTTGAATATGAGTGTTTTGATGAATTCTATGCACGCTTATCTGATATTGTAAACACTAGTTTCAATTTAGGTAAACACATTCCTGATGCTAGAGTAGTTAAAAAGATTTTGATATCAATGCCTAAGCATTTTATCCCTAAAGTCACTGTGCTAAATTCTTTAGGAAATTTGAGAAGTCTGAAATTAGAAGAACCTCCAGAATTATGAAATTAACATGTTTCCTAACATGATAAAATCAAAAGATAAATGGGTAGCACTTAAAGCCCAAGCTAGGAAGAGTGAGGGGTCATCAAGAAAGAGAGGTGAGTCATATTGGAGAAGGGAGGAAGAGTTATCTGATTCAGAGTTTGATTTTGACTTAAACGATTTGGCTTTATTTGCAAAAAATTTCAAGAAATTTCTCAAATTAAAGAAAAATGGCAATTTCAAAGATAAAAAGAATTTTGAGAAAAATAAGTTTGAAAAGAAAAGTGAAGAGGATAAAAAAGCACTCCTAATAAATATGAGGAGAGATGTTATGAGTGCTACGGTAGAGGTCATAAGGCATTTGAGTGCCCTACTAGGTTAAGACGTCAAGGCAAAGACAAAGCTGCTCTTAATGCCTCCCTTAATGACGATAGTGAGATTGAGTCGATGGATTCTGGAGACGAGTCACCGCATGAATGTAACTTCATCGCTTTCATGTCTAGTCATGTGAGTACTGACAGTGTGCCTCACGACGACGAGGATGCTCCTTTACAGGGGCACCTCGACAGTGGAAGCGGCGTGAGTGAGGGGGAGGATTATGCAAGTGAGAGCGAGAGTGATTTACGATGCACATACGCTGATTTATATGCTTATTCTTTTAAAACTAAAAAGCGTAAGAAATCGTTAGCTCTTAGGATAGTTGCCATAGAGAAAGATTTGGTAGAGACGAGAGAGAGAGTCATCCATTAGCACTGACTTGTGAGAGAGAGAGAGAGAGAGAGAGTGTTTGTGTTGAGAGAGATAGAGTTTGTGTATAGAGAGAGAGAGAGTCAGTTTGGAGAGAGAGAGATATGTTTAGAGAAAGAGAAAGAGAAAGGGGACTTGGCCAAGCAAGTGGCTAGTCTTACGAGTGAGTTACATACCTCCATGGACACTCGGAAGAAACTTGAAGCCCTTGTATCCTAGCTTACTCATGACCTTGAAAGATCCAGGGAGGTCAAGGTAAAGATAGAGGACAGATATAGACAGATGATAAAGATGCTCGTTGCCCCTTCTTTAGGTTTTGGTAAAAGACAGGGAATAGGTTTTGATGGTGCCCCCATGACCCATATGACACCAGAACCAATTCATGTGTTGACTACAAATCCATATGGACATCACCAAAAACCTCAGAGAAGAGTTTGGCCAAGAAAAACAAACCAAGGTTGGCCAAAGACTCTCTACTTCTGTACCTACTGCAAAAGAAAGGGCCACCTTAGGGAGTTTTGCTATAGTTTGGGCCAGGCATGATGTATATTTTCTCCACCACGTGCCATAAGCGATTTTTTGAGTCTTAGAGAGCAGGTTGAGTTTCTAGTCGCAAAATCTCAAAGTCTAATAGGAGAGTTCCAACGAATTTCTGTGCCGTCAGCGAACACTTCTGAAATACCGACTAGAGCCAACAATGCAAGGGCAAACAGAAGGTTACCTCATATTGGGTGCCTAAACTCGACGCAAAAGTCGTTGTTGTTCATGTTTCTCTTAAAGAACATAATACTTCTCAGTGGTATTTCGATAGTGGGTGCTCCAGGTACATAACTGGTGATGTCTCATTTTTTACCTACCTAGAGGATCGAAAGGAAGGTAACGTCACCTTTGGAGATGGGAGCAAGTCTAGCATAGTAGGACGAGGTACAGTAGAGATACCCGGAATTCCTAAGCTAAAGGATGTTTTTTACGCCAAAGGTTTGAAAGCAAACCTTCTTAGCATTAGCTAGTTTTGTGACGCTGACTTTGCAGTAAAGTTTAATCAGAGCGAGTGAAATATTTATGATCAAGCCGATAAACTTCTATTGAAATGGGTGAGGACTGAAAATAATTATTGTGGGATTATGCCCAAGTCCTCATTTATCTGCAACAGAGCCACGATCACTCCTATGAATCTTTGGTATCAATGTCTAGGTCATGTGAAGATATTTATATAGATTAGCTAACAAAGACCTAGTACGTGACTTGCCATCACTTGGAAAGCTGACTTCCGCGGTTTGTCGACCCTGTCAGTTGAGAAAGAAAGTCTTTACAGTGATAGTCTCAAGACCAAACATGAATTTTTGGCCGTGAAGACTCCTCAGCAAAATGGGATTGTTGAGAGTAAGAATCGTACGATTCAGGAGATGGCTAGATCTATGCTTCTAGGTCATAGAGTTTCTAGCAGATTTTGGGTAGATGCGGTGTCTACCACGTGCTATACGATGAATAGGGTTTACCTTTGTCCTCACACACTTAAGACGCCCTACGAACTGAAAAGAAGACCAACCTTTCAAATTTTAGTGTCTTTGGGAGCAAATACTACATCCTACAGGATAGAGAGCAATTAGGAAAGTTTGAATCCCGGAGCGACGAGTGAATATTGTTAGGATATTCATCGACCAGTAGATATTATCGAGTTTTTAACCTGATTAGCTCTAAGGTTATGGAGTCAATAAACATCACCGTGAAAGATGACTAACCATCGGCGTTTATTGATTCTAACATTTTGTGTGAGGAGGGTGCACTTCCTACTGATGATCCCATTGTGCCTCCTACACCCGAGGTGGACCCTATTCCTGACTTAGGGGACACTCCTTCTTAGATTCACAAGAGTTACGATCCTACTACTATTATAGGAGATCCCACCCTAGGGATCAAGACTTGTGCTCATCTAGAGAACGTTGTTTGCCATGTTTGCAACACGTCCAAATTCGAGCCGAAGAATCGTAAGGAAGCACTCAAAGATGAACATGAGATATGCTCTATGCAGGATGAGTTACTTATGTTTAGAAAGAATGATGTCTGGGAACTGGTCCCCCGACCTAGTGAGACAAATGTGACAGGTACCAAGCAGATTTTTAAGAATAAGATGGATGAGGCTGGTACCATTATCTGAAATAAGGCTAGGTTGATCGCTCAAGGCTACACACAGGTAGAGGGTGTAGAATTTGACGAGATATTTTCTCCTGTTGGGAGGCTTGAGTCTGTCCGCGTACTACTCACCATCGCATGTCATCTGCACTTCAAGTTATACAAGATGGATGCCAAGACTGCCTTTTTGAATGGCATTTCTATGGGAGGAGGTTTACGTGGAAAAACCAAAAGGGTTTAAGGACCCTAAGCACCCTGATCATGTCTATTATATAAAGAAAGCCTTATATGGTTTGAATCAAGCACCCCGTACTTGGTACGAGAGGCTTTCTTCCTATCTCTTAGCCCATGGCTTCAAAAGAAGGGGAGTTGATATGACGTTATTCGTCAGGAGAGATAACGGTGCTATTTTGGTTGCCCAGGTCTATGTGGATGACATAGTCTTTGGATCCACGTGCTCCCAGGATGCTCACCACTTTGAGGAGGAAATGAAGAGTGAGTTTGATATGAGCATGGTGGGTGAGCACTTTCTTCCTTAGTCTCCAGGTTCGTCAGCTAGAGGATGGGATGTTCATCTCCCAATCCAAGTATGCTAGAGACCTTATGAGGAAATTTGTTTTAGACTCCGCTAAGTACACACGTACCTCGATGTGTACCTCAAAAAAGCTTGGCAAGGACACTTCAAGCAAGGATGTAGAGCAAACCTTGTATCAGAATATGATAGGTAGTCTTCTCTACTTGAATCTCAGTCGTCCCAATATCGCCTTTAGTGTTGGAGTCTGTGCGAAATATCAGGCGTCCCCGAAAGAGTCATGTTTACTCGGTTTTAAACGTATTATCAAATACGTGAGTGGGACTCTCTTATTTGGCATTTGGTATTCCTTTGATATCGATGATCGTTTATCTGCCTATTCGGATGTCGATTGGGTCGGGGATGCAAATGGATGTAGTATCACTTTTGGTGGGTGTTTCTTCTTTAGTTCTGCTCTTGTCTCTTAGTTGATTAAGAAGCAAAACTCCATCACTTTGTCTACTACGGAGGCTGAGTACATAGTCGTTGGGAGTTATTGCACGCAACTTCTGTGGATGAAGCAGATATTGGAGGATTATGGAATATCACAGGACACGGTGACTATTTTCGGTGATAACACGAGCGCGATACACATATCCCGTAATCCAGTCCAGCATTCGCACACAAATCACATTAGGATACGCGAGTTCTTTATTCGTGATCTTGTAGATGAGAAGTTCGTATCCTTGAGTTTTGTGTCTACTGACCTGTAGTTAGCCGATATTTTCACGAAGACTTTAGATGCCCTTAGATTCGAGAGTCTTAGGAAGTCTTTAGAAATTTGCACAGTTGACTGAGTGGTGGTTACCATGTCCAGAGTAGGATATATTTTTCATGTTCATATCATATGATTCCTATCTCTAGGTTATATCATTATTTATTTATTTTTATTTTACTTTTAGAAAACCCAAAAATATTTTATTTTTGATAAATTTTAGAAAAAGTCAAAAAGATCATATTTTTATAAAAAAAATTGAAATACATAAAAAGAATTTTGTATTTTGTTTACACCTTTTATGGATAAACATTTAAGATAGCCATAGTTATAACTTTATTCCATATTCCACGTGATTGTTTGATAGTGATTTGAGATGCTACATCAATTCATCCATGTGCTTTACATTGTTTGGAGTCATTGAGATGTGATTAGTGATATCTTCTACATGTTTGGCTCCTTATCTCCTTTATTTCACATGTGCACGGTCTTATTTGAGTATTGTACTTGTCTATTACATATTGGATTGAGTGTTTCCATCTCAATTTTGTCTATACAATGAACCATAAAAACCGTTGCAGTGAGTTTGTGTGTATTTGAAAAATGGGGAAGGGATGACAAAGGTACTCATTTATCCTTTGCGATTAAGCCACCGTTTAAATCGAATCGAAATAAAAAAATTGGCAAAAACAGAAGCCAAGGTACAAAGATGTTGACAAGAGCCCGAAAAAATTCATAGGCGATAAAAAGAAAAATATGCCAAAAATTGGGCCAATAAGTTTTAGTTTCATTACCTCAAAAGAAAAATAAAAGGCATTATTATTTATTAAGGGATTTTGGTTGGAATATAAAACGGGTTTGCACGTCCTTGAAAATCATGAAAAAGCATTACATAGTTTTGGACGTTATTGGTGTGGAATCAGTTTGAGCTTTGATTTGTTGATTTGATTGAGTCAATTTCTTATAATTCCACCATTTTTACACCTAAGGAAGATGTTGAGTTCATTCGTTAGAAATATTCGAAATTCATCGTGCACATGTGTTATGGTTGTGTGTATTAATTTTTCTATCGAATTTATTCACATCCCTGCATTTCCACTATCACCGACTTGGTTATTTTCGTGTTCTTTCATGGTGAGATTCTTTGTTGTATATGTTGTGAGAAAAATTTAAAAAAATTCAAAAAGAGAAAGTTTTATTACCTTGTGACATTCACCATTTGCATTGCTTTGTGTTCTTCATATTTGTCTATTTGGGGACATCATAAAAAGGGGGAGAACGAATTATGGGGGAGATTTCATTTAAAAATGATTTGTTTGAGCTTAATTGATATATATTTATGCTTATCATTATCTTTCAAAATGTTGCGCATCACGGGTATTATTTCTTATCTCATGTGTGTAGGTACAAAATTGAGGATTATTTTTGCAAACCCTGATGATGAACAAAAAGTGAGGAAAAATTAAAGATTTGAAGATGTTAAAGTATGTGAAGATATGTCATTTAGTATTTTCAGTTTCTGGATTTAATGGGGATATTAAATTGTATGTCATTTGTTTTGAGTTTGGTAAGCATAATGTAGATAGTTTTTATATATGTACTGGCATAGACATATGGGAAAATTTGTAAGGACATAATTTTATAAATGTCCGTTTAGAATCTAGGAAGTTTTTTGTGTATCCTAGATCACAGTTAGTATGTATGATACCGCCATATTCGGCACGTTAACACATTCATTCATGAAGTCTTGTTCGTTCGAGCGATGCGCCACCTCGATTAATATAATTATAGCAGTGTTTATCATTCACGTTTTTTAAGTCTTTGGCACTCACGTTTCTGCAGAATTGCCGCAAAAAATAAACTTCATTTTTTCAAGCGTTTTATACCTTTTTTATTCACAAATCATTCCTAAACATATATGTAAATCTTTATAAACCCTAGATTAATTATTATACTCATATGGAGTATTCTTGGGGAGAAGAAGGTTGTTCTTCATTGCTAACTTAGATCGTTTTCGGAATCTCTTACCAACGACAATGAACTGACGCCTGCGGGTATTCGTGTGTCACTGTATTTTACTGTAATTGTAAGTATTATGAATTATAGTGAAAGAAAAATGGTTTTGCCCCTTTGGGGGATTTTTCCTCATATTGTAATTGACTATGCATGCATGGTTTGAATTAATTTGTCTGTCACAATTTATTTGCAAGAATTATGATTTTGGGGATTAAAAATTTAGAATTTAATTAAACAAGTTAATCATTGATTGCTGGCGCACTCTCAGCCTACATCCTTACTTATGTGATTTGGGCCCTCAAATCATTTATTTCTTCCTGCATCGAGGAGCTAATTTCCTCCATAACATGGCCACCAGCTCGAAATGGCCCTTGTATTGTGTCGTTCTTTCCTTCAGCTGACAATCTTTAAAAAAAACGACGATTGCCCACTCATATTTGGACGCATAATCTTCTCGAGATTTAAAGAGGGAGACATATAGTCCTCTACAATGATGGACTACAATAGGAGAACCAATAGCGAGTGCAATGAACGGCATAATAACAGAAAAATAAGGGAACATCAATAAAAGGAAAAGTATTTCTTCATTGACAATTAAAGGGGTGGCAGAACCCAGTACAAACAGACAAGAAAAAGAAAAGATTATAGCACATGAACAAAGAATAAGATTCCCTAAAAATATGGGACTTTACTCCTTCACCTCCTCTGAAGTTTCTGGCACTTTTCCTTTCTCGACAGCTCTCCCTGCTTGGTCGGTAGTCATTTCGACCTCAGTAAATTCTTTCTCAGTATGACCAGCAACCTGACCAACAGGAAGTGCCTGATCAGCAATTGGAGGAGTCCCTGGAGGGATGGAGCTAGTACGGATCATACTTTGGAGGGACTCTTTCTTCCCCTAATGTCTGGTACCATCCATTCTTAAAGGATACCTTTTTGGCGTAAGCAATATGGATCTCAGCATCATCGTAGGCCATATTCCATCCATCCGCATAACTGTTATCCTTCATGCTTGGGATCTTGCCCTCTAATTTTTGTACTTTCCCAGTAAGTCCTAGGTTTTCCTCTGCCAAATTCCCCTTCTCCGTAATCACGAGTTTGTTGGCCTCTCCCTTTCCCGTTCCAGAGTAGCCTGAGCATCAACCAAGTCTTATTTGGACTTCTTCAAGGCTCTATTTAGCTCCTAGTTCTTCTTAGACTGTTCAATATGATCATCCATAAGTGTAGTAAAATCTAACAGAAACTGTAAGGATACAAAAGGAAGAATTAGTATGCATAAGATGAATACAGAGAAAAGATGAGCAGAAGAGAATATTTACGCGAGAAAGTACTTGTGAGGACTTGAGTGCTAGCTGGTCTGACCATAGTCGCGATGAGAGCTCGCGGTCAGCCATAAGCACTGCCCCATTTAGTAAATTAGGGGCAAGTGTTGGGGTATTGGCCACACTGGACCCCTCAAAAGTAAGAGATATGACAGATTTGTGACACCCCGCCTAATTAAATACCGGGCGATCACTCCTTTATTAAATTAAATCAAGGTAAACAGTTGGTTCATTCTCAGGCATCACAGTCGATAAAAATAAATTTTCCAATTTAACACCCTAAATAATTAAGCTAAGTGTCAAAACCATTTTTCATACATACTTTCCAACTTTTATTTAAAGAAAATCATTTATTTTATTAACAACATTCAATAAGTAAGAATCACACCACATTAAATTTCTGCAACATAGTCCAATTAATTTAATACATTCGTAAATCGAATGTCAACATACGAAATCTAAAGTCACACATCCAAACTGAATAAATCCCATAGTAACAACACTGGAAATAACTGAAATACAAATGTCCAATAACAACGGAATAATGGAAAGAGCTACACATGCCCAACTAAATGAAAGTACTAAGAGTGGATCCGAATGAATGAAGTCGTCTAATCAAGAGACCTGCAACTCCCACCTAAGCTGCAGCGCGTTCCTTCCAAGAGATCCTAATCAAGACGCCCCTGTGGTTGGGCACCTGTAATACATACATATATATACAGGAGAGAGAGAGAGAGAGAGAGAGAGAAAAACGGGTCAGAGCCCGAAAGTGTGTTTGATTTAAAATACGTTTAGCAAGTATTTAAATTGATACAGGCCAATGCAACAACATATTAGTGCGACACTCTCTTGAGAAATTCTCACCTCTCTTCTAATGTGCACACCTATCGCACTAACCTTCCCAACGGTTTGTCTTATCATTTATCGCACTAATCTTCCCAATGATTTAACTTATCTTAGATTACTCGTAAGATTCAACATTTAACGATTCCATTTTGAAAAGGTATTTCAATTAGTAACCAAAGTTCTCCATTTTAACTTTATAAAATCAATAAAGTTTTCCAGTGTCATATTATACTTTCTCAAAACAAGTATTTACCATTCGAGTCATCAACCATGTCCTACTTATCAAATCACAGTAGGCAGTTTCAAATTTCCTAATCTCATATATATATTTACTACTCGTATAATATATATAAAATAACAGCACCCCAAATAAAACTATGGTGCGTGCATACTTCTACTATCCAAACCCCATACCACTCATATCAAGAGGAATACAAATTCTGAATCACTCTCGAACTGTATTAACACATACACAAACAATATCGAGGCGAAGCATAGATTCCAAGTCTCTAAGAGGATGGCACATACTCGCGTCTCTTAGGACCGTCTGAACTATCAATTCAATAGCCTGTACCAAGGATATCTATCTTCTAGGGTACAAGTCAATATCCCCCATAAAGGTCCCATCGAGATAAGACTGTCCCAGCGCGGTAACCTCAAGGATAGCAAGTAGCGCGGTATGTTTTTCACATGTATATAATATATGTACACACAATCATATAAATATACCACTTTTATCATATTAATATAGGTTCCTCTCGTCACCCATAATTACAACATTTATCCTTAATTTCACATTATTAGTATTACGTATAAGGTTTCATCTCTAACCTTAGCTCGAAGGGTTTTCTCACTTATTACGTGACACTCGTGGACTCTATCCTTCCAAGTAGAAAATTCAGTAGGTATACCTCTATTCACTATCGTAGCTATTCGCCGTAATCTCTCACTTGAAATACGTAGTTTCATCGTTCATTATATAATTATCCCAAAAGCAAAATTCTCGTCTTATAATAAAGTTCCCAACACTTATTCATATGTCCTACTGGCCTTTCCTATCTCCCAAAACATTTTATTAAGAATACCCAAGAATTATTTCACGATAAATTTAATTTAACTAATTAAACAAGGGAAATAGGAGTCTGCCAGGAGGGGTCGATCGATCGAGGTCTGGGACTCGATCGATCGAACCTTCGATCGATCGAAGCTCTAGGCCCGATCGATCGATCAAGCAGGTATTTTGATTTCTGCAGAATTGCAGTTACGGGTTCTACCATCTATCTTCATCCAAATCCATATTTTTCAACCCCAAACGTCCCAAAAATTCTACTACTAACATTATAACATTATACCAGATGTTTCAACGTAAAGCATGAGTATTTCTAACATTAAACATGGATAATCAACCCAAAATCTTATCTAAACATCAAGAACCCTAGAGTTTTCTTAATCATGGTTCTAATATGTTTTTACCAGAATTTCCTTCTAATACATCATCAAAATTTCGTGGGTTATTCTTCTACATCACAAAAGATTTCCAGAATAAGGTTTTAAGTCTTTACTACATGCAAATTCCTATCAAAATTTGGGTTTTCTTCCATATATTTCATCCCTAATCATTCCTAAACTAATATGTAAATTGCACCAACGAAAATAGCAAGATAAACACTTGCCTGGGATTTTCGACGTTCTAATTTACGGTTGATTTTGGTATGGTTGCGTTCCTCGTCTCGAGATCTACGCGTTGGCGGTGACGGCGGTGCAAACAGGTGGCTTTTTTGCCTTGAATTGCCTTGAGAGCTCTCTCCTCTCTTCTCCAATGGCCGTTCTAGGGTTCTGAATATTCTAACCCTAAGTGACAACCTCAATATCAGATATAGTCCCTCTAATTTTCGTGGGTTTAATTACCCATAAATGTAAAATGACCAAAATGCCCTCCCGGGTTACTAATTAGGCCTAAAAACGCCTCGAGACCCAAACTACATCCCCGGGTACACTTTTCTGACTATCTCGACCCTTACGGACGTGTTGGCATACTCAAAACGACCATACGGGTAACTTATAAAATATTCACTTTTTATTTATTAAAATTTAGTCCCGACGCGACACGAGCACGTTCCGACTTAAATTTCTGAAATTGTCATTTAACTCACTCATGACATTCAATATAACCAATATAATATATTACTTTGCTCATTAGTAATATTCAACAAATTTCCCATAATTACTAACTCTCGTCACGTTAATAATTATAACATAATTAATTTCCGGATTTTTATTAAATAATTCATTCACATTAACTTTAATAAATCCCCAAATTAATATAGCATAAAAATACGGGGTATTACAATATTCAATTGGAACATTGGAAGCATGCTTATTTTTCCTCTCCCCCTCTCTCACTCTCTCATCCTCTCTATTTCTCTCTCTCTCTCTCTCTCTCTCTCTCTCTCTCTTCTCTTCTACTCTTCTTCCTCCTCCTCCTCCTCCTCCTCCTCCTCCTCCTCTTTCTTCTCTTTCTTCTTCTTCTTCTTCTTCTTCTTCTTCTTCTTCTTCTTCCCCTTGGTCCCCAAGCTGGAACCACTGACTTTAGGGGAATACCCTTTCGCTCTTTTTAAAGATTTTATCCTATCAGATAACACGGCCTAGTCATGGTCATCAATGATTATAATACTCCTCTTCGGGAGGGGGGCATGTCTTCTTTTTCTTCTTCTTCTTATAATAATAATAATAAAAATAATAATAATAATAATAATAATAATAATAATAATAATTATTATTATTATTATTATTATTATTATTATTGTTATTATTATTATTATTATTATTATTATTATTATTACTACTACTACTACTACTACTATTATTATTTTTATTACTATTATTATTATTATCATTATTATTATTATTATTATTATTATTATTATTATTATTATTATTATTATTATTATTATTATTATTATTATTATTATTATTATTATTATTATTATTACTCTTCCTCTAAATCAATTGGACCAGAGAACTCTTCTTCAGGAAGTTCCAAGGCAAGGATTTTGTCGATCTGCCGAGCAATAAAACTGGTAGTGATGCTTTTGTACTCCAACAAATAAACTACAGCACGAGGGTGCTCTCCGTAGGGAAATCTTTCTCGGACCCTCTAAGCCTTGAGAAGATTAGCAACTCTTAGCTCGCGAAGGGAGGGTTATTAGTTCTTATCATGAGCTACAAAATAGAGGAAGAAAATATGAATTAAAAGATGAGAAAAAGAAGCAACTAGCAAGAAAACATAAGAAAAAGAGACAATGACCTATGTGGTTCTCCCCCCAATCAGGTATCCAAGGACCTCAATAAGAGAGGATACTGCTAATTCCCGATAACAAAATCTTGCTCCCAGTAACCTATGTGGGAGTCCGGTAGGTTCACAACCAAAACCCTCTCATATTTCTTGGCCTTCAGATACATGACACCATCATTAGAGCGCGACCAGACATTGCAGTAATAAATTTCAGGGAGCTCTAAGTTGGTTCCATACAATTCGTTGATTCTATGGACCCCATTCACCATTTTCAAGACATTTAGGGCACACTAGGCAGGGACAACATCAAAATATTTGAAAAATATCGAAAAAATAGGGTGTGGGGGAAAAGTTAGATCCCCCTGTGTAATAAAAAGAGTGTGGATTTAGTGTCTATCCTTTATATTTGAAACATCTTTAGTATAAGGGCACAATCGATTTCCACCCACTCCGAAATATTGTAAGATTTTCTAAACTCTACCACGGTTTTGTTATCAAGAAGAGCCATGGAACAAAAAGACTTCAAGCAATAAATAAGACTAATCAAAATGGTGAATAAAAGGCGCAGATCAAAATAGATTACAAGTAAACTCTGTAAGTATTAAGAGAAAGAAGGAAGACATAGAGTTATAGTTCGCTCAGAAGAAAGGCTTGGAACGCCAAAGTGACGGTTGCTTGAACTTGAATTGTGTTTGAATCTCGAGCAAATGATGAGGAACAAATTCCTAGGAGGATTTTAGTTCTTCAAATCTCTACTCTGACAAGCGCACCTTCGGTAGTTCAGGAATATTACAAGTTTCCCATTACAATTCTTCTTAGACGAGCGTACCCTCAACAACTCTCAAATATATACAATTATGCCATGCTGGTTGTTAAAAAGCCCTCGGCCTTGGGCTTAAGGTTCACTTGAAATCTATTGGCCCAATATTTTAGCCCAAAGATTTTAGGGACAATTGTGGGGGCTTATTTATTCAAGCCTAATAGCGCAACCGACTAGCCCAGCGTACATAGTGGACTGCCCATCCCAATTCAAATAATTATTTACACCCGTGTATTTGGACATGTGCTTAAATGTATGGAGGTAGACTCAAATCGATTACCAATAATCTTAGAGGAGATATTCAGGGACACTTACAAGTTATCTACAAGTTGGTTGAGTTTATAATTCAATCACTTATTTTTATGACTATAAAATGTAAACCCTGACCCGGGGCAAGTGGACGTAGCTTCAATCATTTAAGAGGCACTAATAAAGAACAGTGACCTTTTCGCGGATGTAGGCAAGTTGTCGAACCACGTACATCTGTTGTTGTGTGTGTGAGTATTTTTTTCTCCTTGGTGTTGCTTTCTAAATCTTTTATTGTGATAATTCTTGCACACACACACAAAGTTCATCAAAACAATTTTCTTCATTAAAGCAATTTTCTACCATAGTGATTCATCAATTCTATGTGACATATTTTATAATGTTGACCCTGTTCATTTTTTTAATATGTGTTTGTTTTACTATGATTGTTCCAATTTGAGTGTGTGTTTCTATATGGGTTAACGTTCTTGACTGAGTTATTACAATTTGAAGTTTTTGAATTGAAAAGTTTGATTTATTTTTTGTTCCAAGTCAACCATGGTTTTATTTTGGAATTCGTTAAGTTTTTGTGATGTTATTTATATCACATTTGCTTAGTTTATAACTTCCATGATATTGTGATTCTTAAAGCTATTATCAAATGGTATGTGCTGCTATTATCAACTGTTTTATGGTACTATTTTAAATATGTCTATAAAAGTAGATAAATGTACTTTGCTTCTGCGAACTTTTCGAATGACCCTCCCTAAATAAATAAATTAATGAATGGGCATAGTTTTTGTGAGTCACCTAAATGTCTACTTCCTGATTATGATGCTTGACTTGGAATAACATTGAGTTTAACATGAATGACTTAGATGGGATTTTGTTTAATATAGTAAGCATTTTCTATTATGGGTTGCTAATGAAGTAAGCATTTTCTATCAACGAACTAATAAATTTTTTATCACTGAAAAGCACCTTAGAAATAACAGTTTCATAACTAGTCATGCACAATTGTACATACATAAAATCAGACCATCCCACTATAGATTGGGTTCTCTTTCTAATGTGTTGATATAATGATAAGAATAAAAATACTATGACATAATATTTACTTACACACGTAATATATATACATATAAACATATAACTAAGTGTGAGTGTGTATATATATATATATACACACACACAGACAGAGAGAGAGGGGCTCTTGTGCACACTAAGTTGGCACATTATTTTTTTAAAAGAGTAAAAAAAAGTAATTTTGAGCTGATTTGCTTTGTGTGATTTTTAAACATTTCAAGGGATCCGTATAAAAAATATCAGCTCAAAAAATCTTTTTTTGCTATTTTTAAAAAATCGATCAAACTTTCGCTGCTTTTAAGTACTTTAAAAGCTACGAAAGTTTGACTATTTTTTTAAAAATAGCAAAAAAAAGTTTTTTTTCGGTGATTTTTTTTACATGGGTCCATTGAAATGTGTAAATATCACATAAAAAAATCAAATCAACAATATTTTCTTTTAATATTGTAAAAAAAATTGGTGTGCTCCAGCACATGTGCAAACTTAATGTGCACAGGATTCCGCCTCTCTGTGTGTGTGTGTGTGTGTGTGTGTGTGTGTATTATTAGTATTATATTAATTATAAGAATAAAATATAATGATATACATATTTAGATACACAAATAATATATATACATATAGACACATAATACTAAATATAACACTAAAACATATGGCAAAATACATGATAACTAAAATACGTATATTACACCTTTGTTTATGTATGCCATTTTTCCTTATAAAGGACTTACTCTTTAGCTTTCTTATTTGTCGAGTTTCTATTTATTTGTATTATAGAATTAATTGATTTTACTGAATATAAAGAGTTGATGGGTGAAAGTTCTAGAGTGGGGTTAAAGGCTTTGTGAAATAAGCAAAGAAGAATCTCAAAACTGATATTATCCCATACGTGTGCATTTGTGGTATAAATAATGAACATTTGAAAGGGTGAGGTGTAAATTTACATTTGATTCAGTGGGGTACGCAAGTTGGCTACACGTTTTGAAAATTCCACGAGGAGAAGGATTTTACATATATTCCAGAAAAAATACTTGTCAAAGAAACAACTCACACAAATGGTGGTCCGTTAGCACATGCTACGTTAAATGATCTCATAAATGACCTGTATGTAGTGCATGAAATACAAGATAATATAGGGATAATAGAAGGAATGGTTTAGGTTATGAGAATCATTGTAACACCCTGTATTCTTGAGCATTTATATTAAATTAATTCGGGTACTTTAAATTACACGTGTGTCGTGATTTAATTGAATTCATTATCACGTGTTAATTAAAATATTAATCGGGATAGATGATAGTTAATATTTATCGAATATAATTACTAAGTGAATAGTAAGTTATTAATTTTGATTCCTAGCGAGTGATAGTGACATGGCGATATTTTATTTCAGCCGAGAGTTAGTATAGACTGCTTGGGGTCGAGATAGGACTTTATTATAAAGTGACTTGAATGGCAATTTTAAGTTCGCGGTTGATTTCGGATGGGTCAATATAGTCAAACTAATGTACCCGGGGGTATTAACTAGGTCTCGGGGCCTTTTTAGACATAACTGGGCCCACACGGGGGTGTTCAGGTCATTTAGTCTTGTCCCATTAGCTTGATTACGGGATTAAGATTTTTAAACCTAAGTCTTGGAGTTAGAGGCAACCATAAATCAATTGACCCCAGAAATTGAGATAAGGGAGAAGGAATAAAAAGAGAGGGCTTTAGAGACCAAATTTAAAGGGGATTCGGGTGTGCTTTATCAAATTCATCATCTTCTACGTGGACTCAGACCTTACGATTCCTATAAGCAAATAATAAAACTTTCTTTCGATTTAAATATCATAATTGCATGTTCATATTATAGTATGTGATGATAAAGTTTTGGGAGGGTGACACGTGTGAAATTTGGGGTGGGTTTTTGGGGATTTAAACCTTAATGGTGAAATTGATGTTTAGTTAATGTGAGAATACTATCATATGGTGTTAGAATATGATTTAGAATTGAAACCTATTAGCATTTGTTGTTGAATTTGGATTAGTGAATCGAATTGAATTTGTGATTTAAGAAATTTTGAGAAAAATCCAATTCTTGAACCCTAGAAATTTTAATGAGAATTACTAATGATTGATGATATATATTAGTGTTAGAACTTGTTTATATATGTAATAAACATGGGGTATCAATTGGGCTAAAGTTTGGGTTGAATCCATGGAGATTTAAGGGTTAAAAATGGAGAAAAATGATTTTCGGAGAAGAGGACTTGTTCAGGTATCGATAGATCAACCTAAGGATGACGATGGATCGATTCGTCAAAACTCATTCGAATGAGTTGAGATTGTGGTTCAAACGACATTAGTATCTTGTTCGAATGAGGTCGATATCTCATTCGAACGACACTAGGTTTTAGACATGGAGATAGATCTTTTCGTTACGAACACGTGGTCGCGAGTTTTGTATTTTTCTGATTGTTTTTAATTAGTTATTAATTTTCTACGAAAGGGTGTTCGAGATCGAAATATTTAGTCAGAAATCAATTCCGGACGTGGATGCCCGGGATTATTTTACCTAAGAATTATAGGTGGATGTATATGAGCCTAGAAAGGTGAGAAAAAGGAGGAACCTAAATAATGAATTGAGTAAAATAAATTCATAAATGTTTAATTGCGTGTCGATTGGGGGACTCCGGGCATATTAGTAAGTGAAGCTACTTTAAATTATTTAATGGATTTGAAATTAAATTAAATAAGAGTCGGGGATATAGACTCGGGTATTACGGGGTAGTGTTATGGGAGTTAGGCACGGGTTAGCCCGATGTCATTTTATTTATATATATACGGATAGTGTGATTATATATATATATACTTGTATGATTTATAAATACCAGTATTAGATATTTATGTGAATACATACCTCTCTATTGCTATCATAGGAGGTTGTTGGGTCATTGCGTCCGGTATGTATTTGTGTGTTCCTTTCGAGGTGAGACGTTTTGGGTATGATTCGATCTCTCTCTCGGGGAACTATGATCGCCTCCACCATGCTTATGATTGTATTGCCTAATTCGGTGTGAGTTAACCGTCTTATGGTATCCGGGTTGGTTTGAGTATACCTGGGGTGATAGCATTTTAGAGAAATCATACGGTGAGTTATTACTCGGAAATGGATGGTTCTTATACGCGACATGTGTGTGCATGGTGTAGTATACTAGTACGTATATAATGGGTAGATAAGTATCTACAGGTTTAATACATAAAGTGTGATTGTATTTCAGATATAACTAGTGTGAACGTTATATGATTAATTGGTACTTCATATATAACTAGTGTGAATGTTATATAAGTAATCAAAGTTAAAATGATTAAATAAGTTAATGAGTAGATAACTTATAAATCAAGGTAAGAAATACTCGGGTTAGAGTAGCGTGATAGAAAGAAGTGTAATAAGGATAGTTAGGTGGGATAACATAACCAGTTGGGTTAGAAGGTAAGTGATAGGTGTGCACATTGATGAGGGGTGAGTTATTTTTCAAGAGAGTGCGACACCATCTTAAATATGGAAAGTGTTCACGCATATTTAATCATTGCATTTTGATTGATTGTTAAATATTTTCAAAATATTTTACTTGGGCTCTGACCCATGTCAAAAATATTTTCTAAAATATTTTAGGTGTCCAGCCACAGGGACGCCCTGCTTGAGGATTTTATCTAGTGATGCCTAGCTGCAGCTCGTGTGAAGTTACAGGACTTTGCTATAGATGCCTCTCTTATTTATTCCTATTGTAGGGACTTTATTTCAGTACTCATTTGGGTTTGGGCATGTCGCCTTCAGTCTATTTTAGTATTTTCAGTTTATGGATTAGACTTTGTGTATCGAGTTCATTATTTCAGTTACTATTGGATTTTATTATTGAACCGATAGTGATTCGATCTTCTTTATTCATATCATTTATCTGTGTTGGATTTAGTTATCAGTTTATGTGGATGGTTTAAATTATTATTTATTTCCACATGTTGTTAATTAATGTAAGATAAAATTTGGCATCATTCTATTTAATTAATAGGTGGTTAGTAACTTTAACAATGTTTTCGACAGTGATGCTAAGAATGAGTCATATGAGACCAACGTTTTATTTTAATAAAGGGCCAGCCACCCGGTATTTTAATAGGCGGGGTGTCACAATCACGTTGATAACAATATTGACCAAGGTAGGGATTATATATGGTTAAAAGCAGCAGTCGCAACACCATTATACCATAACTCTAACCCTCATGACCACACAATGTTATATGTCATGGTTGGGTTGCACAACTTAAAGAGTTGTTTTGGCTTGTCATGGTAAACTGTGATAACAATCCTCCTTTGGTCAAAAGATTTCCTCTCGAAAGGAAAGACACTGCCCGTCAGTTATCTAATCATGAAGCGTAATTTAAAAGGTTTGCGTATGAAATACAAATCAATTAATTATTGCAAGTACGACTACATTTATACTATAAGGAGCACAAGGAGAAAAATGTTTCTCCTATATGTAAGGAACCTAGATATGAACAAAAGATGAAAATACATAATAAACTTTTGTTGAAAGTAGATACATAAATACCTAAGAAGGTGCTAACGTATTTCTTTCTATATCCTCGATTGAAGAGTCTTTACACTATACCTTAGATAGTAGAAGTAATGACTTCTCATGGTCAAGCGAAGGTGGGTGAAAATCTCATGCAATATCTAATTTATTCATCTGTGTGGAAATTTACAAATCAATGATACTCGAACTTTGCTAAAGAAATACGCAATGTTTGCCTCGTAATATCAACCGATGAGTTCAACCCGTTTGGAAAATTGAGCATAAATAAAAGTACATGGTCGGTGTTTCTCGTGACTTTAATTCCCCCCGTCATTATGCATGAGAAAGGAATTCTTAGTTTTGTCATCATTCATACCAGGTCCAAAGGCACCGGTAGTGACACTGATGTTTTCTTAGCGCCACTTGAGAGTGCACGTGATCTAATCGATCAATTTATATAATTAAATGCCACACACATAAATCAACTTTGTCTTTAATTAATTATGGTATGCATACAAGATGTGTCCAAATACAAATTTTTAATTTTCAATCAAATCATGCAAAAGGTGACTATATGAGAAAAAACCCAAAGAAGGGCACAACATTTAATTCAGCAATATTGGGAGTTTTGAATACAATCGACTCACAAAACACTTAGCTACATCAAGTTGGATGTGCATAGTCTTCAAAACTTCAACAGATACGACTCAGCTCTAAAGCCGTCCATGGTAGCGATCTACCATTGGTATCTACCGATCAGCCTTGTCTTCTCTAGCCATGAAACCTCATTTCACAATTTTAGCCATAGAGATAAGTCTCTTCAAAGATGATTCACCAAGAAATCCTTCTTGTGATTGGTAAACGTGATCTCGAATAATTTCAGGGGGATTAGAATGTGATATGTGGTATTTGATCATAAAAAGAGAACTCAAAAATTATTTTTATTCATCTAAATTTTTTTCTAACGTATCTGATTCGGTTCACCCTTTTTCTAAGACGACTGGATAAAAAGGATAGACACAAAAGATATGGAAAATATAATCTTTAAAAAACAAAAGTATTCCCAGTTGTTCGAACGACGAGGCAGGTCGTTCGAATGACACATGCGACTCATTCAAGCAATGAATAAGGCCTTCTAATGAGGTTCTAGAAGAACGAGGAAAGTTCATCATTTTAACCTCGTTCGAACGACTCATATAAACTCGTTTGAACGAAGCGTCATTTTTTTGGCATTTTTTTAATAAAAATTTATGTTCCTTTATGTAAAAATAGCATCATAAATAATAAGTAAACCCTAGAAAATATAAAGGACCTTTTACCAACCACGATCATATACTTCTTCCATGCTTGTTAAGATGACCAAGTCTTCCAATCTTTAACGATCTTCAATAATATTTTCGAGAACCGAGAAGTTGTATCGTTGACGTGTTTATGTAACGGAATACTCCAAATAAAATAAAATAAAATAACGAGCAATCATAAAATTTGCTCTTACGAATCTCCCTTTTTTTCTATTCCGGTACAAAACACAAACCTGAGCCAAATTGAATCCTATCGACTTAAATCACAACCCTCCGAAAATACAAATGGAAATGGATCGAATATTTTGTGCAAGTCTTCAAAATAAAATGGGACCTTTCCTTTGAAAAGCATTGTCTTCATCCTGTGCGGGTCCAAATGATCATAATCCAAGCGAAACATCCTACACAATAAGACAAAAAAATACTGTGATGCATAAAGTTTTAAATAGAAAAATAAAACAAAACTCTCCCCTTCAATTTGTTGTCCCACTTTTTATCCGTAATGGACAAAGGAGTCGAGGCTAAATATGAAATATAAGCATCACACGAAGAAGTAAAATATCAACACAAGTATAATAAAGTAAGCATAGGTGATGATAATCTCAAAGGCAACCAACTATGTTTAACCATTTTCATTTTTCCAAAAAAATGTATAAAAGGTTCAAATACAAGACCCCACAGAAAAATACCCAAATCATGAATGTGGAATGTAGGGGTGTGAACATTTTTCATAGAAAAATCAACATAGACATTCGTAACACGTGTGTACAAAGTTTTGAGACACTTCTAATAAAAGAGATCAAAGTATACCTTAGGTGTAAAATTAGTGAACTCAAGTGAAATTGACTCAACTTAACTGACATGTCATGAACATAAATGATTCACACACTAATGAATTCAAACTATGTAATGTTTTCTCGAGACATTTTAGTTGTGCAAACCCATTGATCTTCAACTTTAACTCCCTCAAAATCTTACATAACTAAGAATAAACTCTTAATTATTTTTTAAGAAATTAATGTTCATATGTAGTGAAGCATCAATGTATCAAAAATTGGTCTGGCACTTTTGTTTTTATGCACCTCTAATCCTTTTAGGCTCTTTTATTCAAATGGTGACTTTTAACACTAAGACCTTTGATTTTTCGTAACCTCTTTCCATTGCTTATCATTTAACACAATTTTTAGTAAACAATAAAGGTAATCCGGTCAATGGTTCTTATATGCACAATGTTTATTTCATTTTTACATTTGGTTCATTATAAAAGAAAAATTGAGATGAGAACATCGTATTAGATAAGTGACAAGTGAGTGCAATGTTCAAACAAGTTTCTGCACATGTGCATTAAAGGTGACATGGAGTCAAACATGTAGAAAGTATTGATGAAAGATCAACGTAATAAGTCCACATAATATTAAGCACACTAATGAAACAACGACATGTGTCAAGACAATATCAAAAGGTCACGTGGAAGTATGGAATGAATCGGTGATCTGGACATCTTAAATGCTCATCCATATACGGTGACAACAGAAAGTACAAAACTCTTTTTGTCATTTTAAAAAATTTTATCAAAATAAAATATTTTTTTCTTGTTGACCTTTTTCTCAAAAATTGAAAATCGTTTTGTATTTTTCAAAAATTGAAAATCGTTTTGTATTTTTCAAAAAAATTCTAGAATAACGAAACTCTTTTTGGATTTTTCTAAAAATAAATGAAAAAGAAAACATATAAATATACAATGATAATACACTCTAGCAATTGGGATATATGGTATGAACATGATAAGCACCCTATTCTACAAACAAGTCTCAACCTCAATTATTAGGCCCAAAGGAGATCACAAAAGGACATGACATCCTATAAAATTCCTCCATAAAACATTTTGAAGTCTAGACTAAATACTCTACTTGCTCTAAAAAAACTCTCAAAATCTCTACAGTGATGTGCAGGAGCATGCGGAGCAAAACGTGTGGGAGTGCATAGGGGAATATGCATAGACACACGAGCGAGAGTATACCGGGGAACACGCATATGAGAAACGCTCCCCAACTTAAAACAAAACTCTCTCAGGTGACCTCTTAGTTTGCAATGGGTATAAACATAAATGGGGTTGAGTCAACTTTTCTCAAAATGTCTAGGATGAGCTCTCTTAGGTAGGTTAAGTCGCCTTGGTAGGTTAGGTCGAGGGCCATAAGGATCCATTAAAAACTCAAGAATTTAATCGGGTGCAGCTTTGGAAGTGGATGCACGGTCATAACTTATTCCTTACCTAACATGGGACCGAGGAACATCTTCCTAACATTCTTAAATGTGTCCTCCAAAGTGACCTTGACCTCTCGATCACGTTCGAGATCAATCTCGAGTTGGGATATATGATATTCAAGAGTCTCACAAGTCACCAATGAAGATTGAAGATCTTTCGAAAGACTAGCCATGGTGTTGATCAAAACGGTCTTTTCACTTCTTAAAACAATCACCTTTTCGCATAAAAAAATCATCTTCTTGATTTGACTCACTTATGCCTCACAGTCTTTCAACATTTCACCTCTTTCTCCAATTCTAACACCCTAAGAGATATATATTTATTAATATTTTTCATTTTTAAAGTCTCGGTGTAAAGATCACTAAAAGCCTTTTGGATACCATCTTCTCCTTCACTCAATTTCTCCTTCTCACTTTCTCCATAATGAATCGAAACATTATCAAGGCACTCATGTTTAGAATTGTCCTCATTGGCATGGGACAAACTAAAAGTGATAAAGTGACTATCCATGAATGTAAGGCACGGTTTATGTGGTGATTCTCCCCTTAAATCAACCGACTCGACATCACTATCACTAAGAGTGACCTTATGTGCAACTTTCTTTCCCTGTCTCTTAAGCCTATGGGACACTCATGTGCCTTGTGCCCTTTTACCTCACATTCATAGAACCTTATCTCTTCCTCTTTCTCACCACCGCTCTTGCCCTCATTCTTATATTTATTTTTCTCAAAAATCTTTTCTTTGGAAATTTTGAGATTTTTTTTCATCCATCTCAAAATCAAATTTTTTTTCTTTATTCTTTTTCTTAGTTTGAGTTTTCAAAGAAATTCCTATTTAGTTAGGTTTAATGGCTTTAGGAAACATATCTATCTCATATGTTTGAAGATCTCCTACAAGTTCTTTTAACCTACGAGTGTCTACTATCCCTAATGAATTTGACACAGTAACCATAAGAATAAAGCAGGCCGGAAGAGATCTCAAAATTTTCTTAACAACTCTTGTCTCAAGAAATTTCTCACCCAAATTAAAACTAGAATTAACAATGTTCGATAAACATGCATAAAACTCAACAAAAGACTCGGACTCTAGCATGGTAATAGTCAAATTCTGTGGTGAGGTTCCGTAGCTTAAAAGCTTTGACAACATTGGTACACTTGTGAGTGTGCTGCAGGGTATCCCAAGCTTCTTTAGACGTGGTGCACATGCAGTGAAACTCACCAGGGTTGATGTCTCTGAAACAGAACTTAAGCCACGAGAGTTATAAATACTCCATTTAAATTCATCCTCTGTCTAGAAAGAGACGAGTTTAAGACTTTTGGCATTGTCAACAGTCACTAAGGGTGGAGTCCACCCTCTTTCACAAACTAACCAAACACATTCATCAATAACTTTTAAAGCTAACCTCATCCTAGCTTTTCAATAAGAATAATTTGAACCATTAAAAATGGAAATTCGACTATACAAATTATCCATTAAATTCTGAATTTTTAAAGATCAACAATCTTATGAAACATGATAAAAAAATTGCAAAAAAGATCACATGATATATTGGTGTAACCTGCTATGATACCAATTTGAGAGTGCACGTGATCAAATTGATCATTTTATATAATTAAATGACGCACACGATTTAATTTTTTAATCATTTTTATCTTTAATTAATTTGGGTGTGCATACGAAATGTGTCTAAATACAAATTTGCAATTTTCAAGGCAAGCATGCAAAAATAGACAATATGAGGAAAAATCCCTAAGAAGGGAAAAACTTTTAACTCGGCACTATTAAGAGTTTTGAATAAAATTCAACTTAAAAAACACTTAGATACACCAAGTTAGATGTGTAGAGTCTTCGAAACTTCAACAGATACGACTCAACTCTGGAGCCATCCATAGGTAGCAGTCTACCCTCGGTATCCGCCGATCATTATTGTTTTCTTCAGCTGTGAAACCTCGTTCCATAATTTCATCCATAGAGATAAGTCTCTACTAAGATGATTCAGGAAGAAATTCTTCTTGTGGTTGGTAAACGAGATCTTAAATAATTCTATGACACATGCAACTTATTTGAATGACTTCGAAAGAAGCCTTCTAGCGAGATTCCATAGGAACAAGGCAAATGGATCGTTTGAACCTCGTTCGTACAACTTTAAATGACTCATATGAACTCGTTCGAATGAACGACATTCTCGTTTGAACTAAGCGTCATTTTTCCAGTAATTTTTTCTAATAAAATTCAGTTCCTTTATGCAAAAATGGCGTCATAAATAATAAGTAAACCCCAGAAAATATAAATGACCTTTTACCAACCACGATCATATACTTCTTCCATGATTGTTAAGATCATCGAATCTTTCTGTATTTAATGGTCGTCAACAATATCTTCGAGCACTGAGAAGTTATGTCGGTGATGTGTTTATGTAATGCGGCACGCCAAATAAAATAAAATAAAATAATGATAAATCTCAAGAGTTGCTCTTACACTACTAGTAAATTAATTGGATGAGTTGGATTGAAGGTGTGATAACATTCGACTCATAAAAACAAGAAGAATTCATTTTAAGAGTTATTTTGATATGGGAAATTCATGATTTTCCATCTTATAGGACCTTCTATGGGTGGAATGTGCAATGTTACTTGGGTTGTCCTATTTGTAGAGAGGAGGCTGAAGCCAACTGGCTTAAGAAAAGCAGTAAACTTTTGTACCATAGTCACTAGTTCTTCCACAGAGTCACAAATTCAGGCCAGTACGAACTAATTTCTCCCAAAAGGCGTTGAGACGAGGCCACTTCCACCAAGACTTTCTGGATTGGAAATTGAAGAAAGGTTAACAAAGGCTAATCAGAAGTTGAGGTGGAACACCCCACAATTTTGGCCAAGAAGTGTAAAGGGAATAGTGTTAATGAGAAGGCGATGTCGTCGAGGAGATCAATTATATTTTATTTACCATACTGGAAGGAACATAATGTGCGGCACGTCATAGACATTATGCACACTGAGAAGAATATTATCGCGCATCTCGTAGGCGCGTGAATTGGTGGAGCTCATTCCAAGGATGGAGAAAAAGCTCATGAAAATCTTTGTCATTTAAGGATTAAAAAGTCATTATTGTTGAAAGAAGATCCCAACACTGAAAAAAAGCATATGTCAGTTGCATCTTATACTGTGAGCATTGAAGAAAGAAATATGTTCTTATAAACATTAAAGGGGATGAAGGCCCCTTCTAATTTCTCATCCAATTTATTCAGGATTGTTTGCGATGTAACAAAAGATTTGAAAAAGGGCAAGTCTCACGATTGGCATGTAATTATGCAACTTGTCCCTTTATTATTCGGACACCGTGTTTCGAAACACAATGATCTACGTGGGGCCATTCTACAGATCACCTTTTTGTGTGAGAAAGTTGTTAATAATAAGCATATAATGAAAGTGAAAAAATATTTAGCTGAAATTACATATGTTTTGGAGAAGTACATCACTCCCTCAATCTTTCACATAAGCATCCACCTTTAGTGCATTTATGCGATGAAGCGCTTTTTTGTAGACTTGTATGGTACCCATGAATGTATCATTTTGAATGAAAAATAAAAACATTCAAAAATTACGTTAAGAATACACGGTACATTGAGGGTCCCATTGATTTTAACCTAGGGAATATAATGAGTGTGGGTGTGGTAAGAGGAGGAAGGGAGGCGCGAGTGCAAATAATGAGTTTTGGGATTGGGTAGCTTTCACGGTGACTATAATAATACATCAAATTTATTTATTCCCTTTACAACATATTCACAAAGCAAATATTTTTTTGATTTTAGTTATTAAAAGTTGGTGAACTATCAACAACGCTTGCACGTCTAGTAAATGGGCGTAGTTTTGTAGCCAAGGAGTTTGGACAATATCGTGTCAATGGTTTTGTGTTCTTTTCAGAACACATGAGCTAAAGATCATTGGGAAACAAAATAATAACATTTCATATAAAGCATTAACTCATTTTAGGGTAAGCCCAAAAGATAAAAACTTGATAGAACCTGAGATTATATTTTATGGGATTATAAGATAAATTGTGGTATTAGATTATATATTTTTTTACGTACATGGCTTCTACTGTGAGTGGGTGAGAGTAGAGGACAAGAATGCCTGTATGGTCTACCCTGACGCTAACATGCTGAATGTTGATTTGGCCAAGTTGAAGAGTAAAGATAATGTGAATGATGAGCCATTTGTTTATGCATTCCAAATTTTAAAGCGAGTGTTTTATGCAAATAGCCCTAGCAATGATTTATAGTCTGTTGTTTTACATTCTGCTAAGTGCGTGACTACATCGGTAGACAACATAGAGGTCCCTATCAAGATTCAGTATGTTCTAGATGACTACCCAAAATTAAAAAAATTGTTAAACACATTAGAGGATTAGATCTTTAATTCTATCATGGTCTGTTGTTTTAAATGTTGAGTTCAAAGTTACGTATAATAACTTGCCTATGTTATTTCGTATGACGTATTCAATAATTTGTGAGTGCCTTTTGTCTTACAAGTTTATTATTATTTTTCATGATGTCAAATATTATGTATACATGCAACGACTTTCAAAATTGGTCTTTTATATATAACACATTAATTTATCGGGGGGACTCTCGAAAATTAAACAATGCAGTTACTTACGAGATCACGGGTGGAACATACATGACTTGTATTTATTTCAACCAACACTGCCTCAAAAATGGGATGATGCAATCGAACGGTTCTCATAAAACACAATCCAAGTAATGAGATGTAGTTAGTAGAGATTTTATAACTTGAAGAAAGAAAAATCCATCCCTTGTGGATAGAACTGAAGATGATAAGAACGTGTTCAGACTCTACCGTGAGAAGACATATGCATAACAAAGTCAACATATATTGTCGGCTTATGAGAGAAGCCATATATCCCAAGGTTCTAAAAAATGCGGGGCGTGATTGAGGCGTGGAGGCCAAGCCTTAAGCCTTAGAAGCCTAGGCGGGCCTAGGCGTAAAAAGGCGTGAAAAGGCGTTTAGGCCTTCTTAATATATTTTAATATTTTTTAACCATAACATGGCTATTAAAATACAAAAATTGCACATATCATAAAAATATGTCTGAATATATGCAAATTAAAATACTATCTGATTATTTTGGATAAGATAATGGTTCGATTTGTAAACAAATTCTTTAAAAGGCGACATCGTTTCACTAAGGCATTGTTGTTTTTAGAAAAAATTACGCCGTAAGGGTTTTACCAAGAATAAGGCGTGAAAAGCGTAAGGCGAGGCGTTTCTCCCAAGCCTTAAGCCTAGGCGTGCCTAGGCGGAGCCTAGGCGGGTTTTTTAGAACAGTTATATCCTAACATGTTTAGCGTCAGAAATGCAAATTATTAACACACTTCCACAGACATGGCTAATAAAATCTTTGCATCAAATGATGAAGTATGAAACTTATGACATGGTCGAATTATAAATTTTTTTAGAATATGTTGAGAAGGTATAACTTATATGATATTTTTATATTATTTCCTTTTGTATTAACATCCAGACTAATGCCTAAATATATAAACGTAAAAAATGACATCCAGGAGTGGAATACCATCATCCATGCCAGCAAGTTCAAGTCACGATGAACATTATTCCTTTGTTTCTTGTATAGAGGTTTCATTTAACTTAAGTGGTTTGACTATAGCTGGCAATAATGCTTATAATGCTTGAGCCTTGGCCTTGTTAAAATCATCTATAGACTTAAAATATGAGAGTTAGGATCTAGTTGAGTAAGTGAAAAAGATGACTTATGGGATAAGCTCACGACAGTGTTCAGTCTTATGGTTGACTAGAAGACGGAGGTCATGAAAGTTGTGGGTATATAGTAGAATAAGTTTAGAAGTAACCTTTGCTCGACTTATTTTAACGGATTAAATAGTGATGAGATAAAGGCCCTGAAGCATTGAGTATTAAAAATTGTGACGAGTGCCTCATGAGTGGAATGAATTCAACTTGTACGAATCATTTGAGGCAAAAAATTAAAACAAAGACACTAAGGTTAGATGAATATGGCTAAAAAGGTTAATGTCCATTTTCTTGGTCGGATGTCATATGCTGAGAAACCTGAGGAGATTGTACCTACACATTCTTATTTTTATGTGTGTATATATATATATATATATATATATATATAATATGTCTTGCTAAAATAGTTAATGGAAAATTAATTTGTGGGTAAATAAAAATCGTGAAAGCGGAGTGATATTGATTAAACTGAATTCGCAAATTCTAATTGTAAACTTATTTAATTAGAGTCAATTTAAACCAATTTAATTCATCCCCATAACATACATCTACGTGGGTAAAATCAAACCAACGTAAATAAATTGCTGACTCACAGATTTTAGGAAAAAAATGAAAAGGGAAAACCTTTTATTTCACTTAATAATACTCATAATGATTACAAGCGAAATCTGCAATGAATATCCATAGATAACCATAAGAACACGCAGTTCTGATTCAGCAATGAATCAACCTCAGATGATCCACAAAGACACGCAGTCCAATCGGTTAGGAACACCCACGAGTACTCCCTATGACACGCAGTCAACGTCAGCCCAGTACCTCCCTCAAGTGGCACCTAGATTAGCAGGAGGTAATCCTCCCTACAAGAGAAACTCTAGTAAAGATGTATCACGAGTTCCAAAATAATTCACCAAAGTGTTTGGGATTTTTGTGAATTGAGAAAATAAAAGATTGAACCCTAAAAGAAGACGACAAAAGTATTCTGCAGATTGCAGTTTTCGTGTACTGTGAAACGTCGGGTCTTCTTAACGAAAAATGACTCTTTTAACACGCTTTATAGAAAAATTTTGAGTCGGAAGATCGCTCGAACGAAACCCTTATGTCGCTCGAACGAACTTCGCGTGAGATCAATATGTCGTTTGAAGACATGCTCAAGTCACTCGAACAAAAGAGCGAAAAATAAAAAATTTATTTTTTATTTCAAAAATTTGCCTCAACACTTAGAAAAATATTTTGAGGAAAAGCAACGCTTTAACACTTAGAAAATATTTTGGAAAAAATATCCCAACACTTTTAAATGAACCGTAAGGTAACCAAAACACATTCTTACCTAAATTAATCTCGTAGAGGCTTGATTGTTGAAGAACTTTTGATATTCGGATTCGTCTTCACGTATCTTCAAACTTGAGCTTTTTCTTCGACAATTTGTTGCGATATACGACATACACTAATGTAAACGGGACTTATAAAATATGTCCTTACAAATCTCCCCCTGTGTCTATGTTGATACAAAATAAATGTCTGAATTATCAAATGAAAATGCCTATATGAATCTAATACCATCCTATGATCCCAAAATCGAAAAGGTAGTAAAAATGTAAGATAAAAGCTTTTCTTCAAAAATCTTCAACATCAAATCTTCAACCTTTTCACATCGGGGTGTGCAAAATATGATCATCAATCTTTGTACCTATACACATGAGATAAAGAAAATACCTTCATGATGTATCGAGTTTGAAATGAGATGAACATAACATTAAAAGAAATAAACAAATATCGAGTCTCAAATCTCGCCCATTAATGTGAAACTCCCCCATAATTCGTTCTCCCCCTTTTTATTTTTTCGAAATAGACAAGGACAAGAATAAATAAAATAAACATGGAGTTGTCATGAGAAGAAAGGAAAACAACTACGATCATTAAGGATAAACTCAAAAGCATTCCACAAACTATTTTTTATTTTTCAAAATTTTCACACAAAAATGTTAAAAAAATATTTTACAACAATCACACACCATGAATTTACACTAAGATAACCAAATCACGAAAACGGAATGAATGGGTGAGAATAAATTCGATAGGAAAATCAATGCAATCAAACATAACATATGTGCTCAATGAATATAGATACTCAAAATGAATGAACTCAAAATCATCCTTAGTTGTCAAATAATATGAATTCATATGACTTCGACTCAATCTAATCAACATATCAAAGTCTAAAATGATTTCCACACCAATAACGTTTAAAACTATGTAATATTTTTTTAAGACTTTGTCAGGACGTGCAAACCCGTTTTTTACATTTTTTCATCCGAACACCCTCATAAATAATAATGCATTTATTTTTTCTTAGAGGTGATCTATTTTTCTCTCCTTAGAGAAATCCTATTGGTCCTATTTTTGGCGTAAGATAATTTTTATTATCTTGATTTTTTTCTGGGCTCTTTTAAATGGAGGCTTTCACGAGCAGTTAATTTTGTACTCTTATAGTCCTTTCCCATGAATACTCATCATTTTTTTCAATTTAATTCCTCCCGGTAAACGGTTATTATATGCACTACTTTCATTGCCAAGTTTGATCGCATTTGGTTTGTTTTTAAGACAGGATTGAGATGGAAACACTTTTATCAACATGTGATTTGACAAGTACAATAATCAAACAAATCCATGCAAGTGTGCATTAAAGAAAACTAAGAGTCAAACATGTAGGTAGTAATCTCAAATTATATCTTAATGACTCCAAACATTATAAAGAATAACAATGAGATGATGGCGCTTATCAAAACACTATCAAACAATCACATGGATTTGGAATGAAATTGTGACTCGGTCATCCTAAATGTCCATTCATAAACGGTGTAAACAAAATACAAAACTCGTTTTGTCTTTTTTAATTTTTTCACAAAAAAAAATAGAAATCTTTTGTATTTTTCTAAAAAATTTCAAGAATCAAAATCTTTTCGATTTTTCAAAAAATATAAGAATGGAAAATATAAATACAAAAATTGTACATACTAGAAATAGGCATAAAATATCATCATGAAAATCATCCTATGCTAGCAAACAAGTCTAAACCTCAACCGTTACGTGCGGTGGAGTTTTTCAAAGGTGGTGATATATTATGAAAAACATCCATCAAATCATGCGAAGTTTTGACCAAAAACTTAACTTTCTCCCTAATATATGTAAACATTCTCATGTAATCATCCGTAGCATCCAAAGTATCATTTGTGGGTGCATGTGTTGTAAAAATACATGTAGTAGCAAAACGTGACACATTACCCAACATAAAACAAAATTCCCTAAGGTGTCCTCTCTTCTTGCAATGAGTGCAAACATATACAACCCTAGTAACACCTCTCTCAAAATGTCTACAATGCATTCTCCTATCAGGTACGGGATGCCTATGTGGATTAAGTTGAGAGCCATATGGATCAATCACAAACTCGGGAACCGACTCAGGTGCAACATGGGAAGTGGATGCACCTTTATGACCTATTCCTAGTCTCTCAATAGTACCCAAAGAGGGATCGAGGATCATCTTTCCTACCTTCTTAGATGTATCCTATAAAGTGCATTTACCTCCCCGACACGTTTAAGATATCTCTCTAATTGTGACACACGATATATAAGTTCACTCCTCTCCCGATTCACGATGATGAACTGCTCACTCAGAGAAACCTTCACCTTCTCGAGTTGACTCGCCGATGCCTAAAATCCCTTCAAAATCTCAATCTCTCTCTCCAAATCAATCACCCTAAGACCTAATTCCTTATTAAATTTCTTCTTCTTTAAGGTCTCGGCATACAAATCTCTAAACATAATTTGAAGCTCATTATCACCCTCACTAGCGCACTCACTCTCACACTCGCTAGAAACACTCAAATTATCCTCGGGGGTCTCACGTGAACAAGTACCCTTAACGTCGTGGGACAAACTAGGTGTGCTCACATGACTAGCTAAAAAGGCAACAAACTTTCCATGTGTAGATTCATCCCCGAAATCTTTCATTTCTTCCTCATTATCGCTAAGAAGGGTTGGCATGACAATCTTTTTGTTCTTTCTCTTTAGCCTAGTGGGACACTCAAATGCTCTATGCCTCTACCCTCGTACTCAAAACATCTTTCTTATTCCTCTTTATCTTTCTCACCTTCTTTTTCACCGCTCTCTATGGCGTCATCTTTCTTTTTATTTTTCTCAAAAACCCTTTTATTAGAAGAATTTTGTTTTGAAAACTTGAGAAATTTATTAAAATTTTATGCAAGCATGGCCATATCAAAATCAGACTCGTCCTTAGACTCGAACTCACAAACTCTCACTTTCTTTTTCTTCTCACTTTTGGACACTTCCTTTCCTTTCTTAGGATGGACTCTAAGTGCTATCCCTATATCCTTATGTTTGACAATGTCGAGGAATATGTCAATCTCATATGTCTGGAGATCTCCTACCAGCTCTTCCAATTTAAAATTGCTCAAATTACCTAAGGAATTCAAAGCAGTTACATTAGGAATAAAACATTTAGGCAGCGATCTCAAAAATCATCAGGAATGTGCTCACCAAGATTGAAACTAGTGTTAACAATATCAGATAGACGTGCATAAAAATCATCAAAACACTCAAATTCAAGCATTGTTAGAGTTTCAAATTGAGTAGTTAAATTTTGAATTTTAGACTCTTTAACCACATTTAAGCCTTCATGGGTAAGTTTTAATACATCTCGTGCTTCTTTCGACGTTGTGCACGTCAAGATTTGCGAAACTCTTCAGGAGTGACAGCACCCGAAATTGCACTTAGCCCACGAGAATTAAAAGTACTCCACCTAAACTCATCCTCAGTCCAGTCTGCCATGGGTTTTAAATTGGTGACATTATTTGCGGTGACAATGGGAGGAGTCTAGCCTCTTTTAAAAAAATATCCAAACGCGCTCATCGATTGCTTTTAAATGTGATTTCATGTGGTCTTTCCAATAGGCATAATTAGACCCGTCAAAAATTGGCAATCGATTATATAAGTTTTCATTTAGAAATATTGCAATTTTTGAAAATTAAATTTTTCAAAAAAAATCAATATCACGAAATTTTTCGAAAAAAAGAATTCACAATAAATTAGTGAAACCTAATCTGATACCAATTTGTGAAAGTGGTGTGATAATGGTTAAACTGAATTCGCAAATTTCAATTGCAAACTTATTTAATTAGAGTCAATTTTAAACCAATTGAATCTAGCCCTAGAACATACATCTACGTGGGTAAAATCAAACCAACATAAATAAATGGCTGACACACAAATTTCAGGAAAAAACCCAAAAAGGGAAAACCTTTTATTTAACTTAATAATACTCACAATGGATACAAGCAAGATCTGCAATGAATATACGCAGATACCCACAAGAACACATTGTTCTGAATCAACAATGAATCAACCTCAGAAGATCCACAAAGACACGCAGTCCAATCAGCCAGGAACACCCACGAGTACTCCCTATGACACACAGTCAACATCAACCTAGTACCTCCCTCAAGTGGCACCTAGATTAGCAGTAGATTATCCTCCCTACAAGAGAAACTTTAATAGAGATGTATCTCAGGTTCCAAAACAATTCACAAAAGTATTTGGAATTTTTGTGAATTGAAAAAATAAAAGATTATCCGCTAAAAGAAGAAGACAAAAGTATTCTGCCGATTGCAATTTTCATGTACTGTGAAACGTCGAGTCTTCTTAACGAAAAATGACTCGTTTAACCCGCTTTATATAAAAAATTTGAGTCGGCAGATCACTCAAATGAAACCCTTATGTCGCTCGAACGAACTTCATGCAAGATCAACGTGTTATTTGAACGACATGCTCAAGTCACTCGAACGACAGAGCCAAAATAAAAAATTTATTTTTTGTTTCAAAAATTCGCCTCTAACACTTGGAAAAATATTTTGATGAAAATCAACGCCTCAACACATAGAAAATATTTAGAAAAAATATCCCAACACTTTTAAATGAACCGTAAAGTAACCAAAATTAATCTCGCAGATGCTTGATTGTTGAAGAACTTTTGATATTCAGATCCGTCTTCATGTATCTTCAAACTTGAAATTTTTCTTTGACGATTTGTAGCGGTATACGACATACATTAATGTAAGGACATAATTCTCATGTCCGTTATCTTACAGTTTTGTATGTCATACGCCGCTACATTCGGCTACATCTGGCACGTCTCTACACGATCGCTCACGACGGCCTCTATCCGAATTCCAAGCATCAAGCATTCAACAACTCCTAAATGTGTCCCTCATCTGCCACAACGATTTCACGTTCCTTGATTTTAGGCACAGAATGCAAGTGGAACGCAAGGGAAGTCAAAACAGTGAAACAAGGCTTGATAGGGAAGTTCAAGGGGCATTTTCGTAATTTCACATCCATAGTTCGGAGGTCTGGTCAACGAGAAATTTGAAGAGCTCGCCACAACGAAGATACTAGAAAAAACGGCACCTCAATCCGAGCTACGGTGAAGGAGTTATGACCTTTTGAAGATAGAGAAAATTCCTTAAAGAATGCTGTTTTTTCTGTATGCTGGATAGAATTTTAGAGTTTTAAGAACGTGGGACTCTTCATATTTTTTCCTATAAATACCAACTTCGGGGGAGTTGTTTTGCAAGACTTTAGGAGACGAATTTGAGAGTCCAAATACATCTAGTCTTCATATTTTTGAGTCCCAAGACTCATGTTTTGATTCACACATCATTGCCAAACCTTTGTGAATCCTTTTGCAACCCAAGAACACAACTTTGGTTTGTTCAACCCTTGTGGAGGAGACCGTTCTTCTTCTTCATTGCAGCCCTACTGGAAAGGGATAATTCCAGCCGCGACTACAGAATCCGATACCCGAGGGTAATTCTTAGTCAACTTGTATTTTCATTGTAATCCGATTGTAAGCCGTTTTCTTACAAATTATAGTGAAAATAAATGGTTTTGCCCCTGAGGGGGATTTTTCCTTAATTGCATGTGTTTGAATGTTCTTGCGTAGATTATCAATTTATTCAATCACATACTGCTGCATGTTTAGGGTTTGTTTGTGTTAAAAGGGTTTTATATATGGTTTGATCATTTGAACGCGAGCACACACGTTTCTCAAATTGGTATCAGAGCAGGTTACGCTAATCTATCGCGTATTCCTTTTTTTTTCCGCAAAATTTTTCTAAGATATCAATTTTCTGAAAAAATTGATTTTTGAAAAAGTGCGTGTTCAAATGGAGAAGTCATATTATAAAATGCCTATTTTTGACGGGACAAATTATGCTTATTGGAAAGCCCGTATGAGGTCGGCTTTAAAAGCCATTGATGAACGTGTCTGGATTTTGGTTGAACGAGGGTGGACTCCTCCCACCGTGACTGTTGATAATGTGACCAACTTGAAACCTGACATTTCTTGGTCTGATGAAGAAATTAAATGGTCATCTTTTAATTCTAAGGGTCTAAGTGCTATTTCTGGGTCTGTCACACCTGATGAGTTCAAACGCATAATGACGTGTAACACGTCAAAAGAGGCATGGGATGTTTTACAACTCACCCATGAAGGAACTAATGCTGTGAAAGAGTCTAAGTTGCAAAACTTGACAACTCAATTTGAAACAATCACCATGCATGATTCTGAATGCTTTGATGAATTTTATGCTAGACTTTCTGACATTGTGAATACTAGTTTTAATCTTGGTGAACAAATTCCGAATGCTAGAGTTGTTAAAAAGATTCTTCGTTCTTTGCCTAAGCGTTTTATCCCTAAAGTCACTGTGCTAAATTCTATGGGTAATTTAAATACGCTAAAATTGGAAGAACTTGTAGGAGATTTGCAAACTTATGAAATTGATATGTTCCCTAAAAATGCTAAATCTAAAGATAAGGGAATTGCTCTTAAAGCCCAAGAGAGAAGGAGTGAGGGGTCAGCTAGAAAGAGGGTAGAGTCATCTAGAAAGAGAGAGACTGACACGTCAGTATCTGAGTGCGATTTTGACTTAGATGATTTGGCTCTTTTCGCAAAAAAATTCAAGAGGATTCTCAAATTTAAGAAAAATGGCAATTTTAAAGATAAAAAGAAATTTGAGAAAAATAAGTTTGAAAAGAAAAATGGGAAAGATTCCAAAAATACTCCTCTGAAAGAAAGTGAGAGATGTTTTGAGTGCGATGGTAGGGGTCATAGAGCTTTTGAGTGTGCCAATCGTCTGAATAGAGAGAAAGGGAAAGTTGTCCTTAATGCTACCCTTAGTGACGACAGTGAGGTCGAGACGGTGGATTCTGGAGATAAGTCACCGCATGAGTGTAACTTCACCGCATTCATGGCCCGCCAAGTGAGCACTCCTAGTTCTCCTCACGACGATGAGGATGATGCTTCACAGGGACACCTCGACAGTGAGATCGATGTGAGTGAGGGGGAGGATGACACAAGTGAGAGCGAGAGTGATATACAACGCGCCTACGCTGAGTTATATTCTGAGTCTTTTAAAACTAAAAAGCGTAACAAAGCGTTAGTTCTTAAGATCACTTGCCTAGAGGAAGATTTAAGGAAAGCGAGAGAAAGAGAGTTCTCCACCTGCACCGCCCTGAGAGAGAGAGAATCTACCTGTGTCGAGAATGAGAATTTGTTTAGAGAGAGAGAGAGTACTCTAGAGAAAGAGAGAGGGGACTTGATCAAGCAAGTGGCTAGTCTTACGAGTCAGCTCCATTCCTCCGTGGAGACTTGGAAGAAACTTGAAGCCCTTGTTGCCCAGCTGACTCATGATCTTGAGAAAGCACGGGAAGTCAAGGTACAAATCGAGGACAGATTTGGGAAGATGGGAAAGATGCTCCTCGGCCCCGCTTTAGGTTTTGGTGATCGTCAAGGAATTGGATATGATGGTACCTCCACGTCCCAAATTGCACCTGGACCAGTTTCTGAGCTTACTACAACTCCTTATGGTCACCGTAAAAAACCTCGAAGGAGAGTTCGACCAAGAAAAGCAAACCAAGGTCCGCCTTTGACTGAGCTCTTTTGTACTTATTGCAAAAGAAAAGGCCACCTTAGGGAAACTTGCTATAGCATGGGTCGGACACGACGTACTACTGCTCCACCACGACATACTGATGAGTTTTCTAGTCTGAGAGAGCGAGTTGAGTTCTTAGCTGCCACGACTCAGAGTTTGATGAAAGAATTTCGACGGATGTCTTCGCCGTTAGTGAATGCTTCTTACATTCCAGCTAAAACCAACAAAGGCAAACAAAAGGTCATCTCTGCTTGGGTGCCTAAGAAAGATAAAAAGGCCTTTGTTGTTCATGTTGCTCTCAAAGCACATAATACCTCACAGTGGTATTTTGATAGTGGGTGCTCCAGACACATGACAGGTGATGCCTCATTTTTTACTACTCTTGAGGATTATCAAGATGGCAGAGTCACCTTTGGAGATGGGAGTAAGTCTAGCATTATAGGACGAGGTACTATCGAGTTACCTGGTTTTCCTAAGCTAGAAAATGTTTTGTACGTCAAAGGTTTGAAAGCAAACCTTCTCAGCATTAGCCAGCTGTGCGACACTAACTTTGCAGTAAAGTTTGATCGGGACGCGTGTAAAGTCTACAATCAAGCCGGTAAACTTTTAATGCAAGGGGTGAGGACCGAGGATAATTGCTATGGGACTGAGCCCACATCCTCACTTGTCTGCAACAGCGCCACGATCACTCCTATGGATCTGTGGCACCAACGTCTAGGTCACGTGAACGTTAGAGATCTCAATCATTTATCTAAAAAGGACCTAGTACGTGGCTTACCATCTCTTGGAAAGTCAACTTCGACCGTTTGTGGACCCTGTCAGTTGGGAAAACAAATTCATAGTCCTCATAGGAAGTTACATTCCATTACCACCTCTCGTGTTCTGGAGTTGATTCACATGGATCTTATGGGTCCCACTCGTACTGAGAGTCTAGGTGGTAAGAGGTACATCCTCGTGATGGTAGATGATTTCTCCAGATACTCCATTGTAGGTTTTCTGAGAGAGAAATCCGATGCTGTAGATTTCTTAACGACCAAGTGCCGTGTCCTGCAAAATCAACACGGTGTCACTATTAACAGAATACGTAGTGACAACGGCACTGAATTCAAGGAAGCAAAGGTGGATTTGTACTGTGATAGCCTTGGGATCAAACATGAGTTTTCTGCTGTGAGAACTCCTCAGCAAAATGGGATTGTTGAGAGAAAGAATAGAACGATCCAAGAGATGGCTAGATCTATGCTTCTAGGTCGTAAAGTTTCTAGGAGATTTTGGGCAGAGGCAGTGTCTACTGCATGCCACACAGTGAATAGGGTCTATTTGCGTCCACACACACTACAGACACCTTATGAGTTGTGGACCGGCAAGAAGCCCAACCTGGCGTATTTCCGTGTTTTGGGGAGTAAATGCTACATCCTACGGGATAGAGAGCAATTAGGAAAGTTCGACTCCCGGAGCGACGAGGGAATATTTCTAGGATATTCATCGAATAGTAGAGCATACCGGGTATTTAACCTGAACAGCTCTAGGGTTATGGAATCAATAAACGTTGTTGTGCAAGATGACAAACCTTTGACGGTTATTGATCCTAACCTTTAGTGTGAGGATGAGGATTGTTCTGACAGTGATTTACCTATTCCTCTCTCACACTCTGTGGACCCTACTCCTGAGTTAGGGGACACACCTGCTTGGGTTCGCAAGAGTCATGACCCTTCTGCCATTGTTGGTGATCCCACTCTAGGGGTCAAGACTCGTGCTCAGCTAGAGAACGCTGTTAGCCATCTTTGCTACACATCCAAAGTCGAGCCCAAGAACCATAAAGAAGCACTCAAGGATGAACACTGGATATCTGCTATGCAGGATGAGTTGCTTCAGTTTAAAAAGAATGATGTCTGGGAACTTGTCCCCCGACCTAGTGAGATTAATGTGATAGGTACCCAGTGGATTTTTAAGAACAAAATGGATGAAAATGGTACCATAATCCGAAATAAGGCTAGGTTGGTCGCTCAAGGCTACACACAGATAAAGGGTGTAGACTTTGGGGAGACATTTGCTCCTGTTGCGAGGCTTGAGTCCGTCCGTCTTCTGCTCGCCATCGCATGTCATCTGCGCTTCAAGGTGTATCAGATGGATGTCAAGAGTGCCTTTTTGAATGGCATTCTACAGGAGGAGGTTTATGTGGAACAACCAAAAGGGTTTGAAGACCCTCAGCACCCTGGCACGTCTACTATCTGAGGAAAGCCTTGTATGGTTTGAAGCAAGCACCCCGTGCTTGGTACGAGAGGCTTACTTCTTATCTCTTAGCTCGTGGCTTCAAGAGAGGGGGAGTAGATATGACGTTGTTTGTCAGGAGAGATGACGGTGCTATTTTGGTTGCCCAGGTCTATGTGGACGACATAGTCTTTGGATCCACATGCTCCCAGCATGCTCACCACTTTGAGGAGGAGATGAAAAGTGAGTTTGAGATGAGCATGGTTGGTGAGCTTACATTCTTCCTTGGTCTCCAGGTTCGTCAGCTAGAGGATGGGATGTTCATCTCCCAATCCAAGTATGCTAGAGACCTAGTGAAGAAATTTGGTTTAGACTCCGCTAAGAATGCACGTACACCTATGAGTACCACTACCAAGCTTAGTAAGGACAGTTCAGGCAAGGACGTAGAGCAAAACTTATATCGGAGTATGATAGGTAGTCTCCTCTACTTGACTGTCAGTCGTCCCGACATCGCCTTTAGTGTTGGAGTCTGTGCGCGTTATCAGGCATCCCCAAAAGAGTCATATTTACTTGCTCTAAAACGTATTATTAAATACGTAAGTGGGACTCTCTTATACGGGATTTGGTATTCCTTTGATACCGATGACCGTCTGTCCGCCTACTCGGATGCCGATTGGGCTGGGGATGTAGATGGATGTAGGAGCACTTCTGGTGGGTGTTTCTATTTTGGTTCTGCTCTTGTCTCCTGGCTGAGCAAGAAGCAAAATTCCATCTCTTTGTCCACTGCGGAGGCTGAGTACATAGCCGCCGGGAGTTGTTGCACACAACTCTTGTGGATGAAGCAAATGCTGGAGGATTATGGGATATCACAGGACACCATGACCATTTCCTGTGATAACACGAGCGCGATACACATATCCCGCAATCCAGTTCAGCATTCGCGCACAAAACACATCAGGATACGTGAGCACTTTATTCGTCAGTTAGTTGAAGAGAAAGTCGTATCCCTGAGTTTTGTTCCTACCGACCGTCAGTTAGCCGATATTTTCACAAAACCTTTAGATGCCCTTAGATTTGAGAGTCTTAGGAAATCTTTAGGGATTTGCACAGTTGATTGAGGGGTTGGTCTATGTCTAGAATAGGATGCTTCTTCATGTTCATATCATATGCTTCCTATTGCTAGTCTGTTTTATATGTACCATTACTTTGTTGTACAGCTTTGTTTTATTCTTTTTGCTTTTTATATTTCTTTTAAAAAAAAATACAAAAAGATTTTCCTTTAAGAAAAATTTTGAGAAAAGCACAAAAAGATTTTATTTTTCCAAAATTTTGAAAAAAATCCAAAAAGATTTTTGTATTTTGCTTCTTTTATGGATGAGCATGTAAGATAGCCAAGTCACAACTTCATTCCATTTATCCATGTGACTGTTTGATAGAGATTTGAGAGGCTACATCATTTCATCCATGTGCTTTTCATTGATTGGAGTCTTTGAGATGTAATTAGTGATATCTTCCTACATGTTTGACTCCTATATCCTTTATTGCACACATGCACGGCTATATTTGATTATTGCACTTGTCTATCTCATGTTGGCTTGCGTGTTTTCATCTCAATCATGTCTATACAATGTACAATATGCGATAAAACTTGACAAGATTGGAATGCATGTAAAAACCGTTTTGGTGAGACTGTGTGTTTATGTATAACGGGGAGGGGCTGCGAAAGGTAATCATCTATCCTTTGCGCAAAAGCCACCGTTAAAAAGGACCTAAAAAATGGAGGAATTTTAATATCCGAGGTCCAAAGAGGTTAAAAGAGCCCGAAAAAAATTTAAAGGCAATAAAAAGCAATTCATGCCAAATATGGGCCACTTAGGTTTCACCATCAATTCTCCAAAGTTTGAGAATTTAGAATGCCTCTATTCAATACAATATCTGAGGGAGTTTGGTTGGAGAATCTAAACGGGTTTGCACTTCCTTGAAAGTCCTGAAAAAGCATAAAATCATTTTGGACGTTATTGGTGTGAAAATCATTTTGTGCTTTAATTTGTTGATTTGATTGAGTCAATATCTTATATTGTCACTCTTTTACACCAAAGGAAGCATTTGAGTTCATTCGCTAGGAATATCCAATATTCATCGTGCACATATGTCATGTTTGTATGCATTGATTTTCTTATCGAATTTGATCACACCACTTCATTTACGCTATCATTGACTTGGTTGCTTTCTGTTTATTCATGGTGTGTTTTTATCCTAGTGACACCCCGCACTTGCTTATTTGATTTATTTCTCTAATTTGTCCATTTGGGGACATCATAAAAAGGGGGAGAAAGAATTATCATATTATGGGGGAGTTTTTTGAGATGTTGCTTATATTTTTATCATATATTGATATCCATGTTATCTCATTTCAAACTCGATATGTCACGTGGTATTTGCTTTGTCTCATGTGTGTAGGTATGAAGATTGCAGATCTATATGTTGCACACCCTGATGAGAAAAGTTTTGAGATTCCTGAAGAATTAAAGAACAAACGATGAAGACTATTCATTTGTACCTTTTCCAGTTTTGGGTTCATGGGAGGGTAGATTTGTATAGGCAATTTCATATTTGATAATTCGGATTTTTTATGTATGTACCGGCATAGACATAGGGGGAGATTTGTAAGGACATAATTCTCATGTCCGTTATCTTACAGTTTTGTATGTCATACGTCGCTACATTCGGCTACATCTGGCACGTCTCTACACGATCGCTCACGACGGCCTCTATCCGAATTCCAAGCATCAAGCATTCAACAACTCCTAAATGTGTCCCTCATCTGCCACAACGATTTCACGTTCCTTGATTTTAGGCACAGAATGCAAGTGGAACGCAAGGGAAGTCAAAACAGTGAAACAAGGCTTGATAGGGAAGTTCAAGGGGCATTTTCGTAATTTCACATCCATAGTTCGGAGGTATGGTCAACTATAAAGTTGAAGAGCTCGCCTCAACGAAGATACTGGAAAAAACGGCACCTCAATCCGAGCTACGGTGAAGGAGTTATGACCTTTTGAAGATAGAGAAAATTCCTTAAAGAATGCTGTTTTTTTTGTACGCTGGATAGAATTTTAGAGTTTTAAGAACGTGGGACTCTTCATATTTTTTCCTATAAATACCAACTTTGGGGGAGTTGTTTTGCAAGACTTTAGGAGACGAATTTGAGAGTCCAAATACATCTAGTCTTCATATTTTTGAGTCCCAAGACTCATGTTTTGATTCACACATCATTGCCAAACCTTTGTGAATCCTTTTGCAACCCAAGAACACAACTTTGGTTTGTTCAACCCTTGTGGAGGAGACCGTTCTTCTTCTTCATTGCAGCCCTACTGGAAAGGGATAATTCCAGCCGCGACTACAGAATCCGATACCCGAGGGTAATTCTTATTCAACTTGTATTTTCATTGTAATCCGATTGTAAGCCGTTTTCTTACAAATTATAGTGAAAATAAATGGTTTTGCCCCTGAGGGGGATTTTTCCTTAATTGCATGTGTTTGAATGTTCTTGCGTAGATTATCAATTTATTCAATCACATACTGCTGCATGTTTAGGGTTTGTTTGTGTTAAAAGGGTTTTATATATGGTTTGATCATTTGAACGCGAGCGCACACGTTTCTCAATTAATATAAACAGGAGTTATAAAATATGTCCTTACAAAAAAATGACTGTATGATCATTCAAAGGTGTATATCAAAAGTCGTAAGCAGAAAACTGGAAACTTCATCCATAAGTAGATGATGATATGGTGTGTTTCATAACTTCAGTGTGTAGAGGGGGCTTTAAGGTAATCCTGAGATTAGGGATAATTCCTTAATGGGCAAAAGGGTTTGAGATTAAGTAATCGAAGCAGCTCAAGTGTGGCAACTCAAGCACGGAAACTCAGCTAGGCATCTTGGCGTGGAAACTCATACTTTAGCTTGTTGTATTAGTCACATTGTATTTCTGTTTATGTTAACTGTAAGATATAACGATTGTAATGTTGTAACGGGATTACTAATGAGTTTTAGTGTGAGGTTAAACGGTACTCACGAGAGACCAGGCTTGGCAGGGCCTGGGAGAGCTTTCATGCTCTATCGAATGACCTCGCTGTGGGAACTTTAGAGGGACTAGGTTTGGAAGATTGAGAAGTGAGGCACCGTTGGGGCTTGTCATGACCATTTTGGATACACCTGATAAAACACCGAAGGACTCTGATCGTGGAACCTCGGGCGGAGCAACTTGGAGTTCCATCGAGCGTTGAGTTGTGAACCAAATAACCCTCTACTTAATGTCACATCTACTATAGGTGATGTCACTAGCCAGCTAAACAATGTCAGACATGCACTTGAGTAAACCACTATGGTATTTAGGGTTGTCAGGCAGTTGGTGAGCCACCTCTGCGATAACAACCCCTGACACACAATGGTTAGGCAAAACGCATGCCTTGGCATTTGATGTTTATGACGTGGAGACAACTAGTGCATCAGGAATTTAATGTTTGTGACATAAAGTATGAGGGAGTTCTTTCACAGGCATTGATGACTGAGTTGCCTCGGGGGTGGTGTGGGGGGCTATTTAAGGACCCCAACCACCTTTGAGGAAGGGAGATCTTTTTGAGAGTTTAGAAGTTATTACTAGAGAGAATATGCATTCAGAGAGAGTTATTGCAAACCAGAGGGGTTCAATCACTCACCATTGTTATTTATTATGAAGCTTTTAATACTTGACAGAGATTCTTGAGGGAGTTTGGGTGTGTCTATACCTGCCTACCGAGGTGTATCTAGGGTGCTTGTTTCTCTCTCCCTCTAGCCAAGTTACTCCTAAGTTCCACTACCACTTTCGTGAGTTTAAACTGAGTTTATCTTCATTAAGTTTGTGTTTGAATGCCTTATCATTAATCCAAAGCTTTAGCCAATTAGCTTATCATTACCATACTCAAACAGGGGTTACGCCTCCATATATAATTTAAAGTACCCTCTTACATTTGGCGACTCTGCTGGGGAGGAATTCTTTTAGGTAAGGAGTATGGAGCAGGAGAATGCTAATCGAAGGCTCAATTTTGATGACATCTAACATAATGAAGAACAAACTGCGAGAGAACTGGAGGCCCTAAAGGATGGGGCTCCTCGAGTAGAGGTACCTCCGGTTCCGGTGATAACAGGCATTCCGGGGGTAACACAAGCTTCCACGAGTGCGGGGTTGGGACCTACTCATGTCGCGCTTCTCATGAGCAAGTTTTATGAGTTTTTGTAAACTCCAGTAGCTTCAACTATGCTGGGAGGATTGGAGGCTAACACCTTCGTAACACTAGGGTTAGCTCCAATGGCACCATCAGGGGCACGTGTTGTGGGAACGGTCCCAACGAGCATACCCTCTGTTGTGAATCCAATATGGGGAACATCAGGAGTATCGACGGCCCCAACTGGGGCGCCTGCTCCAACTGCAATGGGCACTCAGCCCGTAGTTCAGTTGGTTATGGCCCCAGTGGCATCGTCCATGGAGTAAATGAGAGAAGAGATGAAAAAGGAGATGTTGAAGTTCATGCGGGCTTCCTCGCAATCTGTCGGCGAGGTAGCTTCGATTTTTGATGACTTTCGAACACTGTATCCTCACGAATACAATGATGAGCCCTATCCAAAGGACTATATTCCTCCTATTTTTTAAACATACACGGGAAAGGGTGGGAACCCAGAGGAGCATATTAAGCACTTTGTTGAAAATTTTGGGGCGCATTGTAATAATAAAAGGCTTCGATTGAGGGAGCTTTCTAAATCCTTGACCGATAAAGCATATATCTGGTATTCCCATTTGGTTCCCAAAAGCGTTTCTACATGGGAAGAGATGCACGTGTTATTTGTCCAGAAGTTCTTTTTGGCGAAAGATGAGTTTACTTTGACTCAACTGGGTTGGGAGAAACAATGACCTGGAGAAGAAGTGGTGGCCTATGTTCGAAGATTCAGAGAAAGATCCCTCGACGTAAGGGAGGAGGCCAAAGAATCCAAGTTACTGCAGATTTGCGCTGAGGGACTGCTTCCTGAGTACATCTGCCATCTTATTAATGAGACGCGCGAGGGGACTTTTGCGGCGTTCTTAAAAGAAGCGAGAAACATCTCTTTGGTGGTGTGGACCAATCTGGTGGCGGTGCCCATGATGTTTAGGCAGCCAATGAAACCCGCGGGGGGGAGGTCTCAGACCCCACGGGTAGGGTACATCGAGGGGGGAAATAGGGGCAAGGCACCAAAGAAGGACAATAAGAGGAAGTTTAGAAGAGACAGGGAAGACCCACCACCATAGCCTTGTACAGTAGAAGAAACTATCAGCTGTTATAATGCGATGGTCCAAGGGGGAACGGTCTATGAGCCAAAAGACGTTCCCGCTGGGGAGCCCAATACTGCAACGAAGGCCGATCCAAAGTATTACCAGGTTCATCGGAGGATCCAGCATCCAACAGAAAGTTGCTTCACACAGAGAAGAATTATTGACAAGTACGTAAAGGCAGGGACGTTGAAAATCCGTTCATAGAATGTCAATAACAACCCACTACCAGCACATGGGGTCAATCTCGTGGCGGCCTACGATGAAGAGGCGAAGAGAGGAGAAAGAGAAGAGTATGAAGAAACTTTAGAGACCTCTACCAAGGGAATGGCTAACGTAGTTTTGGCCTACGATGAAGTAAGCGCCAAGGATGTGGAGGATGTGTACAGCATTGAAGGTGAGGAAGCAGATCCGGGCCTAGAGTACTGTGCAATTTTAAGGTCCCCGAAGTTCACTTGGTTCTTCGACCAGGTGGGGATTCCAAAAGAAAGAAGGTTGGAAATAACCCAGGCAATACTAGATATTGTGAGGAAAGACACAGTCCCTTCACTGAAATGGAAGGGACCCATGGCCAGGTTGGTAAGGAGGTTCCTGTTAGAGGTGACCTTCAGCGATGCTGATAGGGCTGTGAGATTCCCTCATAACAGGCCATTGTACGTGACTGTCAGTGTCTATGGAGTCAGTTTTGCAAGGACTCTCATGGATGGGGGAGCTTCCATCAATGTCATGCCAATTAACTCCTTTCATGAAGGCAATATTCCAGAAGAAAGGTTGGTCCCCATGCCTTTGGTAATTTCGAGGTATGATAACCAATCTTCCAAATCCATTGGGTATGTTAATATGGGGATTGTGATGGGAAATTTGAGTTCCCATATAAAGTTCCACGTGATAGAGAGTGCAACTTCCTATCATCTGCTAATAGGAAGGGTGTGGATGCACAACCAAGTGCTAGTTCCTTATACGTACCACCAGTGTGCTAAGGCGAACATCAAGGGAACAGAAGTGACCATTAGGGATACAAAGAGGCCCTTTACTATCGAGGAAGCTCACTTGGTGGATGCAGTATTTTATACTGAGTTGGAAGAGGATGTTTGGGTCCTAACGAGAAGGATGGAGGGAGCATGGGTGCCCTCGATCAGAGAAAGGATAGGGCCCTTGAACGAGCAGGGTAAAGAGGTTGCGAGTAGTGCAAGAGTAATGATCGAGGAAGCTCGTCAGGCGGTCACTCAGCCCTAAGGCAGCTCGAAGCAGCTCAAAGACAGGATGAGGCCTAGAGTGGATATGATGGAGCACGAGGTCCAACGATAAAGCGTGCTGAGTCAGTTCTCAGGAAAAAGAGTGGCCGAAGCATCTAGGGAGACGAAGAGGAAAGCAGTCGCTGCTACCAGCAGACAATGCAAGAAAGTCATTACTGAAGAAGGAAAGGTGATGTATCGATTGTAACGGTGTGAGCGAGCGGCCGAGGAAGCTGATGATGAGGTTGACCGAATGATTTCCGATGGATCAACGGGGACAGTGCATGGTGATAGACAATTCCAACTTACAGGAATTTTTGGAGGAAGTCGTCGAGGAACCAGATTATATGGCAAGTCAGTTGAAGCCCCGGGCACATGAGTTAGAGCGACTAAACCTGACGAAGGAAGGAGAGGATCCGAGGCCCATCTTCATCTCTAAGGATCTCAGTAAGGAGAAATAAGGGGCCTTGGTTGTGTTGATTCGGGAATTTATAGACGTCTTCGCATGGAAATACACAGAAATGGAGGGGATGGATGAGGAAGTAAGCTGCCATAAGTTGAACGTAATTCCTTCAGCCATTTAAGTAAAATAGGCGATGAGAATATACAAACTCGAGCTAGATTTGAAGGTCAAAGAAGAGGTTTAACGCTTAATAACAACAGGGTTCATCAAGCCGATACAACACCCGATCTGGCTGTCCAGTATTATCCCAGTAAAGAAGAAAGATAAAAACCAGATAAGGATCTATGTGGACTTCAGACATTTGAATAGAGCCTTCCCAAAGACGAGTTCCCTATACCCTTCATCGATAGCCTGATAGATGCAACGGCAGGTCATGAGATGTATAGCTTCATGGATGGGTATGTAGGGTACAACCAGATCAAGATAGCCCCCGTGGATGCAGAGAAAATAGCGTTTAGAACCCCGTTGGGCAACTCCATGTACAGGGTGATGTCGTTTGGACTCAAGAACGCTGGGGCAACTTACCAAAGAACAATGATGGCCATTTTCCATGACTTCATTCACAAATTTATGGAATTCTATGTGGATGATTTTGTCATCAAGTCGAGGAAGGGGGAGTCCCACTTGTGCGATTTGAGGAAGGTGTTTTTCGTTGCAGGAAGTTTAAATTAAAGATGAATCCATTGAAGTGTGTTATTGGAGTAACAAGTGGAAGTTCCTAGGCTTCGTGGTTGATCAACAAGGGTTGCAAATGGACCAGGATAAGCAGCGGGTGATCTTAGGAATGCCATGTCCAAAAATGGCAAAGGAGCTGAAGAGTTTCCTCGGTAAAGTTTCCTACCTTAGGAGATTCGTGCCTGGGTTAGCCGAGATAACGCACCCACTGATGCAGCTACTGCAAAAGGACACGAAGTTAAAATGGGAGGCAATTCACCAGGAGTCACTTGATGGACTGAAGAATCTGCTCATCTCACCACAGACCCTAGTTCCACCAAGGGGGAAGGAATACCATTATAGTTGTACCTCACATCCACCACAAGGTCCGTGGGAGCTTTGCTGGAACAAGAGATTGATGGGCAAGAATGGCCAGTTTACTACCTCGGCAGGATCATCCACGGGCCAGAAGTCAGATATAGTAACTTAAAAAGGCATTGTTTAGACTTAGTATTTGTAGCACAAAAACTTAGACATTATATGTTGTCTTTTACAATTCATACTGTAACTAGATGTGACCCCATTAAGTATTTTCTTGAAAGAACTATATTGATTGGAAGGGAAACAATATGGTTCCTTATCCTCTCCGAATATGATTTGAAGTGCGTGGTTCCTTGCGCAATTAAAAGCCAGGCGTACGCTGATCTGTTGGCCATTTTCCTTTCGGGAGCCTTCGAGCCACCCAAAGAAGATATTCCAGGAGACAATTTGCAGGCCAACCATATAGACGCAACGGATGAGGAATGGACAATACAGTTCGATGGGTCATCGGTAGAAAAGAAAGGAAGAGTAGGGGTCATTCTTTTGAAAGGAATGGAGGAGATTTTCCTTTCCTATAAGTTAGATTTCCCTTGCTCTAACAACGAGGCGGAATATGAAGCATTAGTGTTGGGATTGCTAGAGTCTCTTCGAAGAGGGATTAGTTCACTTTGCATCAAGGGGGATTCAAACTTGGTGGTTCAGCAAGTGAATGGAGAATACGCATTGAAACACATGAGCCTGGCACCATACAGAGAAATCATTCAGAGGCTCCTTAACCAGTTCCATCAAACCGAGATCAAGAGGAAGCACAGAATGATGAACCATTACCCGGATGCCTATACTACCATTGCCCGAAAGATGATCATAAGGAGCGATACAACTAATGTCATAATTCAACAAAGAATAGCTCCTTCGATGGTACAGTCAATTTTACCGATGAAAGAGGACACAGACTGGAAGGGAGAGATTTAGAGGCAACTGGAGTCTGGTGAAGGAACGATGGGGCTCAGAGAATTGGTCCAATACTTTACAAACCAAGGAAACCTTTACTTCAAAAATACAGGAGGATGGATGTCAAGGTGCATTGGCCCAGAAGAAGCAGGGCAAAGATTGAAGAAAATGCATGAAGAGCACTATGAAATAACTGAAATACCACTCTACCGAAGAATAAAAAGGGAAAGATATTTCTTGCCTAACATGAAGCAGGATGCAGCCGAGTTACAACGAAAGTGTGACAAATGTCAATTATTCTTTGAGGCAGCTGAATGTCATTTCATGGAGGCTCAGGTTGACTGGAGACAGCCCTATATTGACTTCATTAAAGATAGAGTTGTCCCGACGGAGAAAATTGATGCAATGGGGCTCTGACGAAGAGCCCCAAGATTTTATGTTCAGGAGGGACAGCTTTATCAAAGGGGATACTTCAACAGGCCATTACATTGCATCACAAAGGAAGAAGCAACCGAGGTTCTCAAACAGGCACACGATCCAGCTCATATAGGGGGGACCAAGTTGTATGACCAGTTGATGACTTTGGGGTACTATTGGCCAACGATGGAGAAAGATTTTATTGAGTTCGTTCGAAGGTGCAAGGCTTGCCAACTTCACAGAAATATGATCCATGCCCCATTGGTGGACCTACACTCCCTAGAAACACCTTATGCTTTTCACACTTGGGCGTTCAACCTGGTAGGGGTAATACACCCTTCTTCGAGGGGGAAGATATGGATCCTGGTAGCAACGGAGTGTTTCACAAAGTGGGCCGAGGCGATACCACTAAGAAGGGCAACAACGGGAGTAGTGAGCAACTTCATCAAAGAATACATCATTTGTCGTTTTGGGATCCCAAAGGTTATCCTTTCGGACAAAAGAACCCATTTCGTCAATTCATAGGTAACGATGCTCACAGACAAATACTCCATTGTCCATCATACTTCGACGGTGGCATACCCAAAGGGAAACGGTCAAGCTGAGGCGACTAACAAGACTTTGGTCAATATCTTGGCTAAAACGATGGAGGATTTCCCAGGATCATAGGATGACAAGATACCATCTATTTTATGGGCCTATCGGACGACTAAGAGGAAGCCTACAGGGTATACACCGTTTTCTCTTATTTATGGGGCTGAGGCAATTCTCCCGGTGGAGTTAGAAGTTCCTTCGACTCGATATGCTTTGCGAAGCATCATGCTCCCTTATATTAGACATGTGCAGTTGGAAGCATTGAACGAACACAGAGATAATGCGATGTAACACTTTCAAATGTACACAAGGCAGCTCTCTAGGGCATATGATAACTTGGTGAGACCAAGGAAATTCGTGGAGGGAGATCTCGTATTAAAGGCAGCAGTGAAATATATTAGGGGGCTTCCCCTACCTAAGTTTGCAGCAAATTGGGAGGGACCTTTCATCGTAAAGGAGGTTCATGACTCAGGTTATTGCTTAATTTCAAAAATGGAAGAAGATAAACCATTCAAGATTAATAATAAGTGGTTGAAGATTTATCATGTGTAGTCAGTTATGTTTGACCACTGATGTATTTAGCTATTATTATGAATACACGAGTTCGAGTTCTTTGTTATGATGAGTATGCGAGTTCTTTTTATTATAACTCAAGTGGAGATGAAAGGGTTACAGAACTTCATATTTCACAATCTATGTAAACAGTTGTAATATAAAGAAATGGCATGGGAATAAGTATCTTTTTCCATTCATGAACTTTGGGGCATTACAAAACTAGGAGCTATCGCCCAAAGATTACATGAGAAGAAGGGGAAAATATATATACAAAAAAATCATTAACCCAGGAGGAACCACAAATCAGGAGAAGAGAAGAAATCTCCAGGGAGGCCCGAAGAAGCTGTTTGGCAAGACCGTTGAGCGTTGATAGAGACCTCCAACCTTATCTGCGCCTGTGTGCGCTCAATCAGGGGTTTCTCTCATTTTGACTTCGCCACGCGCAGAGCTTCTTCGAGGTCCTCCACCTCATTGTCAATGGCTCCAAGGACAGGTGCTAGCTTGGCCAACTTAGCCTCCTCAAACCGCTGATCCTCCTGATGTTTTCATAAGAGCTCCCTCTGGCTGTCCAACCACTAGCTCTTTAAAGTCTTCAAATGCTCGATGAGCCAGTCAAAACGGAACCCGTCATGACCCAACTCCCTCAGATAACCCAAGAATTGGTTGAGGAGGGGTCTGGTAACGTTTGCAGTTGGAGTATTGGCTATTTCAGCAACAGTGGCCATGCCTTGAAGCCTGTAGCTCATAACTGAGATGTTTGAACACAGGCAGTCCACCGTGAAGGTTTCAGGGTGATAGCTCATAAGTTGCTCAATTGCCAAACGGTGGTTGGCAGGCATTTGGGGAGAACATTGGAGTACCATCAGACAGAAGGCGTGAGGAGACAAGTTGGGCAGAGGAAGCTCACACCCAGATTCTCTCTCCGTGGCAGCACCTATCGTGGAACCTTGATCATCATGACTAGTTTCTTCGGAAGCGACAGGTTCACAATGGGGCGAGGCAATGGGAGAATGAACTGGTGGAGAATCCTCCCGAGCAACCTGAAAATAGTCAGAGGAAACAAGGAGTTTATGAGAAAATCTTAACAAGCTTTTTCGTTTTTAAGTCACCGTTATAGGTGGAGTTTATGAAAAATCTTAACAAGTGCTTTTGTTGTTAAGTCACCGATATAGGTGGAGTTTATGAAAAAATCATAAAAAATAGTTTTCGTTGTTAAGTCACCGATATAGGTGGAGTTTATGAAAATCTTAACAAGTGCTTTTGTTGTTAAGTCACCGATATAGGTGGACTTTATGAAAAATCTTAACAAGCGTTTTCGTTGTTAAGTCACCGTTAGAGGTGGAGTTTATGAAAAATCTTAACAAGAGTTTTCATTGTTAAGTCACCGTTACAGGTGGAGTTTATGAAAAAATCTTGAACAAATGTTTTCATTGATTAACTGTGACAACCCTGCTTTTATATCTAATTCGGTTAGCTACGCCCAATTAAATTTAAGCGGAGCGTCAATATGTTGGCATTAGAAACATAATTTAAATAAATGCAGTAAAGTAAATATGTACACTCCCATACGTGTAACCAAATCACATCATATCAAGTATAGGATCCACAAGTAATATGAGTACTGAATATAAAATGCCCAAATATACGGGCCCAAAGATAAACTAGGTAAAGAGTGTAATGTAAACCTCTCAACACTATCAAATCCCTAACAATGGGAAATCTCTGATACCATACTCTAAGGAAGAGTGACAAAATAGGATAAGGATCAGCGTCCACCACTACAAGATCCTAAGAATAGATGCGAGGTCATCCAGCTCCACGATCTACTGTCCAACGGGGCGAGGGCATGTAATATACATACATAGGAGATGAGCAAGAAGCAAGATAGACGAACGTCAAAGCAAGAAAACAAGCTATAAGATTATAAGATGTACTTATAATGAAAGCACACTAGTAATTACTCGTCTCGAGTAATTAAATTGTTCAATTACCCAACCAATGTTCCTATGTCGGGACTACCCAACCCAAACTAGAGTGACGTGTAGTCTCATATCGTATCTTGATTAATCATTATTAATCTCATTTCAGTATTTAACGTATCAAAATATTTCCTTCAAGTATAATATCAAATGCATCGATTCGGGATATTATTTTAAGACACAAGCATAATATCTCACACAAGTCATATCGGGTCACTATCGTTACCTGGGGGAACAAGTCGTAACACTAGGCCTACACACGAATATTCCCCAATATTACGTGGAAAGGGCAATCATATTAAGTCCTAAATCACATGGCGTTTCAAGGTCTTTCTCTCCAACCCGCATTACAACCATGTGTCCGGTTCCGGTGGTTTATCTCCGATACGGCACTCAAGCGGAACCTAACCGGATCAATCACAAAAAAAATTACATTCAACATGTGCCTACGTCGACCGGAGGACTAGTCTAGTGTATACTAGACAATATACATATAAAACAATTTCACACTTATGTATATATACAATCATGTCAAGTCTCTTACCCGAGTTATACAATAGTCATTATTTATAATATAACATAATTTACATCATTAATTTACTAATTCAACACCAAATCATTTCAAGGTTATATATCCCTAATAATCTTAAGTATGTGATCAAGTTAGGATATTAGGCACAACACCACAATTATCTTACTAACAACATGAAAAATATTATCACTCTTATTTCAACAACATGCTGCCCAGAATTTAAAATGCAGATTCGAGGCTCTTCCAATCCGTTTTTGGAAAAACTTAAAACTACAAAGTTGTTCGGAACGTGATTTTCTACAAGGACACGCAAGCACGCTACCATAGCAGGCTTAAAACAGACCTGAAACTAACATATAATATTCGCCCCTGTTTTCGACAACATTCTGCCCAGAATTTTAAAACGCCGATTTGAGGCTTTTCCGATCCGTTTTTGGGAAAACTTAAAACTACAAAGTTGTTCGGAACGTGATTTTCTACAAGGACAAGCGAGCAAGCTACCGTATCCTGCTTAAAATAGATCCGAAATTAACATATACAGTTCGGACCTGTTCACGATAACTTTCTGCCCAGAATTTTAAAACGCATATTCGAGGATTTTCCGATCCGTTTTTAAAAAAACTTAAAACTACAAAGTTGTCCAGAATATGATTTTCTACCGGACATCGCGGACGAAATATACATTCTCGGAATTAAAACAGCTCAAAATATTTTTTTTTGTATGACGATTTACTCAATTTCATAGATTTCTCAAATTCAAGAGTTTGTTCAACAATTCAATCCCTATAATGATGTTATCGCATTTGAATCTACATGGAGGATGATCCTAATACATTGCATATCATTTTTAACATTAATTTCATATTAATTTAGGGATCCAAATACATGTTCATGTGAAATTTCATTATAGATACATAATATACACATATAGGTTATTAACTTGCCTTGGATTGTATGGAGAAATTGAAATCCTCTTGAAATCCTCTTGAAATCCTCTTAGCTTCTTCTCTTCTTACTCTCTCTCTCTACCAAATCCTATCCCCCATCTCAAATGAAAGAATGAAGGCTTCTTCTCTTCCTTTCTATTTCTACCTAGGGTTAGTTTATTTACAAAAATGCCATTGCGCCAAATTTAACCCTCTAGATCCTTTACGCGTTAATTCGCTTCTAATATTTAAGTCGCACATTCGTATCTCAATTAATTCATTTTAAATTTTTATTTCCAAACATTTTGAATATATATACTGCCATAGTTATTTTTTTCTTCAATTAGTTCAATTTTAATTCAATAAAAATTGTGGGGTATTACATTCTCCTCCTCTACGAACGGGATTTCGTCCTCAAAATTCGAAATAAAATAAATCAATTCAAGTCAAGTAAGGTAGTTTCGCACGTACCTTACTTGAAGAGATATGGGTGACTAATTCGCAAGTCATCCTCTCTCTCTCAAGTGGCCTCAGACTCATCATGATTACTCCACATAACACGAACAAGAGGAATGACTTTTGACCTCAACTGCTGCTCACGACAATCTAGGATCCTGACTGGCTTCTCCTCGTAGCTCCCATCGGGCTGCAACTCAACCCCGTCTAAATCTATGTGTAGGTGTGAGTCCTTGGGACGTAAGAACTTTCTCAACATGGATACATGAAAAACATCATGTACCCGCTGGAGATGGTCAGGTAGGGCTAAACGGTAAGCAACCGGTCCCACCCTGTCCAACACTATAAACGGACCTACGTATCGCGGTCAAAGCTTCCCTTTGGCACCAAAGCGAACAACGCCTCTCATGGGTGAGACCCTTAACAGCACTTGGTCCCCAACGGCGAACTCTAACTTCCTCCGCCTTATGTCAGCATAAGTCTTCTGACGATCTTGCACAGTCTTCATCCGTGCACGAATCAAGTCAACCTTCTCTGAGGTCTCCTTAACAATATCCGGACCCAGCATCCGGTGCTCTCCTAACTCCAACCAACATGTAGGGGATCGACAAGGCCTGCCGTATAAAGCCTCGTATGGTGCCATGCCAATAGTCTGTTGATAACTATTATTGTATGCGAACTCCACCAGTGGCAAATGCATATCCCAACCACCTTTGAAGTCCAACACACAAACTCGCAACATGTCCTCCAAAATCTGGTTCACCCGCTTCGTCTGACCATCAGACTGAGGGTGGAATGCGGTACTCAAACTCAATTGAACTCCCATTGCCTCCTGAAGTCTGCCCCAAAAGTGCGAGATGAAGACACTTCCACGATCGGACACGATATCACGCGGTACCCCATGCAACTTCACAATCTCGTTAATAAACATCGTGGCGTACTGTGCTGCCATATAATCCGTCCTCACTGGAAGGAAATGAGCCACCTTTGTTAGTCTGTCGACGATGATCCAAATCGAATCATGACCACGCTGCGATCTTGGCAACCCAACAATAAAATCCATGGAGATGCTTTCCCATTTCCACTCGAGAATGGACAACGGCTGCAACTCCCCTCCAGGTCTCTGATGTTCCACCTTTACAAGATGACAAGTGGCACACTTTGAGACAAACTCGGCTACATCACGCTTTAACCCAACCCACCAATACATACGGTGCATATCCTGATACATCTTATCACCTCCGGGGTGAACAGTGAATCTAGATCCATGCGCCTCAGATAATAAGGCCTTCCGCAACTCGATATCATTCAGCACAACAATCCGTCCCTGATAACGAAGTCCCCCATCAGAACCGATCGAGAAACCCTGAATGCCCCCAGACATCAATGCCTTCACTTTCTCCTGACAAAAGTCATCAGAAGACTGGGCCTTCACAACCCGTTCAACCATATAAACTGATATAGATACAGTCCCCATAAATGCTCTGCCAACATCAAGGCTACCTAGCTCCTTCCACTGAGCTTTCCAAATACCTGACAATTCAACACTCTCCTCCACATCCAAGGCGGATAATGACGTTACGGGTCTTCGGCTCAAAGCATCAGCAACCACGTTTGCCTTACCCGGGTGGTACTGTATGGAAAACTGGTAGTCCTTCACATATTCCACCCATCTACTCTGTCGCATGTTCAAGTTATTCTGAGAGAACAAGTACTGAAGACTCTTATGGTCGGTGAACAACGTAAACTTCTCCCCAAGTAAGTAGTGTCTCCATGAATACAACGCAAAAATAACCGCCGCCAACTCTAAGTCATAAGTCGGGTAACGTTCCTCATGAGGCCTCAATTTCCTCGAAATATAGGAAATCGGTATCTCCTCCTACATCAGAACAGCTCCTAACCCCTGTAATGACGCATCAGTGTACACGCAGTACTCAACCCCATCTTTCGAAAACGCAAGGACTGGCGCTGACGTAAGCTTCTCCTTCAAAGTTTCGAAAGCCTCCTGACACTCTGAACTCTAGATGAAAGTAACACCCTTCTTTGTCAAATGGGTAAGAAGACTCGCAATCTTTGAGAAGCCCTGAATAAACCTTCGATAGTAACCCGCTAGTCCCAGAAAACTCCGAATCTCAGTCGGTGTAGTGGGTTGCCCCCACTCGACAACAGCAGTAACCTTGCTAGGATCGACAGCAATCCCAACCTCCGTCACAATGTGGCCCAAAAACTGCACCTCTCGCCGCCAAAACTCGCACTTGGAGAGCTTAGCATAAAGTTGATGCTCTCTCAAGGTCTCAAGAGCCAATCGTAAATGTCCAGTATGGTCCTCCTCGGACCGTGAATAGATCAGGATATCATCAATGAACACGATAATAAACTGATCCAAGTATGGCCTGAATACACGATTCATCAAATCCATGAATACTGCAGGCGCATTGGTTAAGCCGAACGGCAAGACCCGAAACTCGTACGAACCATATCGTGTCAGTAACGATGTCTTCGGCACATCCTCCTCCCGAATCCTCAACTGGTGATAACCGGAACGCAAATCAATCTTCAAAAAGAATAAAGCATCCCTCAACTGATCGAACATATCATCAATACTAGGTAACGGATACTTATTCCGAATCGTTACCTTGTTCAACTCTCGATAATCGACGCACAATCGAAGTGAGCCATCCCTTTTCTTCACAAAGAGCACTGGAGCTCCCCAAGGCGAGGTACTCCTACGGATAAAACCTTGGCCCAACAGCTGCTGAATCTGCTCCCTAAGCTCTCTCGTCTCTAAGGGTGCCATACGGTACGGGGCCCTGGCAATCGGTCTCATGCCCGGCGATAACTCTATGCAAAACTCTATCTCACGAGATGGAGGTAAACTAGGAACCTCAGCAAAGATGTCTGCTAACTCCCTCACTGTAGGGATCGTATCCAAAGAAACGGACACCACATCAGGAGAATCCTCCTCGATGTAAAACAGACGTGTGCTGGCTCCACCCTCTAGACCAGGTAATGCAATTAGGTACATATCCTGACCAGGAATGGCAAATGTGATCGCACTCCCACGACAGTCAATCTGGGCATGATATGAATACAACCAATCAAACCATATAATCACGTCGTAGGTACACATCTCAATCAAAATAAGGTCGACAGAGAAGTGAAGCCTCCCGATCTCAATCGCGACCCCTCTACAAACGTGGCGAAGGTCCGTACCACTCAAAGGTGTACTCACATGGGCAACTATCGCCTCTGCAACGTCTATCATCCTCGATGTCCTAGTAAACTCATAACTGGAGAACAAGTGTGATGCACCAGTGTCAAAAAGTACTCTCGCATGAGAACTATAAACATAAAACGTACCCTGAATCACCGGTCGTCGCACCTGCGGATGAAAAGGCTGAACGTCATATACACGCCCATGGTACAACTGTGGCAGAATTGGTGCTGTTGCTACCATTGACAATGCCGGAAATGGTGGTGGTGGTGGTGGGAGTACCTGCTACTGTGATCTATCTCCCTGTGCCTGTCCTCGGGAACAATCGCTCCTCATATGTCCAGTCTCTCCGCACTGGAAGCATACAATAGGACCCCCATCTCGTGACTGCTGCACCAAAGCTCCGATGTTGGTCCTATTGGCCTAGTGTTGATCTCTCGCACCCTGACCCCGTTGGCCCAGCTGTCCCTGCCCTCTCTGGCCCTGGCCCTGTCCCTGCTGCGGGTGACCCTGACCTGGAATGGTCTGAACCGGATTGGCCTAAATGGCCTGACCCTAGGCCTGCGGCCCATGGTGATGGCCTCTGTACCGCTTGGCCTGATGGCCTCCTAAGTGTTGGCCCCCCTCTGGGCCCTGTTGGCCTGCAACTACAACCTCATGGGGCCTACCCTGCTGGCCTATCACCCCTCGTTTTCCCACCACATGCTCAGAACGATCATTACAGTGATGCAATGCTGCATTCACCGCTACCTCATAACAGTCAAACGACGGATTCGCCAGTAGGAACCCCCCAATTGGCCAAGATAGCCCCTCAACAAACCTTTGAGTCTTCAAAGCATCATCTGCCTGCACCTCGAGAGCAAACTCTACCAATCAGGTAAACTCTCGCTCATACTCAAAAACTGAACTAGTCTGCTTCAGGGTATCAATCATTCTCCTCAAAGCCACACGTTGTGCGGGAGGTACAAACTTCACCTCGAAACGAGCCCAAAAATCAGCAATAGGCATAACATCTCGCTGAGCTGTAGAAGTAATGGACTCCCACCAGCACAACGCCTCCCCAGTCAGACGAAAGGTAGCTAAAATCTATTTCTGCACCTCTGTGGAGTCAACTAGTCTCAAATGTCTGCATATATCTCGCTTCCACTGAAGTGCCTCCAATGGACCCACGTCACTAGCGAATGAAGGCGGACGTCTCTTTTCAAACCCATTCACAATAGATGCCCAAGTGGGTTGCACAACTACTGGCACCTGTGGCTCCGGTTCAGCCACTGCACGTGGTGCGATGACAACATGTGGTACTGCAACTGGCACTGGTGCGGGCGCGGGATGCGCCGAAAGTGCTGCTACTACTTCTGTATTTGTTTTTTATATATGTCAATGAGAAAATAATGATTCACATGTACCCAAATAGCTTTGAAAGAACTATATATATATATATATATATATCACCCTTTGTAAATCCTCTGTCATTTTTTTTTTGCCAAACGTTTTTTATAATTTGTGATTTGATTGATGAAAATTATAAATGAGGCTTTATTTTGACATTTCATTAGATTTTAGCAACTCCTCAAGTACTAAACGATTTAACAACACAATCTAGTTGAACGCATTCTCGTCCGGGTTGGTTTTAGATCTAAAAGAATTCATTACGTTTCTAAATTTTAATCTCCAATGGATCAATTATATTAAATTACTTTCTTGCCGAGTTTATATTTAATTATTTTCATGACGTTTCAACCTTTGTTTATTTGAAAACATTCTTATTCCATAATTCCTAGAACGACTTGTATTTATTGTATTTAGGTTATCATGCCCCTATTGAATTGATTTTGTAATTAAATAGATTTGCAATACCTATGGATTTGAATAACTGTATATGTCAATTTTGTCATATTCATTAAATTGTTCTATAATATCATTATAGCAACACAACCTAATTCCATTTAGCAAGTGTAAACTGAACGATGTGGCTGTCAGAGTCCTCTAATGGGTAGGCATATTAAATGATTTCAGCCTTTTTTTCAAATACTTATTATTTACTCACCTAAACGTCTCCGTGTTGACTATTCGTGCCTGTGGTATGACAGGGCTCAAGGATGTTTGGGAGCACCTTCCCGCTGTGGTGCGTTGGATGGTGTCCTCTTTGGGTTTTGGGAGGCTAGCGTCGACTTTGGATGAGACGCCCCGCTCCACTGCGGTTCTATGTGCTTTGAAAGAGAGGTGGCGGGACACTTCCCACACCTTCCATTTTAATTTTGGGGAGATGACGGTGACTCCCATTAATGTTCACCAGTTGTTGGGTTTGGATTGTGAGGGTGACCAGATTGAGGTGGACAAGACATTAAGGGTGACATCGGAGGCGGTGATGGCGGCTCTTGGTGACGTGGAGAGGATAGTTTCTGGAGATTCCCTCCATTTGCCTTCTTGGAGGGAACTTTTGCTGAGAAGGAGGGTTGATGGGAATGATGGATAGTATAACCACTGGTGAAGGTGGTGAGGAGGCAGCAGCCGAGGGAGTTGGGGAGGAAGGCTTCTCATGCGTCTATTTCCTCTGGGATTTGGTACCCAACGTTTTCTTCCTGGAGCTCGTGGAACCACCAATTTCGGGTACCTTCATCATTCTCCTCCTTTTGCCGATGGCTCACTAGGATCACCCACTATTTTGGGAAATGTACCCAGAGGAGGAACGACAACTGCGCACCGTTAGAATTCAGCGTTTATTCGGGCAACTTCGGCCTCCACCCGCTTCCTCAGCTCTGCAATCAATTCCGGAGACATGGGAGGGGGAACGGAGGCAATTGGGAATGCCTCCAATGGAGTTTGCATTCGACATTGGGATTTAGAATTATTAAACCTAGATTTATTGGCCTTCTTAGGAGGTGGCTGAGAAGACCCTTCTCCCGTGGCAGCTTCGGCCATGGGGGCAGATGGTTTGGGGGTCGCAGCGGCCTTTGTTTTGGGCGTGGCAACAGGGATCATAGGGCAGTATGGAGGAAGTTCCGTGGGAGGTTCTTTGGGGGTCTGGCTTAGAGGTAACTCAACCCCGAGAATGAAATTTCCCTTCAAACCCAACTCCAGGGCAGAAAATGAAAGAACTGGAGGATACACTAGATCACCCTCAATGAATTCAGTAATTTGGGCCAGTTGCCTCGACCAATACTTTATCACAAATAGAGGGGTCACGTCCCCTTGCCTAGTGATGCTGGGGATGGTGACTCGCCCAGATAATGTGGTACTCACTCCCCATGCGGCAGTCGAGGAGAATAGATAACATGCCTTGCTAAAAGACACCTTCGGGTTAGATAACTGAAACACCGGACGAGGAGCCCCTTGATCAAAGCCAAATTAACAGTTGCATCGGTTGGGATTGTAATATTCGCTGGTGTATCCCCATTAGGTGTATGAGGGCAGGTATCCTGGCAAAAACGGAAGCACAACGGCCAATGAGGGGTCTTCAGTAATGAGGTCTACGGTGGTTGGCTGAACCACTCTTGCCCCATGTTTGAAAAAATCACAAGTATAGAGGAAAATATCCTCCCCATAGGGCCTCATTACAAAACTAAAAAAGTCATCAACAAAGGAGGTCAGCTCCTTTCGGCTCTTCCTCTTGTGGTAAATAAATGAACGAGGAGGCAAGTTTGTTTCCCCCGAGGGAGGATGGTTAGTCTTGGTTGCTATGGTCGGGAAGCGCACATAAAGGAAACCCGTCAGGAGAATGCAGTTGGCAAAATTAGCTAGGTTGTTATGACCCAAAGATCGCTTCATGTCAAAAAGTACCCTATCCAGCCATGTGTAGAGGTACCCCAAGGCGATCGCAGCCAGAGGGAGCTTGATACCCCGGGACAAACGAAGGGATATGTTGATAAGATCCCTTCGAGGCTGGTCGTTGGGATTTCCCGTTAAAAAAAAAGCGAGAAAGAATGACAAGGATATATGCAGGAAGATCTAGCAATGTACCTTGTCCAGGGGAAGCCTCAAAGGAACTTCCTTCAGAAGGGTCCTTGAAAAAGTAGTTGATAAGGGGAGTGAACGTGGCTTTGTTTGAAGCACCGATGCACCTTCAGCATAAACGGTCCAGATCCACACGATCAATAGTTTCTTGGGCATCCAAGGCTTCATCGGAATAGGGCTCATGACATGTTGCCTCAAGGCCTAAGAGCTCGCACACGTCCTCCAACGTTATTATAAACTCTCCCCATGCAGCGATGAACGTGTGAGTAATCACATTCCAGTGAGATACCAAAACAGGAAGAGCAGTATTATTTTTGGAGAGGGTGAACTCACAAAACCACTTAGCTCGATGAAGCCCAATCTTAGCGAGGGTATCAGCGTGGGAACTCTGCATATGAGAGTTCCAAGCAGCAAAGTGGGTAGGAGAGCCCCCAGTACTTTCAAAATCGATGTGGGACCATGGGAAGTCCCCTCGCTCAAGATAAAATCTAAGAGTCCCCTCGGGAGGTAGAAAGCCCCATTCATCAGAATTCTCATCTTCATCACCAAGCGTCATCGCATCATACTTGGCGTTAAAAATACAACTCTTGCAAATCCCAACAAAGTCATCAGCTTTGCCAAAAATAGGGGACCGACGGTAGAAACGTAACTGTTCTTGACGAGCAGCGCTCAGTGAGGCAGCAGAATGGGCGGGGGCAACAGGAGCGACAGGAGGACCACTGGTGGCAGGAGTGGCAAGGTTGCTTAAAGACGCCATGGCCGACAACAGAAGTACGAAAAGGTCTGGTAAAAGAAGAGTTGGAAATGAATAGGTGCACAATCGTAGGTGGTGGTGCAAACGATGAGAGGAGGAGGAGACTAAGTAAATAAGAGGGCAACAATGGAGGTTGAACAGAGTTCGCACAGAGTTTCTCTCTCTAAAGGAAGCGGGGATCTTGAAGAAGATAAAGAAGATGAAGATATAAAAGGGTTTTGAAATAAAAGAGACGTTTGAAGGGTTTCAAACTCGACGGTTGGAGTTTCCCACCATCGCACATGCAAAGGCCGCCTCTAATCATTTTAAATGAACACGTGGCACATCGGGAAGGGTCTCGACAGTTAAAAAGACAGCACCACGTCATTTAATGAAATGACGCTTAGGAAAAAGAAGGGGGTTACCTTCTCCAGCAAGTTGAGTTTTGGCACCAAATTAGTGATAGACTTATCCAATAACTCCCAACGAAGGTAGTCCCCTAACGGTTCAAAAAAGCTACGATGTCCCCTCGCTATACGTCCAAACATTCTCAGTTACACCGGGAAGAATTTTATCATTTTCGAACACATAAAAACATCACAAGGGAGAACTTTACTTACCAGGAGTTCAAACGAGTATTTGAGAAGGTTAGTAGGCCGTTCGGGAGAATTTTAAACAAAAGTAAAGCTAAAACGATTGAGGCTCAGCACGAGGAAAAAGTGGCGATGTCGCCCAAGCCCCAATGATAATGGCGCTTTGGATCAGGTATATCGGGGAGAATTTTACTTTTTTCAAGAGATTATATCGCTGTGGTTCTAACGAGGGAAAGAAGTCCAAAAAAATTTCACGCAGAGAAGGTTCATCGGATTAAGAAGTTTCGTGCAAACATTTCTTATTCCAACAGATCTCCACACGAAGGGGAAAATGTAGAGGGGGCTTTAAGGTAATCCTGAGATTATGGATAATTCCTTAATGGGAAAAAGGGTTTGAGATTAAGTAATCAAAGCAGCTCAAGCATGGAAACTCAAGCACGGCAACTCAGCTAGACAGTTTGGCATGGCAACTCATACTTTAGCTTGTTAAATTAGTCACATTGTATTTCTGTTTATGTTAACTGTAAGATATAACGGTTGTAATTTTGTAACGAGATTAATAATGAGTTTTAGTGTGAGGTCAAACGGTACTCGCGAGAGATCAGGCTTGGCAGGGTCTCGGAGAGCTTTCATGCTGTATCGAATGACCTCGCCGTGGGAACTTTAGAGGGACTTGGTTTGGAGGATTGAGAAGTGAGGTACCGTTGGGGCTTGTCCTGACCATCTTAGATACACCTAGTAAAACACCGAAGGACCCTGACCGTAGAACCTCGGGCGGAGCAGCTTGGAGTTCCATCGAGCGTTGAGTTGTGAACCAAACAACCCTCTACTTAATGTCACATCTACTGTAGGTGATGTCACTAGCCAGCAAAATAATGTTAGACATGCACTTGAGTAAACCACCATGGTATTTGGGGTTGTCAGGCAGTTGGTGAGCCACCTCTGCGACAACAACCCCCTGACACACAATGGTTAGGCAAAAGGCATGCCTTGACATTTAAAGTTTATGACGTGGAGACAACTAGTGCATCAGGTGTTTAATGTTTGTGACATAAATTATAAGGGAGGTATTTCACAGGCATTGATGACTGAGTTGCCGCGAGGGAGGTGTAGGGGGCTATTTAAGGACCCAACCACCTTTGAGGAAGGGAGATCTTTTTTAGAGTTTAGAAGTTATTACTAGAGAGAATATACATTCAAAGAGAGTTATTGCAAATCAAAGGGGTTCAATCACTCACCATTGTTATTTATTACGAAGCTTTTAATACTTGACAGATATTCTTGAGGGATTTTGGGTTTGTCTATACCTGCCTACCGAGGTGTATCTAGGGTTCTTATTTCTCTCTCCCTCTAGCCAAGTTACTCCTAAGTTCCACTACCACTTTCGTGAGTTTAAACTGAGTTTATCTTCATTAAGTTTGTGTTTGCATGCCTTATCATTAATCCACAGCTTTAGCTAATTAGCTTATTATTACCATACTCAAGCAGGGGTTACGCCTCCATATATAATTTAAAGTACCCTCTTACACAGTGTTAATAATTAAATTCATTCAAGTTTAGTTGTTCAATCATTCCAATAAATTAATCAATAATTTTGCAAAAATAATTGAGTGAGCTGAGAAGTAGCCAAGGTTCTTTAGGCCAAATCAGTCTTGATACCAATGTACTAACAGCCTTTAAAGGGAAAGACACTAGGGGCAACTCATGGTGTTGGACCTGTGTCCAAAAGTAAACTTAAAGCCATTGCTTCTATAGTATCACAGGTTAATAGAGCAAATACACAAGAAGAAAAATACAACGATGATATGGGATTTCTCAAATTGTCCATTTACACGTTTTTAAGTGCTTTTGAATCAAATGGACAAAAAAACCAAATCCAACCAATTTTCACCACAATAATTTGAATGCGATTTTAATGATTCACTTGTCCCATATTCAAGTCCTCTTAATTACACTCATATCCCACATCCAAATCCTCCTGATTACATGCATATCCCTTTGTCAACTATGCCAAACTTTCAAGATTAAACTGAGCCAAAATTTCGAAATTCAATTGATCCTCCACATAATCCATATGCCAATTTATTAGATTTTTTAAATACAGGGAAGATCACAAGTGGACAAGTTGTTGCGTCAGCAACTACTAGAATGGTGGTGCACGCCATCAACTGTTGCAGTTTGAATGTAATGTTTACGTTAGTATTGTAGAGCCTAGATGTAACAACCCGCAAAAAACACGAGGCGCTATTACAAAACTAAACTAAACACTCAACATCTAGTATAGAGCATCTATATTCCACAAAAACAAAAATAACCAATCCAAAATTTACATTTCCAAAATAATATAATTAAATTCCTCTCAAAAATAATACTAAGCTCTCCAAATGAATTACACTACCAAGTTATACAAAAAGAAATCCTCAAAACGTCGATGCTTTAAAATCTTTCAAAATCCATAGTATCCAAATTCACGCTAACCTGCCACTAAAAGAAAAATATAGGGAAGTACACAATATGACAATAATAGATGCTCAAAACAATAATGGTGAATAAATGCAACAATACGAATCTGAATTCAAGTTCAATGCTACATCCGAGCATTATAACAATTTAATTTCTCAATAACACATCAATAGGTCACTAGTCCTCACCTCACCCCACCTAAACTTCGTAAAGCCTCATCCTGGCTATTGAACTATTGGACTATTAGAGGGTGACCACTTTCCGTGCCATATAAAAATTTCACGACTCCATGCCCATCAACAAATACAATATCTCAATCGAATCAATATTTTAGATTCCAATATAAGTCATGATATCAACAATATGAGTGTAAATAAATGAGGAACAAAACGATTACTCTCTAGAGATTCAAAGAGCATATTGCGTAAACCTCGTACCTTAAAATCATCACAATAAACTCATAAGGTTTTGTCTAAAAATTCTGATCATACCACTGCATTCTGTGACAACCCGGTACCCGAAATAAGGGGTGGCCAGCCCGATACTCCAATAATACAGGAATCATGGATGGAAATCATTCTCAGCATTGTGACAACATAAAGAGTATACGGGATAACCACACAATGTTTCAGAAAAAACGGGTTGTCAAAAATTTCGTTTTGTAATTTAAAGAAAGCATTTTAAACAACTCATAATTGAAAACAAGTGGAAACCCCCAAAAGTATATATGTTACAACAACGACAAATATACAATAAAAGGACCGAATATAATGTCGGTCAATAGAATTTCATACAATGTACAACAAGTTCAATAATTTACATATTACATTCATTATACAATTACAACAGTTTGGGCCACACGCCCGAATATAGACCAGAACATAACTAGAAAACAACAATGAAGGCGTCTACACAAAATATCCCGTGATATCCGCATAATGTCACGGCTCCTCAAAAGACACTGGAATCGGGAAGTCATTACGGGCGACCTTGCGGTGGAGCACCTGAGCGGATATAATATATATGTGCACAACAAGAAAGAAGAACGGGTCAGGGCCCGGTTTTATGTGATCACCAGATAAACAAATAGTATGGAAATTATGAACAGTTAATCAGGGATGGTAAAGATGATATTCTAGCATGGTAACATCATATAATGAACTAAGACAATTAAATGATTATAAAGTAAAATTCAATTATCTAAGAGAATACGAATAATCATAAACCTTTTTCATCTTTCACCGTTTTAATTTTATCTTTCCATTCCCTATCAGGAATACAAGTTTTATCATGTGCTCTCTGTGGCACGTATCTCAATTGTATGCTCTTTGTGGCATATACTATGCTCTTTATGGCATTAATATCCATCAACTCCAACTTGATGTTAGAATAGTTATAAATATACATATATAACGATTCTAGGACCTCCCGTTCGGGTTTCCTCACTGTGCGCGCCCCTAAATAACCATCATCTTCAAGGGCCTATCATCAAGACAACCTGGGATCCTATCGAAACGTCGGGAAGCGGCCATATGCCTGAGGGGTAGTCATAACCACACCCGAAATTACCTACCCATCGCAGAAAATATAAAACAAGCGCTCATATGGCCTAGGACTATATCCACCCTGCATTCATTATCCAGGGGGCTTCACCTTACGCACGGACTTCCCTTAAGATGGTATTTAGAGAGGGTGTGTTCCAACCATTTTATTAATTTCCATTACATGATTTAGTAAATTACTTTTTACTTTATCCATTTACATATTTATGAAATGCATTATGGTTATCCGAACTATACGTGCTTCACATCATCATAATAACCTCGAAGAATATTTAAACTCCCAAGTTATTTTTCCCAAATATCCTTTTTGGACTTTATATAAACCATCATACCTCAAGTTAAATTCTAAGGTCTCCAAATACGACTTAGTAATCTCCTAGACACCTACTAGTTGTAAAAGAAAAGTAATGCCTGGACATCACTTCGCGCACCCTCGAAATAATTCCCATATAACCCAATTCTAGCATAGGGTAGTAAACTAACTCACCTAGAACTCTAGGACTCTAAGTTGACTCCATACAAGAAGGTTCCTAAGTCCTAAGACTAGAGAAGAATGGTTAAAATTGAAAAATAAAAACAATTGAAAATGCAAGATTTTCGAATCGAGTCGGCCTAACCGAATCGATTCGACCAGAAAATATGGGATTCTGTATAATTGTCGAATCGATTCGGACCATCCGAATCGATTCGATTAGGGAAATTGGGTTTTTGCATAAATGCCGAATCGATTCATAATAGCCGAATAGATTCGGTTCACCTAGACCTGGAAACTGTCCCTGGGCGAATCGATTCGGCCCTGCGAATTTTGCCAATTTTTAGCTATGGAGTCTTGGACTCCAAATTTACCCTAACTCACATCCATTCAAACCAACTCATTTATTGTCACCAATACATCATAAATACCACTAACTACTACCATATCAATAATCATCCAAATCCTTCTCTAATGACTCAAGACCCTCAAGTCCACAAAAACCCTCAAATGGATAAACCATGATTGATACACAATTATCACAACTAATCATTTATCTTAAACCACATATAGCAAGTAGAAAACTTGCCTCAATCTAGAAAATGCAGATTTTCCTTGTGTAGTAGCAAGAATTCCTCCTCAATCTTCAATCTCATCTCCTTTATCTACTTTTTCTCTTCCTCTCTCTATTCTCTCTAGGTTTAGGAACGCAATTAGGGAAAATAGAAGACTTAATCAAGACATAAATCGTGCCTTTCGTCTACAATTTACAACTTAAGTGGAAAATACCACATTAAATGATTCGCAACTACACATATATGTTAAAACCAGTCAAAAGTGCCCAAAACCTCAAAATACAACATGGCACATATTTTGACTATCTCGTACGTTCCGGAACCAACTACGGCCTCCAAATTATCATTTGGATATTTTATAATTAATTTTAAGTTCCGGTTCCATTTTAAATCATGGGGTCATTTTAAATCTTATGGCACTATAAAGCTCAACATGAGAATATTTACATACTCATACAGTAAATATACAACAAGTTAGTAAATATTAACTTTTCTTCATTAAATTAATACTTATTCCCTATTCCAACATTTTATACATAATTACCTCACATAGTAAGTAAATATAAAATAGGCTCTCATAAGCGAGGGTTGTTACACATTCCTCTCGCGAAAACAATAAAAACTCGTTCTAGCCCAAACTCAAGAAAATACCAAGTAAGCCTTCAAATCATGGGTTGAAACTTGATAACTTTGGGGCTAGGGTTTGTAGGAGGAAGAAGATGAAAATTATAAGGGTCTACTACTCTTAGAGGTTGTGAAAATATGTTTGAAAAATCCAAACCTCGTATTAATTTAAGTGAAGAAAGTGTAGAGAATTTAAGTGGTATTAGAATCCTAGTAAAACTAAAACAGTTCGCTTGTTAGTCATGCTCCATAATTGTGACAAACATCTAGTAACGCTTTAAAGCCGTGACAAATTATCTAAAACGAGATTTTTATTTTGGCCCTATTTTTTTGCCTAGAGAGTTTTATGTTATGAAGACTCTTCTAAATGACCCAAGACTTATATATACTCATATTAGGAGTCTTTTAAGGTAGATTTTCTAATTACAAATTAATTTAAACAATTATCGAATAAAATTACGGGTTTTTACACTAAAGAAGAGAATCATCTGTTATATCGAGAAAGTCATGGCCCGGGCACTATTAAGGATGTCGAGAAATCTTGGGTGGTTTGGACCTTGCTCTGTCTTTTCCTTAAGTGATCTGGAGTAATTTATTTTGAACAATTTATAGTAAGAAAGTTGAAAGCTTGTAGGAATCTATATTAAATTGTCAAAGAGAACAATTAGTACTATGTTGAACTATTTTAGTCTTTTGTACTCATTTGTTGCAATTGTACTACTTTGTTATTATATTTTTTGTACTCTTTTGTTGCTATTCTACTCTTTCGTCTATCCATTTTATTATTCTCATTTTCAAAGAAAGAGTCTTCTTTTTAATTAAAACTCTGATGCTTTATTTCCCACTTGATCCTTGTAAACTAAATTATGCATTTTCTCCATAAATATCAATCTACCTTTCTAAATTTATCAAAATCTCCCCTACCTAAAACAGAATCAATTATATTCCATCACTGATGTTTTGATGCCCATTTGGTTTATTCTATTTGATCTTTTATAGTCAACTATTTATCTTCCCCATATCTGATCAATACTTATAGTGTTGGCAATAAAGAAAATATGGGTACATGTCTAAGAACACGCAAACCTTTGGCAACAAAGATATTCTGATTTGTTGTTTACTCTTAGTAGATTGATTATGTTCATTAACAAGTGAATGAATGAACCAAAAAAAATTTGCCGACCAAATGCCCAAGGAAACTAGATGCTGATGAATTCATTTTTGAGTTGTTTATTTGAGCTTTTTTTTCTATTTCGATCAGGAAGATAATAAATGGGATAAATTGAAAAGTTAATGAAAGTTTATAATCTGGACATAGTACTAAATTATGGACAATTATGCATCCAAAATGACACTTTCTGGTGACCCTTTGCGTGTTTATGTGTTAGGGAAGTTCAAAGGAATCACATAATACATTTTGCGAATTCGAATTGTTGTGAGAAATTAACATACAATGTAAGGTATTTAAGTAAAATATAATGTGAGAATGTGATGATATAAAGGGTGCATATGTTGAGTTCTAATAAATATTTGTTAACTCTTTGCCTGTGTTTGATTGACATTACATTACATATTTTCCATGGAAATACATCTTTTTACTCATTTTTTTACTTTTACAGTGCTTAGTTGCAAATGTATTCTATAGGACCAATAGTAAAAATTAAGAAAGGTGCTTCATCTTGTGTTCACTTCTAAAAGAAACATCATAATGAGATAGCTACTACTTCTATTTGCAGGTTTATTGTGAATATTGTTACCATCTACCTTTTGGTCATATATTCTCTTCGACATCACACATTTTAGTCAACATATTTCAATATCACACTTTAGTCCATATGTAATACCTTTTGTAAATACGTCTTTGGATAAATAAGAGGTATTACTGTCATGTGTCTTGGAGTCTCTTTTTGAGAATCTAAAACATTTTGGGAGTGCTTTTGGTGTTGTAATATAGGTAGGGGTGCTTTTAGTGTTACAATGGAGGGGAAATTTGGTGTTGTAATGGAGTTGGGGTGCATTTGGTGTTCTAATGGGGGGGGGGGAATTTTTTATATGAATAAATTATCTACTTTTAACTCTAACTTTATATTCAAGTGATAATAATTACATTTTATTATTTACAGGTATACACAAGGCAAATCCGACATATTAGTTTTTAAAGGCCTAATCAAGGTGTTTACACTTTGTGCCAAGCAACATAAGCACGAGTCAATGGATACCGAGGTGCTGTATATGAAACATTTGATTCCTTTGAACTTGCTATGCAGGCATGCTCCAAGTACACGAGGGAGGTTTTTACTGCATCAGTGACCCCCACGGTTCATATACCTAGACTTTACAAAGCGTACCCACCGCCTGGTGAACCCTGGTCGAAGTTCAGGATGATTTCTTACACATTCGCAGCATTTCATGTCATAGAAGTGTTTTACTGTTATTTATTTTCGTTTATTTTTTATTCGATGTTCATTTTGTATTTAGTTCCCGAGATGGGTTAAATTTAAGTTTAAAGAAGTTTTACATGTACAGGATATTTGGAATGTTCGAAATATAAATGAAATTCTTGATGTCCGAAATATTTAAACTTGTAGAATGCCCGGAATGGACTTATGTGATATTATTCTTGATGTTGAATTTAAATTTGAAAAAGTTCTATAGGACTTGTAAAGTATATTTTACTGAATTTTTTAAAAATATAAAGATATTTGTAACCACTCTTAGTAGTGACAAGCTTAACCTTTATAACTTCTAACAACAACTACAAATTCGTCACTATCGTTAAATTTGGAGCCTTTGTCAGCAATCACAAATTCAATATTTGTAACTTCTGTTAGAAATCACATATTCAATATCTGTCTCTGCTAACAGCAGTTACAAATAGTAGATTCATAATTGCTAATAGCGGTTACAAAATGGGAGGGGTAATTTTTATCACCGTGTTATAATCCCCATAGGGGGTGATAAAAAATTGTGACTGCTATTAGGAGTGATAAAAATTTTTGACCCCATAAATCGTGATGGAAAATAGTAGTTACAAATATCATTTGTAATTGCTAATGGCAATTACAAATCTCATTTTTTTGGTGTAGTGTATGCATCATGCATATGCAACTTATCTTACCTATAATGAATTACTCAAAATATTCCTTTATAACTATAATATCTTTTTTTATTTGGGTGCCAGTGAGAGCCCTTTTATTTTTTTAATTTGGGTGTTATTAATTGAGTAAAAAAATATTCTATTACTGCTATAAAACATCATATTTGTATCAAAAATGATTCATTGGACCTTAACATCCACCTCGCCCTTTCTCTATTGCCTGCAACTAAAAAATAAAAAGATACAAGAATTGAAAGAAGCATCATGGAATTTGTTAGGTGAGAATTATTTAGAACATCGAGTAAAATGGAAGCATATTTACTAACCTCCGGCATTTGAACTATAGCTCGAATGTCATCGAGGTGTTGGGTGAGAAGTATCATGGAAGTTATTGAGTTTATTGTCACCTGAACAAGTTATTGATTTAAAGCCCTAGATGAAACAAAAGATTCAATAATGTGACATTGGTTTCAGGTCTGCCTTACAACTGCATGTATTCTAAGAAATAAAATATTCCGCCATTGTAAGGGCAGTCAAATCAACTATCATATGAGCTCCTAATGGTTCATTCATCTGACCGTATTCTAAGAAATAAAATAGCAATTCATGAACCATTTCACGAAGTATGTACCCAGATAGTCCAAAGTATCGATAGTTAGCTCTCGGCCTTATAGGAGAAAAACAATGTCAATGAAGGCGGGCACTATTCTGTAGTGGGGATTGAAACTTTCCATAAATTTCCCATTTGTCACTCAATGACGGAACTTTGCGTATTTCTTTTTTATGGATCGATGAACCAAATGATCATTTCTTTTTTCCATTTTTGCCTCTTTATCTCCCTCTAAATCAAACATTTCCTTAAGCTCATTTGTCGGATCACAGACGGAACACTTCTCACACAAATTATGATATGCTTGAAACAAAATATTGTTGATAAAATCTGTATGGTTGCAAGTGCAACCCTTGTTAGTGGAATCCATGTACTTTAGGTAATCCAGAGATTGTGAAAATATGGAGTAATGAGGTGTAGGAAGATGTATAAGAGGCGACACTTGTTCAATTCCACCCCCTTGGCATCCTCTACTGGATACATCAAAATAACCGATTAACTATTAACAAGTTGGTTACCAACTTGACTAAGGGGACCGTTTGATCACCTTTGACTCAATGCCTCTTGATTTGTTATGCTAATGCTTTGAATGATTTATTAAACAAATTATTAATTTCATGTATAAAATTGCTAATGAGTTCTAGCCACGCATAAGAGAGCGTGGTGAAAGTATAAATACTTAAGCGACATTGTTTCTTCTTTGACATCAAACAAAGTATTGATGCTTCACAAGGCCCAACAATATTTATTGTTTACTAAACTAATAGATCTTAACATGTTTTATGAAAGGGTTCATTAACAAACCCAAACCTGGATGTTTTACTTTGAAGAAGACGAGTGTAATATCACGTATTTTTTAGTAATTTAAATTATTATATATTTAGTACCTCGCCATCCTTACTATGCTTACCACCTCTGCCACACACATGCACACATATCGTGCAAACATATTCACACCATCTAGATCTCCTTTTAACAAATCCGATTGTTGGTTTGATTTGAACCCGCAAAACTCCTCATCTAAATTAATATCGTAACTAGTAATTCCACTCTTCCTCCTCCCATCCTCTGCAAAGTTTTTGGGAGACATGACATCAATTTGCGGTATCACTCTCCCAAAACCCTACTTAAGGGTATATAAAGGGAATTTTTTTGAAAACATAGTGGGCGCGTCTAGACCCACTCGGGACTCACTTAGGATGCGCGCACCCTTGTGGTTTGAGTAATTACAATTACCTCTCATTTTTAAAATTATTTATATATGACATGCAATATATGTATATTGTTTATTGCAGTTAGCAAGCTGGTTACCAGCTTGACTAAGGGGGTTCAATCACATTTAGCCCAATGACTTTTGATTTGTTATGTTGAGCGATTGATGAAACAAATTATTAATGTCTTTCCAGACATTGTCGATGAATTCTAGCCACATGTGACCTTCTCTAAAAGCTCCTCTAACGGATCCAGGCGTGACATCTCGCCTATTTAAATAATGGGTGACCAACCCTCTACTAAAATAAAGTAAAAATCTCGGTCTAGCTCATTATTAGCATCACTGTCGAAAACAAGTTTAATTACTAAAAACCTATTTAGCTTGTAGTGATATACTTAAAACTTATTAACTTGCCTTATTAAAATATCCAACCATTTACCAAACCATTCCAACTATTTAAATGCAAAATCACCACAAGAATAAAAACGAATATCGAAATGAAAATGAAATAGATGCAATAACAGAATAACTCTCGGTAAATCCAAATACAATAATCCAAATACAATAAATAACTGAAATAAAATCCTATCTAAATAGCAAAGATATATGTGTCTAGTCGAATCCTGCAGTCATCCACAGCTGCTGCAGCATTGTCTGACGAGAAGGATAGCTAAGTCTAACGTCCTCATAGCTGAGCACCTAAAAGGTTTTAAAAAATGATTTTTTTATACGAGTCAGAACCCAAATCCATTTAAAAATATGTTGCAAGTATTTAAAATGTAATAATGCAAATGCAACAAAAAGTTCATATTTATCCGGTTTTGCACTCACATGAAAATATCCTCACCCCTCATCTATAGTGCTCACCTAACACATGTATTTTAATACCCTAATTATGATACCTGACCTAACTATTATAATTACTTAACTTCATCCCACACACTAACATCTATCCCAATCATGCTACACGTATTTTTACTTTGTTTCCTCTCGTGGGGATTAAGTTTGCGAGAAGCATAAGCTATAGCCCGATCCTCTTGTTGTAGTACACACCCAAGTCCCTGTAAGGACACATATATGAAAATAAAATACTCCACTCCTCCCCTAGGTAGTGCGAGTACCGATGTCAAAGTCAATTTGTACTTTACCCCGTCAAAAGCTAACTGACATTAATCATCCCAAACAAATGGAACCCCCTTGCGAGTCAGATTCGTCAACAGCCCTACAATATTCGAAAACCTCTTAATAAAGCGACGATATTAACTAGACAATCCCAATAAGCTATGAACCTCCGTCGATGTCATGGGCTAACCCCAATTCTTTATCGCTGCTACCTTACTCGGGTCCACTAAAATACCCCTATCTGACACAATGTGACCTATGAACTACACTTCTCGCAATTAAAACCTCTATTTCTCAAACGTGGCATACAACTAATGGTCTTGGAAAGTCTATAAAACCATACGCAAGTGATCGACGTGCTCTCCCTCAGTTTAACAATAGACTGGAATGTCGTCTATGAAAATAATAATAAACTGGTCATAGGAATCTCTGAACACCCTATTCATAAGATTCATAAATACATCTGGTGAATTGGTTAGCCCAAACGGTATAACCCTAAACTCATATGACCTATACCATGTCAGGAATGCGGTCTTAGGGACATCATATTCCATAATGCATAGTTGATGGTACCCAGATCTCAAGTCTATCTTTGAAATGTATATTGATCCTCTCAATTGGTCGAGAAGATAATCAATACGAGACAACGGGTATTTATTTTGGATCGTGACCTTATTCAATTCTCTGTACTGAAAACATAGCCTCGGTTATTTATTTATTTTCTTTAACAATTGTACCAGAGCACCCCATGGTAATGTACTCCAACGGATAAAACCCAACCCCAATATCTTCTGAATTTGGTCCCTCAACTCCCGTATCTCTAAGGGATCCATGCGATAGGGCGCACATTCTATCGGCCTAGTACCCGGTGCTAAATCAATGACAAACTCAATCTCTTGGTCGGTGATAAACCCTATATCTCCTAGAAAACATCCACAAACTACCTCACCACTGGGACCGAATCTAACGAGATAACCACCCCCTGTAAGTCCTCCTCCTCAATATAATAAAGGTGCTTGCTTGACACTTACTCAGAAAGAGGCGTCACCACTAAAAACATCTCCTGCCTTAGAATGCAAAATACAATTGTCCTACCCAAATAGTTTACCATCGCTCTATAACCTGCCAATTAGTCTATATCGAGAATTACATCATACCCCATCATATATAGCACCAGTATATCGATTACTAAGCATAATCTCCCTATATCTATCCACACTCCTTTACAAATGAAATGAATAAGGGCCCCGCTATCAAATGATGAATCTACACATATAATAACATTGTCAGATGTACCTAATAAATCGATCGCCCGTGAAAATTTGTTAACAATAAAAGAATGAGGCACCACTGTGTCAAATAAAACCCGTCCCATATGCCCATGGATAGGGAACATACCCTCTACACCGGGCGACACTTGCGATGCATGTGGAATCATCACATTCTGGATGTTGTAGACATGCCCATACTCTAACTGGCCATGCTAAGGTGGTATTGTTGGAGCTAGTGGTGATGCAAGTAGTAACGGTGACTATGGTCCCTATTGAGCACCCTTCTATTGTTCCCTGACTCGTTGCGAATAAGCCCTCCACATATGGCCCAACTTTCCACAGATAAAATATTTGCCTGTGAAGTCCCCCTGCCTCTGGCCTTTCTCACCATATCGGCGCTGCCCGGGTCTCTATCCCTGTTATCCTAGTCCTTGATGGCCACCCCCATTGTTCCCTTAGACCTTTTGGCCTTAAGGAACATGATGCTACTGGACCTGCCTGAATCACCCATCAGCTCGCCAGAAACCCCCTGATCTGAACACTTAACAGGTATCCCTTACTGGGTGTCCCACTCATGGTGTCTGTTGTGCTGCTACCGTGGTGCCCCACTAGCACCGTTTCCTCCCATCTTACCCTGATGGATAGACTCTTTAAATATATTTCCTCCCTTCACATGGATGCGATGAACCTAGTAGTGAAGAAGTACAGTATTAACAACCTCAGTCTAAGTCTTCAATATAGAATTACCCAATAAGTGTTGACGGATCCTCCAGGTGATTTCATCGATAAACTTCAACATCTTTTCATCTTCTGTATTCACCTCATCAGGCACAAATTTTGCCACACGAGTGAAATCCTCCTCCTATTCACCTCATCAGGCACAGTGTTTGTCTCTCGTGTGCTAAGTCTAGAAAATTCATTTGCATCTCTATCAAAATTGCAGATGGGAAGAACTTGCGGTCGAAACGCACCCAAAACTCTCCTATAGTCATGGTATACCAATACTCAGAAGTGGTGACTAACTTCCACCACTGCAATTATGCTCCCACTAACTTGAAATTAACTATGATCTGCTTTTGAGTGTCGCTGCACTCAACGAGGAACTCTAGAGGATGGTATTTTAGAAAGCCTCTCTAACTCTCTCCCACACCAACGGCACAGGGTGGGCCTAGACGACTGGTGCCATTGGCTTCTATGGCTGGGTCTAGGGGACCTTTTGTGCCATGGAGGTCATGGCGGCATTAACTACTTGTGCAACTACATTGGTCACCTCAGCAGTCGTCCCCGTCCCGTATGCCACCTATGACTCCGACTAAGCTCCTCCTCCGTCGGCCCTCCTGTCAACCCCAGATGGCCATCCTCTCATGTTTAGCATCTGAAACCAAACTGAATTCGTATGAGATCCCAATTAAGATGTATCACAGTAGTAGAAGAATGTAAATGCGTAAGTATGAATGGAAGAATCCTAATTAAAGGGCTCTATATCAAAAAATGCTATACAGGAAATGTAATAGGTCACACAGATCCTAAGGACACTAAAAGCTTGCTTTGATACCATCTGTGACACCCTGCCTATTTAAATAACGGGTGGCCAACCTTCTACTAAAATAAAACAAGAATCTCAGTCTGACTCATTCTTAGCATCACTGTTGAAAACCAATTTAATTACTAATAACCTATTTAGCCCATTGTCAAATATTTCAAACTTATTAACTTGACTTATTAAAATATCCAACCATTTCAACCATTTAAATACACATTCACCACAAGTATAAAAATAAATACTGATGACATGAAATATATACATTAACCGAATAACTCTCGGTCATCGAAATACAATAATGAGACTGATTAGGAAATAAAGCAAAGTCTGAGTGATATAAAGACTATCCAACAGTGGGCGACATGCCCGAATAAATAACTGAAATGAAATCCTATCTAGCTAGAAAAAATAGATGCATCTAGTCGAAATCTGTAGTCATCCACAGCTGCTGCAGCATCGTATGACTGGAAGTAGGGGTGTAAACGGATCGGGTCTGGATCGGGTAAGGGTATATACAGATCCAATCCGAGTATTTTTTTAGCGGATCGAGTCTTACCCGATTACCCGTCGGGTCTCAGAAAATGGATCCAGACCTGGATACGTTAAGGACCCGGAGACCCGACCCGAATACCTGTATAAACTAACTTACATATATATATATATATATATATATATATATATATATATATATATATATATATATATATATATATATATATAAACTAACTTACATATAAACTAACAGTATATATATATAAACTAACTTAAACTAATATATATACTAAACTTATATATACTAACAATAAACCAACTTAAACTAACTGTTAACAGTTTATAACTTAAACTAACTGTTAAACTATACCAACTTATATATAAACTAACAATTTATATATATAAACTAACTTAAACTAATAGATATACTAAACTTATATATACTAACAATAAACTAACTTAAATTAACTGTTAAACTATACTAACAGTTTATATATATATATATATATATATATATATATATATATATATATATATATATATATATATATATATATATGCAAGTTAGTTTATATATATATAAACTGTTACTACACTATAACTATATATATAAACTAACTAACTTTTATATATATTGTTGACGCCATAAATGATGAGGATGAGATTGAAGATGAAGATAAACATTCACATCAAACATATAAGAGACAAAAGGTTTTTAAAGTGGTTCGGCTATGAATAAAGCCTATGTCCACTGTTATTTTATTCCCAGGGGTTTAGAATAGCACAATATGGTGGGTAGAGAGAGAGGGGTGTCAGTCATATATATCGTGTCTCTTACTTGTCCCTTTGGCTAATGGAATGCATGTATTTATAGTAATGAGAGTTAAAGAGATACAATGTCTTTATACATTCAAACATTTATATCTATATACAATGAATATAACTGTTGGTCTTCTTTCAGTTGCTTGGTATGTCGTGTGTTGGTTGGTATTCCTTGAGTTGGTTGGTATGTCGTGCGTTGGTTGGTATGACGACCAACTCTCCTCGGGTGCCGAGCAAGTATAAATATTGCCACGTAGGATGACAAGTGTCCTTTTCTGACGGGTCCTCATAGACGGAGAATTTTTGCGTTAAGAGAAGCCCCCAATGCTCTATGCTTGATGGTTTACAGAAAGGATGCAGTATTTATTTTGCAATGTTGCTCGGTACTCGTGCATAATGAAATTAATGAGCTGCCTTCTTGCTTTTCTCAACATACAAATGCATTATCTTTTGGTCAACGGATGATTCAGGTTGATGGATGGTTGCGTTGGGACTAATGTCTCTTTTAAGGAACCTTGTTCGTCGAGCGAACGTGTGCTGTGTATCACCCCTGTGAATTAAGATGAAGTAATGTCACAGTTTATAACTCGTGGCATATCATAATCTTCAAGTATGTTGGTTGGTTGGCTAGCCGACCAACTGCCTTCTGTACCGAGCTAGTAACAATCTTTAAAACATTTACATATAAGTACAACTTCTCCTTCAGTGAAGGTCGGGATAGCAGTAGTAAAGATCTCAGTGCTGTAAATATTGAATCTAACTCCTGAACTTCAATAACATGTGCATTATAACTCTTGAATATGCCTCCTGAACTTCTGAATACGCCTCCTAAACTTCAATATCAAAAACTAACTCCTGAGCAAAAATAACTCATGAATGATGATTGGTCGGGGGCCCGACCACATAAGTTTGTGGAGTTGAATTTTGATGCTCAACTGCGTGATGTTATGAGAATGTGCCACCGAATGAACAACTAATTCTGTAGTAGAATCCCCCAAGTGTGGAATATGAACTTTGAATGCTTTCTTGGCCTTGAAGTATGTTGGTCTTGCTAAAAAAATAAGGTCGAGGAAATGTTCCCTGAAATGACTTCTTAAGAGCTTTGCATGTTGCATTTTCATACTGTCCCGATGTAACCATAGAATTAATTTGCCAACCAAGTAATTTTGGTTGAGTAAAACTGCTTTCAACACATAGTCCAATTAGAAATGTGTTGGCATTCCAATTAGGAATGTGTGGGCATTCTAATTAAGAATGTGATGTATTCCAATTAGGAATCTAATTCTGATATGTGCCATTAATCGGTGCATTGTGGAGCCCAGTTGGGTTTAGAAGACTGAATAATAATGATGATGCCCGAGCATTTGCTAGGACTTGATAGAATGATCCAATAATAAGCTTGATTGAGCATAATATATAATTTGCATCGAATATCCGTGCAAATGAGAAATCCATATAGAAGCTCTGAGAAATCCAGATAAATAATAAGAGTGTCGACCATCTGTCGGGCTTTAATAAGAAGTCCAAATAATAAGAATGAAGGGATCGATTGATCCTGCATTGTTAGAGAATAATAGATTTCCAGGGCATAAATAATAATATATAATCATGAAATTTATCTTCTGTTAATCTCTGTATATGAATTGATGATTTTCCAATTTAATTTGTCTTAGTGTGCCTAGGTAATGGAATATTTATCCCATGCCCGTGCCTAGTTGTAACAATCTTTTGATCACCCATAAGTGCCTAAGCAATGGAATGATTTTCATCCCATAATCCTGCTTAGTTGTAGTAATCTTACTAGGATTACCTTGGTGCCTAGACAGTGGATGCCCCGTGAGGTCACCCATCTTCTTGCCTAGTTTTAGATGTCCCTTGAGGTCACCTATAATCAAACAGGCTTTGCCTTGTATGATTATTGTGCCATCATTGTTGGTGCCGACTAACCCTTAGGTTAGCGGTTACTGAAACTGACCAACTTTTAGCTGGTGGTTGCTGATGCTGACTAACCTTAATTGGTGGTTGTTGATGCCGACCAACCTTAGTTGGTGGATGTTAATGCCGACAAACCTTAGTAGGTTTACTGAATATATAGAGAGAAAAGAATTTTCCTGACCAACAGTCTGTTGGAGATAATATCATAACTGATGTAGATTTCCTTGGAGCTGAATATATGTTAATAAATATTTTTCCGAGCTCCATGATGAGATGAATATAGAATATGGCTCCGAATAAATATAAATAATGATTCAAAATAATAATAAAGGGTCTCGCTGATCTGTCGAGGCAAATTGCATAATGCCGAACAAGAATAATATTTTCCAAAACATAAGAATATGGTCGAGTACGTTATCGGGCCTGAATATAAATAGGAATGACCCAGACCAACTATCCGTTGGGGTGAAATAAATGTTGCAGATCTCTTCGAAACTGAATATACATAATCAAGAAATATTTTACTGAGCTCCATGCTGAGATGAATATAGAATGGATATAGAGAATTATTCATGTTTGAGCATAGATCAGAGTAATAATAAAATCAATAGCTCCCCGCTGAGGTAAAATTTCATAATGCTGAGCAATGATAATATTTTCCAGAAGTTTAAGATTGTTTCCGAGCATTGGTCGGCACTGAATCTTGTACCTGGGGAATTTAACAAGTTGCTCAAACATCTGTGGAGGATAAAATAATCTAGTCATCCAATCAATATATGATATGTATTCGATCGGGTAATAAAATATCAAAACATAAAATAATATGTTATGCCGTATGTCAATATGAGCAAATTTTTATCAGATATTAAAGATATGAGGCTTGATAATTTAAGTCTGGTAGCAAATATTTCTAAGTTGTTTATTCTGATTCCTTTAATCAGTAAACATATTTATAGATTTAAATATATTTAAGTACCCCATGTCAAATCTGAAACCCAAAAATTTAGCCGACCAACACTCTGATGTGGTGTTCTTCTTTGTCGACTAACATTGGCACTGTGAGGTGTCGCCTGAGTTTTCCTCTTTGTACAATGGTCCCGACCACAAAGGGTGGAATTTCCAACGATAATGGGCAACGGGTTAGAGGCAATCGACCCTAGATCCCATTGTTCGTCTGTCAATGAGTATCAACGGGTTCACCGAACTATGCAAGAGAAGTTCGACAATGTCTCCGACTAAGTAGGTCGGGAAGCCCCCGACCTGTGAAAATTTATCGCCAACCTGTTGTGAAGGAGCTCCCAATCTAGTTTTTTCGTCATACAAGAATCGTCGACCAACATATAGGAGCTGCCGACCAACAAAATGACATGTTGACTCAATAGACTTTGGTTGACCATTGATGTCGATCAAGACTATTTTCATCGATATTCAATAGGTGTTCTGTATAAAACTCTGGTGCCAGCAAAAGCAAAAGGAAGTTAATAAAGCTCCGGTATTTTGATCCCATGTCGTCGACTAGTTAGAAGTGGTCGAAAACTCCCAACTAACGAAAATCATATCACCGATCTTCAGTAGATTAATAACACTGGCATCAATCCTACCGCCGACTAGCTTTGATGATCGTCGTCCTATGCAATATATGTTGCCAATCAAGAGATAGGAGTTGTCGACCCATTGTAAAGAAGTTGCCAACCTGGTCTGGTGTAACAAATTAGGGATGCCGACCTCCGGAAATGTGTGGAACTGTATATAAATACCGACCAGGTATATAGAAGCTTTCAATCTTTCTCAAGAGGACCTGGTATTGACTTTGTTGGTCGGGGTAAATTTGGTCGCCGATGTATCTGTTTGTTGCATATAAATAATGGCTTGAGGGTTGAACCCATTTGGGTTGATGGACGAGGAGAGTTACTGGTTGAAGGTACTCGAAAGGACCATAAATAAATTCAATGTATGGAACCTTTCCTCTTTCAGAAGTTGAGAAGTCTTGACCAGTTTGAATTTTAGATGGGGCACTAATTTTGATGGTTTCACCACATAATTTATTTGATTTGCTACCATTGTGGTCCTATTGTTTCTGACGACTGGGTTTTTACCAAACCCAATAACTGGAGTATCAATATTCTCCATTAAAAATTATCTAAGAGGATGCTTGATTTATGATTGAATTTCGATGTTTTGTTCAACGAATTTTGGATAAATTTTCATTCCGATTCATAAATCTATTGTGAAGAAAATAAATAGTATCAGATATGCTTATAATGACACTGTTTGTATTTTTATTGAAAGAAGACCTCTCGGGATGTTTACCAAATTATCCATTTTCATACATCTAGAATATTGGAATTAAAATATTTGGTGTAATCCAGAAATCACGTGTTTTTCCTATATGAAACGATTTATATAAAAATTTTGGCCATGATATCCAATGTTTTGCAGATAAAAATTGATTCAACAGTTATGAGCATAAAATCACGATTGAATCACAAGATGTATGTATAATATATAATAAATTATGAGAAAAGATAGAGAAAACTTAGCGTATGATGATAATCTTCATCTCTTCTAATAATAAAGAAAGAATTCTTACGTCGAATTCCCACAGACGACGCCAATCTGTTGAAGACAAAAAATGGCCTCTGCCATTTTAGTGGCGTCAACAGCAAATAAATGATGAGGATGAGATTGAAGATGAAGATAACCATTCGCATCAAACATATAAGAGACAAAAGGTTTTTAAAGTGGTCCGGCTATGAATAAAGCCTACGTTCACTGTTATTTTATTCCCAGGAGTTTACAATAGCAGAATATGGTGGAGAGAGAGAGAGGGGTGTGCATCTTGTGTATCGTGTCTCTTACTTGTCCATTTGACTAATGAAATGCATGTATTTATAGTGATGGGAGTTAAAGATATACATGTCTTTATACATTCAGACATTTATATCTATATACAATGAATATAATTGTTGGTCTTCTTTGAGTTTCTTTGTATTCCTTGAGTTGGTTGGTATTCCTTGAGTTGGTTGGTATGCCGTGGGTTGGTTGGTATGCCGACCAACTCTCCTCGGTTGTAGATCAAGTATAAATATTTCCACGTAGGATGACAAGTGTCCTTTTCTGACTGGTCCGCGTAGACGGAGAATTTTTGCGTTAATATATATATATATAATATTATATATAAATATATATTTATTATATTATATATATAAACATTCGGGTCGGGTCCTTATCAGATCGGAGTCGTGTATATCCAGATCCGATCCATTAACTAATTGAGTAATCGGGTAATCGAATAATCGGGTCTATAAAATTTGTTCAGATCCGTTAATTCGAGTTCGGGTTAAGACTCGGTCCATTGACAGTCCTAACTGGAAGGATAACTAAGCCTAACATCCCTGTGGGTGGGAACTTAAAAGGGTTTGAAAAAGATTTTTTTGTATACGAGTCAGAGCCTAAAATCATCTAAAAATATTTTGCAAGAATTTAAAATGTAATAGTGCAGATGCAGCAAAATTGTTCATATTTAACTGGTGTCGCACTCACATGAGAATATCCTCACTCCTAATCTATAGTGCTCAGCTAATGCGTATATTTTAATTCCCTAGTTTTGTTATCCCGCCTAACAAGTATAATTACTTAACTTAGTCCCACACATTAACCTCTAGCCCAATCATGCTACACGTATTCTTACTTCGGTTTGTTTCTCATAGCTATCAAATGAGCTTTATCATTGTAATTCTCAATTATAAACTTATTAATACACAATTTACATAACAGTACACTAGTTATAATTTCAATGTTCACACATTTATTTTTTCACACATATACATATAACACTCTTGTATACATATATACATAGCATTCCCGAGATGTCCTTCCGGGTGCAATCCCTATTACGCTATCAGGCTCCTAGTATGTCACATACCACTCTTGGCCCACTGGGCTGAAATCTCACCATCAATCCTAAATCATAAACACATAACTAGAGGCGGTCATAGACATACATCCGTGGGTCATAACCATACAGTATTACCCCCACCGAACTCTAAACTCATAGACAGTGGTCATGCAACAGTCCTATGATCTGGGTTAACAATCCAACACTTGCTGGTCACGCCAGTGTGGACCGCCCACTACGCGTAACCTCAAACAATAGCATATCTAGATTAGGTATGTCATATCAATATCAGTTACACACACACATATATATATATATATATATATATATATATATATATATATGTAGGTAACCGGCTAATCATGCATATATCACTCTTAGCACTAGCCCATAATTCTCGAGTCTTCCCCAACTCCCGAATTTTTAAGTATTCACTTACTTATTTTAATTCTTAAGTTACGTTTTTTAGGCCACAAGACTATTCCACCCTATCTCGTAGCATAATTCTTTCCCAAATCCTAACCCGATTTTATAAATGATAACTCGAGTGTTATTCACCGTAATTCACTTGTAAATTCGTACCCGAATTTTACTCCTGTTTAACTCAAGGTAGATTATAATCACTCCTATACAATCCTAAAAGTCCTATGTCACCTATCGAACTCCGTAAACCAAGAAGAACCGTCAACGAACCTTGAAAAACCATGAACAAAAGAGGAGGCAACCATGTTGGGAAAATCGGTTTGCATGGCTTCTCGAACCAGTTCGCTCCTTGCCCAACGAATCAGTTCGGTCCACTTAGCAATAAGTCAAATTTTGACAAGTTACTTATTTCTTCCATGAATCATATGAATAATCAACACCATTAAAACCCAAAATATAAGCGTTCTCTCAATCCTAAATGTAATAGTACACAGTTTTATGTCCGGATTAACTCGAAAACATATCAATTCATGGGACTAACAATTGTTCCTCAAGGATCATTCACTTTCTCAACCCTAATTCAAGATTTCACAAATTCTCATATTAGTCATTCATTATCGTACCTTTATAATATAAATCATATCATATTTAACATGGGATTTCATTCAAATTGTTTTTCGATGAACTAATTCCCAAAAGTCCTGTTTTACATGCTTATCCCACCCAAAAATTTGTGTTCTTTCACCAAATTTTGATATGAAAGATTTAAACTACATGAACAATTAAAGAAAGATAAACACTTGACTTTTTCTCGTAAGAATTCTGATTTGTTCTCTTTAGATCTTCTTTAAGGAATGTAACTAGGCCCAGAATGCTCCAATTCCCTTCCCGAATTGTTCCTCCTCACTTTCTCTCATTTTTTCCTTCTCTTTTCTCTCCTCTCTCAAACCCTAAGTCTTTTGGATGGTGGAATGGATTCCCACTCCATCCACCTTCCCTAGATATAACTTTGAACTTCCTCAATCCCGAATTAGGTCAGGACCCATTTATAAAATGACCCGAATACCCCTTTATGAGTCCTGTTTAGCCTAAAAAGTCCCCGAAACCCAAATACAACTCCCAGATACGTAATTATAACTATCTTGATCCATTCTTAATCATTTGTGCACTAAAAATATCCATTCGAGTTATCATTATTACCTTTCCATCTCATACCCTAACATGTCCCTAATCGCGCATCCTGAATGAGATACCGTCAAACCCTTCCATTTTACTCACTTACAACATAATACCATTTGACATATTTTTATTTACTTATCATACTAGTAAATATATTTTCACATAAATATTATATCTTTTTCCCACTAATTCATATCTAATTATTTCTCATTTCAATTAAATTAAGTGCACACATGTAATTTAAAATGCTAAAAAATATGGGGTGTTACGTAAGGATGGAACACTTATCACACAAATTGAGAGATACTTGAAACATGTGATCGTTGACAAACACCTTGTGGTTACAAGTGCGACTTTGTTAGTGGAATCCATTTACTTGAGGCGACCCTAGAGATTGTGAAAATATGGAGTAATTAGATGTTGGAAGTTGTTCAAGAAGGAGACACTGTATTGTTCCACGCTCTTGACCTCCCCTGGATACATCAAAATGATCAATTAAATTGTAATTAAATTGATAATATCTTGAATAAGGGGACAATTCGATCACCTTTAGCCCAATGCCTAGCAATGGGGTGTAAGAAACTGCTCAAGAGAGCGGCACTTGTATAATTCCATGCTTTTTCTCTCCTCTACCAGATACATAAAAATGAATGTTTAACTTTTAGCAAGATGATTACCGACTTGACTAGGGAGATAGATCATTTATCTTTGGCTCAATACCTCTTGATTCATTATGTTCACGCATAAGGAAAAGACTTTATTAAGTTGAGTTGAGTATGTGTGGCATTGATGATGATTTCTAACCATATGTGAGAGGGCGTTATGAGAGTATAAATACTTAAGTTACACCCTCTTTAAATGGTCCTTCGTCAGATCTCGGATTAAACACTTCTCGCATAAATTGGTTAGTGCCTAGGACCTTTCTAGAGCCTCGCAAACATATATTCGGCTATGAGGTGTCGTAAACTATTTAAGAGGATGACACTTGTACACTTCCATACTCTTACCCTCCTTCACCCGATACATACAAATGGTTGATTAGTCGTTAGCAAGTTGGTTACCAGCTTGACTAAGAGGACCATTCAATCACTTTTGACTCAATGCCTCTTAATTCATTATGCCCAAGTGTTGATCAATCGATAATACAATTACAAAAATTTAATGTCTGACATTGTCGACGAGTTCAAGCCACACGTAAGGATGCATGGAGAAAGTATAAATACTTAAGTTATACCATTTTTAAAACTTCCTCTATCAGATCATAGATGAAACATTTATTATACAAATTGAGACATACTTACAACAAGCAACTTTTAACAACCTTGTGGTTATAAGTTTATCTCTTGTTAGTGGAATCGATTTACTACAGATGACCCTGGTGATTGTGAAAGGGGGAGTAATGAGGTTTAGGAAACTATTAAATCAAGGGAACCAGTTCTTTCATTCCATGATCTTTCCATTATCGACTAGGTACATCAAGATGCCTGACTAACTAATATCTTGACTAAGGGTACAGTTCAATCACTGTTGGGTCAATGTCTTTTGATTCGTTGTCCTCAAGAGTTGAGTAATTGATGAAACAAATTACGAATTTCATGTCTAACATTACTGATGAGTTCTAGCCATGTATGACCCTCTATAAAAGCTCCATTATCAAATCTTATATAGAAAATTCTCACATAAATTAAGAGAAATACCCACTTCGACTCTCTATCTATCCAAAAAAATGAAATCAAGTTTCTCTCTTGAAGTGTATTTATACTACCACACACTTGAAAAATAAAGGACTCTCAACTCGATTTATTTTTTGAAAATATAGATTTTCAGTTGTTATAGCCGATGAGTTTAAGCCACAAATGAGAGGGCATGGTGAAAGTATAAACACTTAAGTTACACCCTCTCTAAAAGGTCCTCTGTCGAATCAAAGACATAACACTTCTCACACAAATTGGTCGACGCCTAGGACTTTTTCAAAATCTTGAAAACCTATCTCCCATCATGACGTGGCATAAGATATTCAAGAGAGACACTTGTACATTTCCATGATCTTTCCCTTATCCAATAGATACGTCAAAATGACTGATTAAATGTTTACAAGTTGGTTGCCAACTTGACTAAGGGTACCGTTTGATCAACTTTGGCTCAATGCCTATTGATTTGTTATGACCAAGTGTTGATTGATTGTTAAAAAAATACCAATTTCGTGTATAAAATTGCCAATGAGTTCTAGCCACACATAAAGAGGCATGGAAAAACTATAATTACTTAATTTACACCCTCTTTAAAACTTCTTATGTCGAATCACGGATGGAACATTTATCACACAAATTGATACATACTTAAAACAATCGATTGTTGACAAGAACCCTGTGTTTGCAAGTGTGTCCCTTGTTAGTGGAATTTATTTACTACATAAGACCCCAATTATTATGAAAATGGGGAGTAATAAGGTATATGAATCTTTTTAATCAAGGGTAGCATTCGTATCGTTCCATGCTATTGCCTTCCTCTACCAGGTATGTCAAGATAAATAATTAAATACTATTGAAACGGTTATAATCTTGACAAAGGGGACCATGTGATCACCATTGGCTCAATGCCTCTTTATTCATTATTCCCAAGTGTTTAGCTATTGATAAAATAAATTACCAATTTCTTCTCTTACATTACCGATGAGGTCTAGGCACATGCAACCCTCTTTAAGAGATTCTCTATCGGTTTTAGGATGGAATACTTCTCATATAAATTGAGAGATATTTGAAGCAAAAGATTGTAGACAATAAAAAAAAACTGTGGTTGCAAGTACAACCCTTGTTAGAGGAATCCGTTTGCTTTATGGGACCCTAAAGATTGTGAAAATATTGACTAATGAGGTGTTGGTCTATTTAAGAGGGTGATCTTTGTATAATTCCACGCTCTAGACCTCCTTCACTAGATACATCAAAATGATCAATTAACCGTCAGCAAGCAAGATGGTTACCAGCTGGACTAAGGGGACTATTCAGTAACCTTTGACTCGATACCTAGTGTTAAGGTGTGGGAAGTTTTTCAAGAGGGAGACGCTTTTATAATTCCATGATGAAGTCCCAGGAGGATACAACTAAGAACAATTATCATTTTTTATTTTTTTTCAAAATTAAAAATATAAACTTAAACAAGTTATCCTAAATAAAAACATTGCACCAATTTTAAATAAGTTATGATTAAACTAACTAACAAAATTTTATCTGTATCCAAAAGCATGCATCTAGATGATAGCAGAAAAAATAGATCAATCACACAACGCGTTGATGTACAAGAGAAATTAATAATGGGAAAAATCTCGAACGACCCAGCCATGCAAATTCACTATGATAGGAATTTACACAAGTCGACATATGATTTATTCAATGACTTGACGCCCTTACAAGCCTTGATACCTCTTAGAACTTCAATCACTTCTTCACAGCGACAACGCATTAATCTACCCATGCAAGTTTTCACAATGTGTGAGTCCACACATGCCTAGGTATATACCGATCCAGGCTCAGCACCCGTCTACGGATATGGAACATGGACACACAGTTTCTTCATCTCAACACCACAAATAAGGAGTCCACTGTGTGTAAACAACAAACACGAAATCCACCGTATGAAGCATACTTAACCAAGATAATGATGCGTATAACCTTCTTGATGCCCTCAAAACAAGATCTTAAAGCATGTGGAAATATAAAAATTGGATCTTAAACTCTTTGGGTGAAACTAGGGTTTGGGAACTTTTGGATATGTATAGGAAAATGAATTTCGCCAAAAGTCCTCTTAAAATTGATGTTAGCACTCCCATTTATAGAAAGCATGTTTTTTGAGAAAGTTTGTTCGAACGAAAATAATACGTCATTCGAACAAAATTGCAAACTCATTGTAACATATCAAACATCATTCGAGCGAATAACTAATCTCTTTCTAACAATCTTCGAACGAGCTTCAAAGGATATTAGTTTTGTAAATAGATAAAACTAGTTTGATGTTTGTTTGAACGAACTGTAATTCTCGTTTGAACGGAACCCATAATGTTGTTTGAACGACTTTGAACAAAAATATTTTTCTTTTTTGAAAGACCATTTTAAAAACATCTCCAAATAAGCTTTAAAAACGAAAACAAAAATTAAAATTTCCAAGGATCAAAATTCATATGCATTAAGACATGAGAGATCCTCGAAAACATGAAGACAAATCATGGCAAGAAATATGACATGATATGTAATCTCCGAATCTTTACCGCTACGTCTTCAATCAAACAAGTCATAGGCTGGAAAGGTCAATAACTCAAAGCATAGCCTATGACTCAAAATGTTTTGTATATAATTAAACCAATACATACAAATTGACTAAATTGAAGATTTTCCTTAACAATCTCCCCATTTGACTATTTTGGGAAAAAATAAAAATAAAACACTTATGGGCCGTTAAACTCTCTAAAAGACTCAATCTCTGACCTCAAAAGGAAAAAGTGCATACGCTCGACAGCTGAACATGCTAAGTAGCTCTGCTCGCTAGTAAACTTTGTTGCATGTTGCAAACCTGCATACTTAAACACACCTTCAAATGCAAAGAGAATATAACAAGTGTAAAATTTGCATAAGAATAAAACTTCCCCATGTCTAATAATCCCCACATAGGTAAGACATCTCTCCCTAAGATATATATCTCATCATAAAGCTAAAGTGAAAGATATCATTTATCCCCCTTTTTGTTCAGTAATAGACAAAGAAAAAATGCATAGAACCATTTCTCCCTTATAAACCACCTATCCCCCTAAATGTGAGAACATGTGATACCAAGAGAAGTTAAGGAAGAAGGAATAATATCATGCAATAGTGTAAAGTGCAATAAAATACAACATGGCAAAACAAGCACAAATAATTCACAAAACAACCAATTAATATCAATATCGATGCAAAAATATGATACCAACTTGAATACCAAATGAAACATGAGATATCAATGTAAATAAGCAACAATAGATACCAAAACGATCATATATCATGCTAATTTGATTCAACGATAAAGCACATGGCAACCATGGATTAAATGCAAACGCAATGACTCAGAACAAAATGATACCATTTATATATAGATACAAAGTATACCGAAGACACACATGCACATATATATATATATATATATAGGTATAACCAACCAAAAAATTGATACGAAATACATAAGCTTTACACACTGTCATAGTATTGATGTGTCTAAACTGTGGGATGGAGTGAAAATGCATGAACTGGATACGAATTAATTACGACTTAATTACTCAAAAATGTTCCAAGGAGTTCTATTTCGTTGTAAAACTTTATCAAACTAAAATTTAGCCTTAAGTGACACATATAGTGAAATTAAAGAACAGACAAGCACAATACACACAACCCTAGAATATTGATAATTTTACAAACCAATAGTGTAATTATATGACAACATAATTAGGATTCATTATGCAAACTCGTTGATCTTGAACTACAATACCTTCAAAATATAGACAAATAGCATATATTTTTTCACTCAAGTATTTTGAAGATAACAGTTTTGAAAATTAATCAAACAAACAAACTGGCCTTAATATTTTCTATTGCCTCTTTTTTTGTAGGCTCTTGAAAATGGTTGCTTTACCGTAAAGGAATTAGATCCTTTCTTAGACCTTTCCTGTACAGTCTCATAAATTCATTAAAATTAAAAAAAACTCACGGTAAATGGTTCTTACATCCACAAATCCCCCATAGTCGGCATTTATGCATATGAATAAATTGATGGGAGAACATCTTAAGTAGCTCAAACATAACATAAAGGACCTACCTAGTTCACAAGGCTCCTTCTTACTGCTGGGTCTGGGTGAGGCAGATGTCAACTAGACTTAACCCCATATATGGAGAGGTTGTTCACATGTCTTTAAACCGATACTAACCGTAGCTTAGGCGAGGAAACTTATCATCGCACCAAGGTACGACCTCTAGCTCAAATATAACATGTGCAGTTACAACTCAAAAGAGCTCGTGTATGTGTGTAGAGGCATATACTACGTGAATCCATTAAAGAAAAAAAAGGCAAAAAATTCCATTCAAGCATGATTAAAAACATTATAAGCATTGAAAATCATAATCTAACGTCCTAAACATATGAAAACATAGAATGGAGTGGATTGAAACACACCAATATGCCACACAAAGTGTGTAAAACCAAACTTAACATAAATAAAAAATAATTTTGAGTTTTTAAATATTTTTCAAAATGATACGAATTTTAAAAAAAATCAAAAGACAAATAAATATTTTTGGATTTTTCTCAATAAGGCCTAATAAAAGAAAAATTAAATTACAAAATACTCAAACTAAATACAACTACCAAACACATATATCATGAAGTATGGCATGAGAAGTATTAGGTGCAAGTATTTGAGAATCAAAAAGTCTGACATGTAAAGTCTCCAAATCGGATTTCCTAACCCACATATGTGGGACCTGACACACTAGGATTTTGGGAACCTTGGTGACTCTAGAATTAGACTTTCTAGGACCGTTTCTAAGATCATAGAAAAAATGCCTAAGGTGACCTTTCTGATCGCAATGTGTGCATGTGTATACACAAGGAGGTGGATTAACCTAAGGGTTGTATTCTTTTAACATTCCTAAAATTATTGACTCTTTATAAATCATGGTGTTGGCTTTAGTAGTAGAAGCATCTTGATCGTCGAAGTCAATTGCACACTTATTATCTTTGATTTGCACGGTGCCTAACATTTTATCCAACCTTTTCGACCTAGATTCTAAATAAAATTTGACATGACTCGAGTCTCTCAATCTTTCTTCTATCTCTAATATCCAAGACTCGAGTAAATTCTTGTACTTTTCAAACTCAAGAAACTCCTTTTTCAAAACCTTCATCAAACCCCGAAGGCTATCTCTTTCACCCTCAACATTCTCTAATTTCTCCTTAAGTGTTTCTTATGCGCCCTAAAGTCCTCAATCAATTTAGCATTATTTTCTCACATGGCATGTTTTTTCAACTTAACTTCCAACTTCAAGTTATCATTTTTCACTTTCAATATTTTTGCATACAACTCATGTAAGGAAACTTTTATTTCACTCTCTTTATTCTCTTCTTTATCATCATCTTTGTCTCCACTCGCTTCACCGTCACTCACTTGGGAATTATAAAAAATGGCCTCATAAGTATCATGATCAGAATTATCTTCATGGGAAGCTTTTTCCTTGGGATCTCATGATTATCCATGAATTTATTACAGTTTCTCTCAACGGGTAAATTTATTCCCTCTTCGGAATCACTGTCACTAAGGGTGGAATTATATACTTTCGATTTCCTTCCCTCCTTCCTCCGTTTAGTGAGACACTCAAATGCTCTATGGATCTAATCTTAATAACTAGAACATCTATTCGACTCATCCCTCTTAAAATTATCATTATGATTTTTAGGGCATTCACCGGCCTTATTGTAGTAGTTTTTCTTGAACTTATTTATATATTTTGAATATTTTTTATACTCGAGAAATTTTCTAAACTTATTTGTAAACTTATCATCAGAATCGATGTCAGACTCATCATCCAAAATAAGTGTTCCCTCTTTCCGGACTTCCGAAGCAGTGCCCTTATTTTTCTTCTTCGTTTTGGAGGAAAACATGTCAAGATCATAAGGTTGAAGATAACCAACAGACTTTTTGAGTTTTGTAGAGTCAAAAGTATCCAAGGAATTCAAAATAGTCACGTTGAATTAAATCTTTCAAAAAAGAACCTTCAGATTTTCTTGATTACTCGACTTTTGGTTATTCTCTCTCCCAAATTTAAAGACGAGTTCACAATATCAGGCAATCTAACTCAGAACCTAGCGAAGATGCCACTTTCCTCCATCTTAATGGTTTCAAAAAGAGTGGTGAGGTTTGGAGTTGGAAGCCTTAATGACACTATTTCCTTCATGGGTGAGTTAAAGTACGTCACAGGCCTCTTTAGACATTTCACATGTCATAATACGATAAAACTCCTCTGGTGTGACCGAATAAAATTGAGCATTTGAACTTATTGAATTATAATTTGCGAACCTATGATGTTTCTCACTCCATGATTCTACGGGTTTGGAAATCATATACACACCAGATAAGGTTGTTGGTAGGGACCAACCATTAAGTATTGTGCTCCATACCTTCTCATATATCAGCCTAAATGTTGATTGCATACCCGTTTTTCAGTATGCATAATTAGACCCACCAAACATCGGTGCCCTAGAGACCGAATGACCTTCCGAATAAAAAAACAAAATAACACGATAATTTAGTGTTCCTACTCTGATACTAAGTCCCACGAGGGTAGGTCTAAATAACAAATGTAAATGTTTAATTTTTCAAAATTAAATAAATAAACTTAAAAAAGTTATCCCAAATAAAACTTTGCACCAATATTGAATAAGTTGTGATTAAACCAGATTAACCAATTTTATGTTTATCACAAAGCATGCATCTAGTTGATAAAAGATAAAATAGATCAATCACATAACACGGCACGTGAAAAATATTTTTTTATAAAAAAAATTAAGAACAACTTCAAACAAGTTTAAAAACAAACACAAAAAAGTTTCCAAGGATCAAAATTCATATGCATTCATACCGGAGAGATTATTAGAAACACAAAAAATAAATGTGTCATGAAACACGACACGATATGTAATCTATGAAATTTGATTGTTATGTCTTCAATCAAACATAACACGATATGTATTCTATGAAGTTTTGATTCTATAACTCAAATTGTTTTGTTTGGAATTAAGCCAATACATACAAATTGATTAAATTAGAAATTTATCCGTACACATGATATTTCCCTTCTCCACTAAATACATCAAAATGATCAATTAATTGTTAGTTTGTTGGTTATCATCTTGACTAAGGGGACTATTCAGTCACATTTGACCCAATGCCTCTTGATTGTTACGATCGTGTGTTGAGCGATTGATGAAATAGATTACCAATTTCATATGTGGCATTGTCGATGATTTGTAGCCAAACTCTAGAGGGAGTTGTAAGAGTATAAAGACTTAAGTTTCACCTTCTCTAAAAGTTCCTCCATTGAATCACGTTTTGAACACTTCTCACACAAATTGGTCAGCGCTTTCTCGAGCCTCGATCACCTTTGGATCATAAAAATTGAGAACATGATATAATTCGAGGAAGTGTTTGTTTATATCTACATTGGATGATGACATGGAAAATTATAAAACCATTGGACTATAATAATTAGACAAATCTTAACCCTCAAATTTTTGGAAATACACCTTTGCCCTATTTTATATATATATATATATATATATATATATATATATGTGTGTGTGTGTGTGTGTGTGTGTGTGTGTAAAGACACCTCATCCTAAAAACCCTTAAGCACCTCCTTAGGTCCCTAACACTCACTCATTCACCACAAACCCTAGCTCATACCTTGAGTACCGATCTAGAGGCGATCGGGCCCTCCCATACCTTCTTTTAACTCCGCTTAACTTTGTCATCTGAGTGAAAGCTTAATGAATTTTGAAAGGGCTTTGAATACCCTTTCCAATGGTCCACCCCATGCACGAATCGGCCTAAAGATTAGGATGAATGGTTCGTTTTATCCCGAAAACTAATATGGAGGAAATCGGGTGCTCCTAGCCTCGTTTGACTCGTGTTAACTCTTTAGCTTGAATGAAGATGAATGAGTATGTGAAGGGCTCTGAATACCCTTTCCAACGATTCGTCCTTTGCGCGAATAACGAATAACCCATTTTACTCCGAAGGGTCACCAGGCGCTTATAGGCCCCGTTTGATCAAGGTTAACTCTCTGAAATAGATGAAGCTAAATTAAATCTCAAAGGTCACTGAATAACCTTTCCAACGGTCCCTCTCGTACGTGAAGCAGCCTTACAGTTCGGACAAACGATGCGTTTTCCTTCAAAAATTTCATGTCTAGTGATCGACGGACACTTTCGGGCCTCTTTTAACCTCAATCAACTACAAAACCCAGGAGTGTCTCAGTGGATTCTTAAAGGGCTTTGAATATCCATTCCAATGGTCCACCGCATGTGCAATTCTAACATACGGTTCGCGTTTTACGATTATTTTTTTAAAAAACCTGCCTCAGACTACCAATTGGCAACCCCAGGACCCTGCCTATCGACAGTTTGTCTTGGGTTCTATGCCAATAAGCAAGTCTAGGACCATCAATATCGACACCCCCTTAGCCCTATAAATAGAGACCATGACCTAAACACACCTCAGAACCTCTGAATATCCCTCTAAAAGAGAATTCACTCGAATTCAGAGCTATTCTTTCCTTAAAAGTCCATTCTAACATTCCTTCCATCCTTTTCATACTCTTTTAAGTCAATTCCCACCCACCTCTTCAAACCACCATCACTTAATCTCGAGATCAGTGCATCTACAATCAAATTTACTTCAAGTCTTCACAGGAAGGTCAAATTTTTACCCCTTATCTTTAAATTTTCTTAATTTTGCATTAGTCACTTCATTTTCCTTTAGTACTTTACTTCACTACATCGTACGTCTTAATTTGAAACTTTTTATTATTAGTATTCTCACATACTTTATTTTCATAGAAAAAAACAAAAGCAAGAAAAAGCGGGTTCACTTGTAAATTCCAATTGGGAATTTCTCACCACATTTTCTCACACTAAAAAAATACCTTTTTTCTACACACACACGCGCGTATAATAAAGTCCCCGGTTGGATTTATAGGTTAAACCCCACCTCATATCATTTTTTAACTACGTGAACTTTGATGCCCTCAGGCTATCTAGGCGTCTTTGGAAATCCCTCAACTCGAGTCTTCCCAGATATATTTGTTACTTTATTCCCAACATATATTCATGATATATACATTTTATATGCTTGTTTGCTTATGTGTTGTCCGATGTACGCAATTATTCCTTCATAACGACCTGTGAATCGGCTAACACTTGCATTATTATATTTTTAATTGTTATTTTGGTAACACTCATAAGGATGACCTCGCTCCGCCTATTTCCATGACACGAGTCGAGCGATTCCATCCTTCATTTATATTATGCATATAATCATACACATCACGGAGTTCTACAGGAGAAGATTAACACATGACCATGAGAGACCGAAAGGGCGAGATGGAGGACTAATACCTTCCCATTACGTAACTTAGTCCCGGGACCCTTGAACTACTTGGTTTCACAAGCATCAGTATTGTCCTTGACGTTGTTCCCTCAAGGAAACAACAATTCTTTTACTTGTTTTGTGCAAAATAGGGTGGTGACGCTACCGGTACATATCATCTCACATCAATGATGTCCGAGCATACCGATAAAGAACAAAATCTCATGTGCATGCCATAAAGGGGAAGAAAGTAGGAATCCACCTCCGGAGACACCCACCCTCGGGATGGCCACAGTGGCAATTCCACTGGAGATATTATAAGAGGACTAGACTTTATTTTTACGTCGGCGTTATTCTTTTATGCATGTGTGCGTATGCACGTTCCTGTATGTTCCCTTTTCTCCTCTATTTACCTTTATATATATACACACACACACACACACACACACACACACACATATATATATATATATATATATATATATATATATATATATATCATTCTCCTATACACTTCACACACTTATACATACTCTCCATGTACACTTCACACACTTACACTTAGCTTCACTTTACACTTACATGCTTCACACACACTTAGAATATCCATGCTTAAGCTTCAATAGCACACAACTACATTTCCTAAACGTTTATATATGCTTACTTATACATCTCACACACCATTTGTAGTTGATCCATGTATAGGTTCACTATCACACACACTCATTTGTATATACTCACATGTCACATACTGTAAGAACCGAGAATTTTTAAAATCGACCCTAAATATCTACGGATACTGTTCTAACCCTTATAAAGTAATTAAAATCAAAGGTATTCTAAAGAAGAAAGAAATTATACTTAAAGACCTACAATTTTACTGAATTGACCTAAACCCCTTGAAGTTTTAGTAATTACAAAATAGCTCCTGAAAATTTCAAAGTGAGATAACTTGATTTATATTCTACCCCCAAACATCAACTTTATATCAAATGAATCCTTTAGACCTCAACTAACATAAAATCATAATTTCAGCCCTTTAAACTTTTTGAAATATAAAAGTACCCTAAACTTTATAAAAAAAACTGTACTTTTAAGGATATAAATGTAATTACAAGACCAACCAAGGACCAAACCTCAAAGTTTTATTATTTTTAGTATACCCCATGTCCACCTAGTGCATCACATCAGCACTAGAAGTTAAAAAGCACATGTGTAAACCATGCACACATGTGAGCTACATTTACCAACCTCAAAAACTTCATATAACTAGCTCAAATCCAACACCACATATCACCAATTGAATCCCCTGAGTATGCAGTATAAATGCCCCGCCATTTCAGTAGTTAAGACACACCTCAAACTTCAGTTCAAAAACTCAAAATTTCACTCAAACTAGGTATACCATGATTTTTATAAGTTATTTTAGTTCTTTCAATTCTAATTTCTTTCTGCGTAGTTAGTATACTTAGAACAGTCGTAATATACGAGCTTTTACATGTTGTACAGTGTAGGATAGAAAAAAAAATGTGAAAATACACCATTGAAACTTGAGCTTCAGTGGTGAATTTTGATATAAAGCTCGAAACTTTGATTTAAAGCCATATATAACTTCATTTCAACCTAAGGAACTCGAGTGTAATGATCAAACACCATGAATGCGTCTATTAAGCTCAAATCGATTGAAAGTCTACTTTGAACTAGGAAAATTAAAAAATTTAAATTCTCCATGTATAATCTATCTCAACCTTTGAAATCAAAACTAAATTAATCCTATATATAGCAGAAAACAACCCATGCTTATAAGAATCCTTGCCATATCCTTAAAATCCATGAATGTTAAGTCGAAATTTAAAAAAAAAATACATAGTTTTAGAACTTGAGATATACTTCATCTCAATCCATAAAACTTAGATATTCGGATTCCATGTGAAAAATGAGGTTGAGTTTGTCGAGAAATCATCTCAGTTGGTTTAAAAATGAAGAAGCTATTCAAGGTCAAAATTTAGAAAAATCTAAAGTCAATTGTCGAGGGGAAAAAGATGAAAATTTTTACTAGAAATATTGACTTAGTGCATGAGGGTGCGTGGCTAATCAGAAATTTTGAATTTTTTTTCAATATTTTAATTTTATTTTTCTAGTTAAAATTGTATAAGGTAAGGCCATGTTTGGATAAATCTAGCCTAAGTTATGGAAAAATGAGGTTTTAACTTAAGAATATTTTTTCAAAAATACAAATTGACCCTCCTGACTTTTTCAACTTATGAATTTGATCCCCAAATTTTGTCTATGAATACTTCAAAATATTTTAAGACAAAAAGTCCCTTGCACCAAAATTCAAAAGTAATCTTAAGTCCAATATTTTAAATTCCCAAAATATTTACAATTAAAACCCCAAAACTTTAAGAGATACAATTTTAGTACAAAATTGACTGACCTAATCCTAAACATGTACATACCCAACAACTGTAGCTCTTCCCAATATCCTCTTGTGATAAATAAAGCTGACCGAAATACCGAGCAAGTAGGTTTTTCCTACCTTTTCAATATTAAACTTTGCGTATTTGGCATACTGTTATTGATATCACTATATGATAGCGCCTATTTACTCTTAATGTGTGCAAGTTACTATACTGCCATACTACATATTTTGTTACATATCATCGGTATTTGAATTTATCATCAATATTTGAATTTAACTATAGATCAAGTTTAACCTTATCCCCTAGTAACTGGTATTATGTTCCTTATTGATTCAGCTACCCCTGCAATTTTTGTGCCATTATATTATAAGCATTAGTATTAACTAGGGAGTAGACTGACGTGTTATCCCACGAAACTTTCTACTTGACTAACTGGTCTCAGATGATTAAGAGCCTTGATTATTGCTACATATGTATGAGTGCCACTTTAATTGTGTGCATAGTCGGTTACTTTTTCCCAAAAGTTTTGGGTTAAATATTGATTATTATTATTATTATAGTTTTGCTGATGGATTAATTATTTATAAACCCTTAGTGAACTGGTATGTATGGGATTATTAGTTCAAGAATCCTTGACTTTCTTTATATGATCCTTAATAAACTAGTGATGAACCTCATTTTCTTAAATGAACTGATAAGTATGGGATTATTAGTTCCAAAACTTTAATGTTCTCTACAAACTGATAAGTATGAGATTATAAGCTTTTTCTTAGCATTACTAAAACACTAATTTTATATGTGAGTGCAAGAAATATCACAATAAAGAAATTCACGACAATAATCACAAAGAGCAGAATACAAGATCATACACAACAATGGATATACGTGGTTCGATAATTTTCCTACGTCCACCGAGAGGTTACTATTTTATTATAGTGTCTCTCAATGTTATTGGTTACATCCCTTTGCCTCGGGTCAGGGTTTACAATTTATAGAAGTATGAAATAAGTGATTAAATTCCAAAGAAAACTCAAACAATTTGATAGATAGCACGTAAGTGTCCCTGAATATCTCTTTGAGATTGTTGGTAACTAATTCATGCTTATCTCCACACATTTAAGCATACATTAAATGCACGTCCAACTAATAATCTAAATGTTTGGGTCGGGCAGTCAGTCTTATACACTAGGTTGGTCGGCCAATAGATTGGGCTTTTAATTTTGTCCCCACAATTTCCCCTAAAATCTTTAGGATAATGAGTTGGGCCAAGAGATTTTAAACATGTCCAAGGCCCAAGACTTAGAGTGGTGTGTAAAAACTGACATGGAATATTTTTTATTAATAAAGATTGTTAGGGCTGCGCTTGTCCTGAGGAGAAAACTAAGCGTTGAGATTTTCTTGGGGAGGCATGACTCATTATTTGGAATATATAAAACTTGCAACTTAACTGTTAGTTCACTATTTTTTGTTGTTTTTACGTGCAAACTTTTCCTCTAAGCTTCCCCTCCTGTCCTTTACTTCAAATCCTGAGCTCTTCTTCTTTAGTGTTCTTTAAAATCTTTGCCAACACTTGTAAGTTCTAGTTTTCACTTTCTCAGTTCTTCTCCTCTTCGAATTAGTTTGGAACTTGAGTTAAAGTTTTCCTTCTTCTGGTGTGCTAATGGCGAGACTTGATAATAAGTCAATTTCTGAGTTTAGAAAGTGTTATGGTATTCCTGACTGTGTAGATATTGAGTGTGCCCTAATTCCCCCAAATGTTCATGCTATGGACGATGGTCATTGGATTCATACTCTCCTGATTTCATAGGGGGTTTGAAATTTCCCCCCAATCCTCTATTTCTGAATTTCTTTAAGTATTTGCAAAATTTTCCCTGCCCAATGCACGCCAAATGTTTAGAAAATTGTAAATGGGGTGCACAGGGTAAATGTATTACATGGAACTAACTAAAGGCTTACTGAAATCTGCTACTGTTATGTCTTTTAGTGCACAAGTGAATGTATCTTATACTTGAAGGTGAGGAGTGATAATAGAGTCCTGGTGGTGAATTTGCCTGATTCCCATAAGGACTACTGGTTCGGGGTTTCATTGCTAAAAATTGGCAATATCCTCCCCAAATAGATGGCATAAGGTACATGGGACCTCGGATCCCTACCTTTGGGGAGGAATTTATAGGTTACTGACACTATCTCTTTCTTTGTTCTTCGCTTGCTTGTTCTTTTATTTACTTTTTTTTATTGTACTTTTCTACTTGTTTTGTAGCTAAGGGTAAGAACCGAGAACCTTCTCCTCATGTGACCTCGGATCCCTACCTTTGGGGAGCTAAGGTAATCTATTTGACGGTGAACATCCTCGCTCATTAGCCTATTTGTCGAAATACAATAACACCACTACCAACTTTATTTCTCAGCCAGTGGATAGAATCCTAAACTTGGAGCTTCCAGAGGAGGAGGTTGGTGGTCCATCTGAACCCATCTAGTTAGAAGAAGTAATGGAATAAGAAAGCGAGTAAGAGGAATGAGAATAAGGTGAAGTAGAATAAGGTGAAGAAGAGGTATCTGAAGAAGATATTGAGGAAGGAAGCAACAAGGAAACCAGTGAAGAAGAAGACATGTCCCCACCCAAGAGGAGGTGTTTGATTGTTCAAGATGATGATGATGATTTGATCTCTAATCGGATCAAGTCCTTAAAAAGGATGGAAGGAGACTCCCCTGTGGTTGGTGGTTCCAAACTGGGAACCAGGGGGAAGAGAGTGAAGTGGAATGGGAAAAAAAGGAGGAAAGGGAGAAAATAATGGGGAGTGAGAGAAAAAGAAATAGGATGAAAAAAATAGAGAATAGGAGAGGAAAAGGGCACATGATTTAAAGGCCCCTTATGTGACTTCTTCCCTTGTAATTGCTAAGGGTTCGAGTGTCGCTGACACCACCTTCTTGCCCCCAAGATTCTAGAGGGGGTTGTGCTCGCCGCAGATCACGAGTGATCAATGAGGATGGGGCCTAACCAGTTGGCCCTCAAGTTCACTCAAGGGCTTGCTTTGGTACACCCCATTTTTCTCTCTATTTTTCTTTAATTCTTCTTTTCAATTTTTGTAAATTAATTTGTGCCTCTTATTTCTTGTGTAATTTGTTAATGATTTTTCTATAGTGCGGCGTGGTCATGCCAACCGGCCGAGGATAAATGCCGAGTTAGAAATGACTCTGAAGAACTCCAATAAGGTTTTGGCCAATGTTAAGGCTGCTTTTGAGTAGGAGAGGGAGAAAGCTTTGGTTGCCCTTAAAGATAAGTCAACGAAGGATTTGGTCGATATCCAAACCGCTTATAATCTGGTGATCATCGACAAGATGAAGGTTGCTAAGGAAAATAAGGGGCTAATTGTGAAGGCCGAGAAGCTAGAGGGAGAGGTTATGACCGTTAGGGAAAGTGGGTACAACGAAGGTTGGGAGGCAGTATATGACGATGTTGAGCACCAAATAGATTACCTCAGGTAGGTGGGCTTCAATAAGGGCTGGGACCAGGCCTTGATAGCTACTGGGGTCCCTATAGAATCTTATTTTCTCACCCAACACATGTCATGGCTCAATCCCATGGCTATTGAGGAGCTTCTGGTCGACCAGCCTACCGTTCAAGTTGAGTGGGAGCCTATTGATCAAGCTATAGTGGATCTTCCTATTGACTAAGCTGCAAGGGATCCTGGCACGATCGTGATTGTGGACGACCAAGCTGCCAGAGCTGATAAGAAAGGAAAAGGGACAGCATCTTCTGAGCAGTTGGAAACCTTATAGTTTGTAGGATTTCAATCCTCTTTTTTTGGGTGATGTGTTGTAACTCCCCCAGATTTATACCCGCTTATGCTCGACTTTTGTTTAATGGAAAAGGAAGCTTTCCTTTTTTGCTTGTGTTAGCATTTTTTTTATGATCTCTGTGACTGATGTTTGTCAAATCCATTACCTGTTTTGTTGATCGTAGCTCATTAATTAAGATGAATATATTTCTCCAGATTCTCGATCAAGCAGATAGTTGGGTCGAACAACAGTGTCCAGTCTCACAAAGCTTTCATGAAGATCTATAAATCTTTAAAGATAAGGACCGAACAATACAAGAACCAGGTCGAGATGGTTGCGAAGCTAAAATAAAGTCTTAAAGAAATGGAAGAGATTGGAGCCTCAATTCAAAATAAAGTGGATGCCTTGAAGTCCAAATTCCTGGACGCCACTGAGGTCAATCAAGTGGTCAAGCTGATCCAAAAAGAAAATAATGGTCTGAAAAGGGCGGTTGCCAGGCTGAAGGGGAATATTTCATCAGGGTCCTCTCTAGTGCGAGAAAGGTCCTCTTCATCAATCATTGGGATAGTTCGAGCTGAAAACCAAGCTCTGAAGAGAGAGGTTATTGATCTCAAAGGAGATGTCCAACGACCATATACAATTGCTGGTGGACTTTAAAGAGATGTGATAAGGTTGAGGCATCTATTTTGAATGGGACCTCAATAGGACTAGGAAAATGGTTATGACCAGGGTTGGACTAACGCTCTGGAAAGGTTGAAGGAGGTAGAGGACCTAGCTTTTGCTTGGGGGTGGATCAGTGACCTTAGGGAGGTAAAAATGCCTAAGGAGTCTAACCTGTGGTATAAGTACCAGGTCGACTGTCCAGCTCATTGTTGTAATCCATTCTCGAGATGATAAATGGGTCTCAATTGACACTATTCCTATCCAACTTTTGGATCATTACTTGGAAGATACGAAAGAGGTGTTTGCCCCTCATCCAGATAATGGTCGGAAAGCGCGTGTTACAAACTATCTTGCTCTCCACCCTAGGCCATCTTAAGTCTTTTGTACATTTTGTTTTGATGTAAATGTAACTTCTCATTCTGGTTATGAAAAAGTGTTATTTATCAACTTGTAATGTTTTGAGCCGGTGTCGACTAAACATGTGTTAATAACTGTTGCTTTGTTGATTATTAGAGATATTTATTGGCCATATGGTACTGAATAACCATTCTAGTCCTTTCAATAACTAAGTGGATTGGTGCTTTTTTTTTTATCATTTTGGGTTTCTTCAACGATTAAATGATTTTGAAGACAAGTGTTAGCCCTTTATTTCCATATGTGCAAATATACCCCCAGTCTAATATGCCTTACCAGTATCATTTCACCTACTTTACCTTATAGGTTGTGTCGTCACACTTCCTTAGGCCTAAGTAAGATTATGGCGAGAATGCACCTGATGGATGGGTCGTCCTCCTGAGTAAGTTTTTAACGACCCACCAAGTTGGCGATTAACTTTAGTTAGCTTTATTGCCTAAAGATCTCCTATAGGGATTGTATTGTTATCGGGGCAACTCATGAGGCCTATTGTGTTAATAACAAAGACCTTAGGGTTACAGTAAACGAAACACTTTAACTAACTTATCATAATTACTATTAATCATACTCAGCATACAGTATTCCTTGATTGAAGTGAGTTGAATAACTCGTTGTAATTGTTGGAAGTTTTGCCATGCAAGAGTGAGCTATAAATTGGAAAAGGTGCGTAATGTTGAGATGTGATCAAGAAAGACTAAGCGGTCAATAAATAATGTTTAAGTGCGAGGGATGATTTGGCCTTTATTCATTGAAATAAGAATTGCGAGCAACATAAATTTAATAAAAATTTAAATGAGCTAAATGTGCTGATAAAGAAAACTAGTAATATAACTTATTGAGGTTGGATTTATTCCCTGCTCTTGGTATCTCCCTACCCTTCAGCGTTTCCAAGTGATAAGCTCCTCGAAGGCCGTCCCTTGTTATCTTGAATGGTCTTTTCTAGTTTGGCCCAAGCTTTTTATTTTATGGTTTTACGACAATGCCGAGGACTTTCTTAGGACATAGTCTCCTAATTGGAACTTCCTCGGATTGACATGTTGTTATATTATTTGGTCATTTGTTATTGGTAGGAGGATAATTTTATCATAGCCTTCTCCCTTCGTTAATCAGCTGAGTCAAGTTCAATGCATAATGCTTCATTGTTTAGACTTTGGCCGACCAGGGTAGTCCTTATGTTTAGGAGTCCTACTTCGAGTGGGATGATTGCTTCCATTCCATAAGTAAGTGAAAAAGGTGTTTCTCTAGTTGATCTCCTGGGAGTGGTACGGTAAGCCTAGAGAATATGGGGCAGTTCGTCCACTCAGGCACTCTTTGACCTTTATAATCTTTTTTAGGCGATTGGGCATAGTTTAATTCGAGGTTTCAACCTGCCCATTACTTTGGGGATATGCGACAGAGCTAAAGTGGTGCTTGATACCACACTCATTACATAAACCTTCAAAGAAATTACTTTCAAACTACGTGCCGTTATCTATTATGAGAGTTCTTAGGATCCTAAAAAGTGTAATGATGTTCTTCCATACGAACTTAACCATGTCGAAGTCAGGAATATTGACTAGTAGTTCTACCTCTACCCACTTGCTGAAGTAATCTGTACCAACCAGCAGATACTTGCGATTTTCAGGTGCAGTAGGTAGTGGTCCCATAATGTCTAGACCACATTGTGCGAACAACCAGGGACTTATTACAGATTTTAGGTAACTATAAGGCTGGTGAACAATGGGAGAGAATTTCTGGAATGTTCACACTTATAAACATAGGAACTTACATCCTTATTCATATGAGGCCACCAATATACCTCCTTAATTTCTCGAAAGTCTAGTGACCTAACCCCTGCGTGACTCCCATAAATACCATCATGTAGTTCGCTAATAACCTGATTGGCGTTGTGTGGGTGGATGCACTGAAGGTAAGGGCCTTTGAATGATCTTTTGTAGAGATTTCCTTTCGGATCGAGGTAGAATTGAGTTGCCTTTACTCTGAGACTGACATGATGGGTCGATCTCTAATTATCGGGGAGTATATCACTTTGTAAGAAGGCAATAATAGGATCCATCAAATTGGGAGTTTTCTTTGTGAAGAGGATTTGTTTGGTGGCTGTTTCCATCTTTATACTTGGCTGGGCGAGGAACCCTATATAAACAGTTCTTCTGAGATCGGAGTTCATGGCTGAGCTCAAGGCTGCTAAAGCGTCAACAGTAATATTATGTCCCTATGGTAATTGCTAAATATCAATCGTTTAAAATCATATCATCAACTCTCTTACTACAACTAGGTAGGTGTCCATCCTATCATCTTTTGCGTTAAAGTTCCCACTTACTTGCTTTGACAGTAGCTTTGAATTATTGAACACGTTGAGGTTCCTTTACCCTAATGTTTTTGACTTACACAAACCAGCGATCAGTGCCTAGTATTTAGCTTCGTCATTGGAGGCTTCAAATCCCAATATAATTCCCTGCTCAATGATAGTGTTTTCTGGTGTGATGAGGAAAATTCCCACTCATGCTCCCATGGAATTATAAGCTCCATCAACATATAGGGTCCATCTTTTTGGCTGTGCATCCTCATTTCTTATTTGTTCTGCTTTCGGTGGAATAATAGGGTGTTTGCCTGTAAATTCTTCAATAAAATTGGTAAGAACTTACCCTTTAATTATTATTCATAGTTAAAAGTGGATATCAAACCTGATAAGGTCCACTGACCACTTGTAGAATCATCCAGAGATGTTAGCTTTTGAAGAACAACTTTGAGGGGATAGGAAATGATCACCGTTATTGAGTGGGACTCGAATTAATGCTTTAGCTTCCTTGAGGCAGCCACTAATGCATGGGGAAGTTTTTTCAGTCACAAGTAGGACTGTTAGCCATCTAGAAGCATTTTGCTGGCATAGTAGATAGGGTGTTGCAATTTTTCTTTCTCGCATACCGGGACCGAACTTACAACATGTTCTGATACTGTCAGGTGGAGATGCAATGGGTATCCATCGTCAGGGATTACCAGTAAGAGGGGTTTGTAAAGGTAGGATTTAATTTCCTCTAAATCTCTTGAACAATCATTGTTCCATGTGAGGCATTTGTCCTTCTTCAGGAACTGGAAGAATGGTTGGCAGCGTTTTAAAGACTTAGAGAAGAAGCGGATTAATGTCGCGATCATAATCATGAGTTTTTGAACATCTCGCAGAGTTTATGGGGGCTGGACCTTGATGATACCATTGATCTGATTGGGGTTAGCCTTAATTCCTCTTTTACTGTCTAGATAGCCCAAGAACTTTCCTGAGTGGACATCGAATGAGAAATTACTTGCATTAAGTTTCATTGGATATTTCTTTAGGATTTCAAATATCATGGCTAAGTCCACAAGGTGGTTGCCCTTGTTCTTGCTCTTGACTAGCATATTGTCAATGTAGACCTCCATCGTGTCTTCCATCAATCTTTTGAACATCTTGGTGACCAACCTCTGATAAGTAGCCCTCGCATTTTTCAGGACAAATGGCATGACCTTATAATAATATAACCTGATAGGAGTTATAAAGGACATTTTTATCCTGGTCGGGACCAAACAATAGAATTTCATGGTACAAAGAATATGCGTCCAAGAAACTCATCCTCTCATGCGTTGCGGTAGCGTAAACTAATTGATTAATTTTAGATAATGGAAAGCTATCTTTGGAGCACGCTTTGTTGAGATCTATGAAATCGATACAGACCCTCTATTTGCCATTGCTCTTTCAGACCACTATTGGGTTGGATATCCATTTAGGGAAATGGACTTCCCTAATGGATCCTGCGTCCAAGAGTTTCCCTACTTCTTTTTTCACTGCTTTGGCTTTCTCCAGAGTTGTTCAGCGAGCCTTTTGTGTGATCGACATGAAGGTAGGGTCCTACGTCGGTGATGGCAGACTACATTAGGATCAATCTCAGGCAGATCGTATGGTTTCCAAGTAAAAATGTCAATGTTAATCTTCAGTAAAACAATCAACTCTCTTTTTTCTTGGTCGACAAGTGTGGTTCCGATATGAAATTTTCTCTCTAGAAAGTTATGATTGGATACAACTTCCTCCAGGCTTTTGATGTCCCTATCAGTGGGGTGGATCCCAGTCTCCTCCACTCCTGGTTGGACATATCATAGTTGCTATTTAGAGGGAACAACCCCTTATGGGTTTCCTCCATAGCATCTTTTGGTTCCTTCTTATTTTCTTTCTTGAGACAGATGGATGCGATGAATCATTTTCTTGCTTTTTCTTGGCCGCCATGAATTTTGACTACTCGTCGATTCGTAATGCACTTAAGCTTCTGATGGTAAGTGGAAGACACCTCCATCATCGTGTGCAACCACCCCCTGCCAAGGATATCATGATATAGGGACTCTATATCCGCCACTAAGAACTCTATGAGTTTTGAGATGTTGTCTGCCCTAACATGAAGGGTTTTGAAATGTTGTCTGCCCTAACATGAAGGATTATCTTTCCCAAATGGATTGTTATCTTTCCTACGAAGCTAACCAACGGGATTGTAGCCTCCTTGAGATCGACTAAGTTATGCTTCAGTTTGTGAAATAGTTCTAGGTACATTACCTCGGATGTGCTCCCATAATCCACTAAAAGCTTATCGATGCCAAATTTGGAATCACGAGGGATATCATAAGAGCATCGTGATGTGGGGTCCTCACTCTGATTAGATCTTCCTCAGTGAAGACTATGTGCTTGGTATAGTTAACATCTTGTGGTCGTCGGCGTTTGCCAGCTTGGATCTTCACGGGATTAATTTGAAATGCCTCCATTATGATTGTAACTTTTTTTTAGATCCATCTTGATGGCATTCCCCTGGATTTTCTTCAGGTCGGAAGCCCCATGGATCACTACGAACTTGTGTCTCATGTCGTCATCAAGGACATTATATGGCTTCTGCTTGCCATTGACTACGTCTTTATCTACTTTCTTATCTATGTACTCACCGATATGCCCATCTTGGGCTAATTATTCTAGGTGTGATTTTTGAGATATACAACTTTTTATTTTGTGGTCGCCCCCTTATGAAATGCACATCTCAGTGCACTATTCCTTTCGGTGGGGTCACCACCCATTTTTTTGTGCCATTTGATGAAAGATTGATCTTCGATCTTGCTCAGGATTTTATAAATCGGTTCTTTGAAGACCATATAGATAGTCTGGATCTCTTTTGTTGGATCCTCTTTGTTCCCATTCTTCGAACCATTTTTCCCCCATTCTTTCTTGCTTTCTTCAGAACGTCACTCTTTGCTCCTCCCTTACTCACTATTTCTCGATCGTTTTCCCCTGCATTAGAATGGACCACGTCCTTTACTTTGGCGTATTTCTCAATACGAGCCATAAGATCATCGATGGCACTGGTCTCTTTCTTGGTTAGGGATTGTTGCAGCAATGATGTGGTTGGCAAACTAATTTTGAAGGACACAATTTCAACTTGCTTTGAGAAGTCTTCCACTTCATTGAAAATTTCCTAATATCTTTTGGCATAGATGCGAAGAATTTCTTGCCGCTTCTTCTTCATAAATAGAAGCGACTCCATCTGCTTGGGGTGGGAGCTACTTGTAATGATGCGAGCAGTGGATGCCTCCACTAGGGCCTTGAAGCTTCTTATTGATCTATGGGGAAACTTCTCGAACCACTTCTATGATACATCGTATAGGCTATAGGGAAAATACGACATATTAGAACCTAGTTGTCGATCCATAGAGTCATGCCTTGCCTGTATTGTCGAATATGGTCGATAGGATCTGTCTTCCTATCTTAAATCTTAAATCTGGGGATAGCAAATTTGTTCAGGGAAGCTTCCTCTTCAATATTCCTTGAGAAAGGGGATTTTATTTGGTTGTTGAGAGCTCTTCTAGCCAGGTCCCTGGTCGACCTATCCCCTTAATGAGTAGAATGTTGGTCCATCTCTCTACGAACTAAAATCTTAAGATCTTCGTCGCAACGATAGTGGCTCCTATGATGCCTATCTGGTCGGATGCGCTGGGATCGATCACATTCGAATCTATCTTCATTATGCTTGGAGATTATTCCTCGGCTACAAGTATTACTCGCTTAAGGACTAGGAGTTCTTGTACGGCGCTTCCTTGTGTCCCCATGGAGACCTCTCTCCATTCTCTCAAGTTGCCTTTGTAGAGGAGTATTTTCTTCTATTTGGAGGTGTGTGGCCTCCTCTTGTTCTTGAAGCGTATAATCATAAGCATCGACCAACCTGGAGATCTGTGAAAACTTAGGAGGCCATTGGCTCTTTTCATAAGGTTGCCTTTCTTGGCGAAACCTATAATTTTGTGGCTAGCGAATCTCTAACCTAACCCTTGGTGGGATTGGGTCATCTTGAACATCGCCGACTTGAGGAAGGTTGATGTTGTGGTTAAACATGACATGCTTTCTGGTTACAAATATTTTCACAGGAATAAAAGTCGATTCCCACAGTTGGTGCCAGTTGTGATTGCAAGAAATATGACAATAAAGAAATCCACGAAAATAATCACAAAGAGCATAATGTAAGATCACACACAACAATAAATATATATAGTTCGAAAATTTGCCTACATCCACGAAAAGCTTATTATTTTATTATAATGTTTCTCAATGTTCTTAGTTACATCCCTTTGCCCCGGGTTAGGGTTTAGAATTTATAGAAGTATGAAATAAGTTATTGAATTCCATAAGTAACTCAATCGACTTGATAGATAGCACTGAGATTATTGGTAACTCATTTATGCTTATCTCCATGCATTTAAGCATATGTTAACTACATGTCCAAATAACAATCTAAATGTTTGGTCTGGGCAGTTTGTCTTATGCACTGGGCTGGTCAGCCAACTGATTGGGAGTTTAATTATGTCCCCATATTATACACACTTCAACTATCACCTATACATATATACTTGTTATAGAACTAGAAGAACCTGGTTAGCATATTTGTGTTAATTCTTTTTTTCTCTAGATGATCCCGGAGAAAGTGGATAATATCTCTTCCCTATTAAAGATAGATATCGCTCACCTGTTTGCGTATGTGACTGTGTGGGCAGAGAATAAGCTTGATGGGAGCAAGGGGTGGCGCTTTTCGATTTTCTACATTATAGTTTGTACAAAAAAATGTAACTCACCCCTACAGTGGTACAACCCTATGTAAAACTACTTAATAATGAATAAAGTCATATTGTTCCGCCTTAACTTTAATTTGTTACTTTATGTGTACTTCTTGTTCATTAATACAAAAAATCAAGGTGTGATAAGTTGGTATCAGTGCAAGTTTTAAATTTAAACATATCGTCGGGTTAGCATTCTATACGGGAAAGAAAATAAGATATTAGTTATTTTATCTTTTCGTAACTTCCTTTGTTAATATTATTATATGGCAATTCCATTTTGCAGTATGGATACATAGGACACGTTCTTATTCAATATAGACATCGAACAAAATAATCACTAGGAAACCCAAGTTAGAAAATACACATTAGCAAAATTAAGAGAAATGATTCTTGCGGTCGAGGAGGATTGGGCAGGCGCGAGTAGTGATGTCAAAATACTAGTGCTGACGAATAGAGTTCTAGTGGATATACAAGTCATGAGGAAAGTGTATGATTTCGTGAATGACCCGATAATATTTCAAGAAGCCATAAATCTTGCACTTGCAGATGAGACACAAATCCACCGATGTATCCTGATGCCACATCCAATGGTGACTATTCTCTGTGACGCCCCTCCTAATTAAATACCGGGTGATCAGTCCTTTATTAAGTTATAATCAAGGTGAACGGTTGGTTCATTCTTAGCATCACTGTCGCAAAAATAACTTTTCCAATTAAACACCCTAAATAATTTAGCTAAGTGTCAAAACCATTTTTTATGACATCAATTTCCAAATTTAATTAAAAACTAATATTTAAAACTTTACATAATTCATAAATTAAGAATTACCCAACAACTATACTGGAACAAACAATCCAAATAATTAAACATCCAACTAATTAATTCCAACTTTAAAACTTAAAGAAACACATCCTGACAGTAATAAATCCCAAATTATAAATACTGAAAATAAACGAATCACAATCTCTGATAAAAATATCTGAATAATGGAAAAGTGCGACACATGCCCAACTGGATAAAATAGTGCTAGAAGTGGAATAAAAAATGAGGTCGTCTAAGCAAGAGGCCTGCAACTCCCACCTAAGCTGCAGCGCGTTCCTTCCAAAGGATCCTATGCAAGACGCCCCTGTGGCTGGGCACCTGTAATATATACATATATACAAGAGAGAAGAGAAAATAGGAAACGGGTCAGAGCCCGATTGTAAAAAAGTTTAAAATTTGTTTAACAAGTATTTAAAATGCTTACCGGCTAATGTAACCAACATATTAGTGCAGCACTCCCTTGAGAAATTCTCACCTATCTTCTAATGTGCACACCTATCACACTAATATTCCCAACAGTTTAACTTATCTTAAGTTACTCGTCAGGTTTCATACTGACAATTTCAAATGTTAAGGAGGTTAATTTTATTTGAAGGCAAAGTTCTCACATAAGCCTTATATGATTATAAAGTTTCTTAGTAATATAACATACTTTTCAAAAACTTATTTCCAAGTTGAAATAATTATTCATTTCTTACATACCATAGTCACAGTAGGTAGTTCCCAAATTCCAGATTTAAATATATATATTAAATACTCATATAATATATATATTCTAACAGCACCCCACATAAAATTTATGGTGCGGGCATACTCTGCTATCCAGTCCCCGTATCACTCATCCTAAGTAAAATACAAATTTGGAATCACTCTCGAACTTTATTAACACAAAATAATACAAATTGAGGAGAAACATAGTTCCAAGTCACTAAGAGGTCAGCACATACCCTCACGTCTCTTCGGACCGTCTGACTATCGATCCGATAGCCTGTACCAAGGATTCCTATGTTCTAGGGTACGAGTCAATATCCCCCCATAAAGGTCCCATCGAGATAAGACTAACCCATCGCGGTAACCTCAGGGATAGCAAGTAGCGCGGGCATGATTTTTACACGTATATAGTATATGCATAAACACAGTCATATATGTATAGTACTATTTCCATATCAAATTTAGGTATACTCTCACGACCCATAATTATGATATTTATCCTTATTACTCATTATTTAGTTATCACGTATAACGGTTTGTCTCTTATTCTTATTCATGGGATTATTCCAACTTATTACGTAACACTCGTGGATTCCTATCTCCCTAAGTGTAATTTCAATAGGTACTCATTTATATTACAACATAACTTCCTTACGAGCCTCACCCTCTAACACACGTTCCCATTATCCCTTATATGTAAAACACCCCCGTGAAATGTTATTCTCGCCTTACATCAACGGTTCCATATATTTCTAAAGTCCCGCTGGTCTTCTTTATATCCCAAAATATTCTAACATTAATAACCAAGAATGTCTAATCGTTTAAGTTGGAACGACCTATTAAAAGGGAATATGAATTATACAGGAGGGGTCGATCGATCGATGGCAGGTGTTCGATCGATCGATGCTCTAGGGTCGATCGATCGATCAAGCAGGTATGGCAAATCTGACGAATTTCCAGTTACGGGTTTCCTCTTCCAAAATCATCCAAAACGATATATTTGACTACCAAACACCCAATAATTTATACTATAAGTATTATAACCTCAAATAAGTGATTTCCTACGTCAAGCCTGCGGATTTTCATCATGAATAACTAATTAAAAGGGCATAATCCATAAAAACATCAAGAACCCTAATATTTCTTTTGTTTAGTTTCTTCCCATTCTTTTACCAGATTTCGGACTCTTTATTTACTGTAATTTCGTGGTTCAATCTCTAAATATGAATTGGGTTTCCATAATACATCTATTACTCATACAACATGCGAATTTACATCTCCAAAATAGGTTTTTCTTTCCCAAAAACTAGTCCTAATCAATCCTAGGCTAATATAATTGGAGCATTAACTGAAATAGAGCAAGATAGATACTTGCCTGAGAATTTTTTGTTCAGATTTGTGGAGATTTTGGTGTGGTTATGATCCTCGTCGTACGATCTAATGTTTGGCGGCGACGGCGGTGCAAACGGTGGAGTTCTTGCCTAGAACTCCTTGGAAAACCTCTCCTCTTCCTCTCCAATGGACGTCTTTGGTTTATGGTGTTTCTAACCCTAGAAGGTGACTCTTACCATATGATATTCCCTTAGAATTTTTGTGGGTTTTCAGGCCCAAAAATGTAAAATGTCCAAAACCCCCTCCCGGGGTGTTAATTAGACCTAAAAACTCCCCGAGACCCAAACTAAATCCCCGGGTGCATTATTTTGACTATCTCGACCCTTCCGGACACATTGACGCACTCAAAATGACTATACGGGTGACTTATAATTTATTTACTTTTAATAGTCCAAATTTAATCCCGACACGACACAAGCGCGTCCCGATAAATTTCCAAAATTACCAAATTAGATTCTCGTGATAATTTTACTCATCATAAATACACCACTTACTTTACCCATAAGTAACTTATAACAAAATAGTTACTAACTCTCATCACGCTAGTAAGTATTTAAATGATTTTCCGGATTATTATTAATTTAATATCTCTAATTAAATTTAATAAATCCCCAAAATTTAAAAGTCATAAAATACGGGGTATTACATTCTCTTGTTACCATACATGATTCAACTGATGGTTCAGATCAGGGTGATTATTCAGTTAGTCCAGCTCCAGTGATGAAGCTATTATCCTTACATAAAGAATCCAAAGTTAAAATTTGTCTCAGTATGGATCATATAGTAAAATATTGTAGATCATATGTTATACTAAAATTGTAAATGCACTAGTATAGATTGTGATATTTAATGCCAATGTACCATATTACTCATCGTGTGAAATATAATAGGCTTGTGGCTTATTTTTGCTTATGATTCTTATTATTTAGATTGATCTACCATTTAGGATGGTTATTACTTGAATTCCCTCCATTAGAACTCAAATTGAACAGACTCAAACTGACGGAATCATGTGATGTCTTCATGAACTTATTTCTTTATCCCGACAACAATAAACAACTCGTTCTACTCCAAACGATATTTCTGAATAGATTCGTAGAATGAATGTTCTTAAAGAATTTCTAAGGAAACGACCCCCATCTTTTCATGGAAAGTCAGGTGCCAATGAAGCTGAGAAATGGATACACTAGATTGTAAAAATTCTAAATGGAGCAGGAATAACTACTAAACTTCGAGTAACTTTAGAAGCCTATATGTTTGAAGGTGAAGCTGGTTTCTGGTGGCAAACAGTGTCGCGTAACCAGAATGTTGTTAATTTTACTTGGGATCAATTTGAGAAAATTTTCTTTAAAAATTAATTTCCCGAGACTGAGCTAGACCAACGAACTGTTGATTTCTTAAAATTACAACAAGATAACCTATTGGTAGCCCAATACGAGGCTAGGTTTATCGAATTGTCTCGTTACGCACTGGAATATATAGATACTGATGTAAATAAGTGAAGCATTTTGAAACGGGATTACATCCGAGAGTTAAGTATTCGATCGTTCCTTTACAAATATGTGAGTATTATCAACTGATTGACGTTGACATAATCCAATCTTCTCCCCAACTATCAGAAACAATCATGTTGTTAGGACTCCATCTCATTCTAGACCTCACCCTTATTCAAACTCGAGTTATTCCCAGATTCGTCATAACACAACACGTTCAGCAAACCGTTGTCATGAGTGTCATGGAGTAGGACATATTCGACCACAGTGTCCTAAGATATAATCTGTTTCAATCCGTTGTGAGTAAAACAAACCCTCCCAAAATCCAAAATTATGGCCTTTTTTTTAGAAATATATTTAGAGAAAAAGCCTCTCTCGTGGCATATACAAGCTTTATTTCTCTAAATCCTAGATGATAACTAGGGAGCCAAACAAGATATCAAAATAAAAGCTGAAAATGTGGGGCTTTATAGACACCCCCATTACAAGAGCTAGAGAAATAATCAAACTTGGGGATTTATAATATCCCCATTACAATAAAATCCTACCTATTTATGGAATCTTTAGAGATTCTAATTGAAGGAAAATTACACTTGTCTAAGTTAATGAATCCTCTAGTTAATTGTGGAAGATCTTCAAATTTTTGGAAATACAAATTAACTCCATTTTTTACTCCAAAATTTTCTAGAGAATCTACAACATAATTAGCCTCTCTATGACAATGAGTGAAATTAACCTCCATATTTTTAACAATAGAGAAGATCTCATCAATGATATGCATAATTTTCTAGGGAATATACCTTCTATTTAAAGACAGAATATTAATAAGAAGCTGAGAATCAGATTCAACATCAATATTGTTGAATTTATTCTGCTTGCATATTAGAAGGCCAGAGAGGATAGCCTGAGCTTCAACAACATTCTTTGATGCAATGCCTCCAAAATCTGAGAAGGCCCATATGAAATCCCCTATATTATTCCTTAGAATACCTTCATGTCCTGAAGGACCAGGATTACTTTTAGAAGCTCCATCAGTGTTAAGTTTCCATTTATCTTTGGGGGGATAAATCCATGATAAACTTTTTGTACTCCTTTTTTGAACCAATTGTTCTTATTGAGAACAACTAGGACAACTCATGGAAAGACTTACCACATTTAAGACGATGAGCTGCAGTAATGGCTTGAGAACTTTAATATACCTCTTGGAAAATTTTGGTAGCTGGAAATATGGTATCTTCTTGGATGGACTTATTTCTATGCTTCCATATCTCCCATATAATGCAAAAGGGGATGATTTCGACTAGGAACTTAATGATCGAATTAATATAGATTCTATGCCACCATTACATAAGCATAATGTGAAAAGATGAAAAAGACAACTTGATACCAATTAGATTAGCAAAGTGAAGCCATACCTCCCTAGCTATAGGACCTTGTATAAAGAGATGATTTAAGTCTTCTGAGTGAAGGTAACATCTGCAGATGGAAGGAATTTTGATGCCAATATTTTGGAGGTTGTCTTCTTGAGGAATTTTATTAAGAAGACACCTCCAAATAAAGATATAAATTTTTCTAAGGATATAATAGTCCCAAATATTTTTGAAAAGAAATGAAGAGTATTTAGATTGTTTAATGATGTTTATAGCTGATTTAAAATTGAAGAGGCCACTTTCTAATGGAGTCCAAATTTTCTTACCAGCTATATCTGTTATATACTTATCAATTTCATGTAGTTAAGTTTTAAAGTTATTGAAAGTTATTGAGACATTAGATTTAGAACCCTTTTATATCTATTTCTTAAGAAATCATTCAGTAAGTTATTACCGACTATGTAAGGCCATCCTATTCTCCACTAGAAGCTAGAAGCTTTAGTAACATCTTGCAGGCTTCTTATACCTAGTCCTCCCTCTTCTGTATTAAGTCATAGATCTTTTCATTTACACCAATGATAATTATGACCAAATTCCCTGTGATAACCCCAAAAGAAGTTGTTGAATATCTTTTTAATTCTATTAAGGATAAGTTTAGGAGGGTTTAGGGCAGCTAAGGTGTAAGGACACAATTCTCCAATTGAGTCTTAATATAGTTTTGGCTCAATTTCGGACAAAAACGTTTATATCATAGGATAGTGTTCAACTGTACCAATTCAAGCCTATGATGTGTCTAGTTGAAGACGTAGCTGCAAAGAGTATAAAGCTTCATCAAATGCCGAGTTTATGTGCCTCGTTTCTACGTCATCAACAGTGATTCCATGCTCCCAAGGTATGAATGCATTTTATATAGATATAGGAGCTTGGAACAAGTTTATTGGGTGTTAGGTTTTAAAACTGTGTTTTGTTTTCAGAAAGATTTCTATTAAAAACTTTTATATAAAAGCATATGAAGTTTCTGGACTAAAAATGAAATTTTTGGAACTTTCTGTAAGTTCGTTCGAAGTGTCGTTTGAACCACAAGTCATTCGAACGAGTTTGCCAACGAGTTCCCATATTGGCCAGTGAAACTTCGTTCGAAATGTCGTTCGAACGAGATTGTTGTTCGAACGAGATTTCTTACGAGTTCACACTGGAACTTCGTTATAAGCCTCGTTCAAACGAGATGTCATTCGGAAAAAAATATCATTCGAACGAGATTTCAGGTGAAATTTTTTTTAGCAGTTTTTACCCATGTTTCCCACTTCCTTACCCCACTAACGTTTGACAGATTATTATAGTGCGGGAACCAAAGTTTGTAACTTAACTTTTTCATAATATTCTAACTCCTAGAGAGAGGTTTGAGAGTTGATTCTTCCAAGAAAAAGTTCATGAGTTTGAGTGTTTATTTTATAAAGAAAAATCCTTTAAACACTTAGTTACACCCATATTTTCTTCTTCCAAGTTCATATATACATATACTTTGCTTGGAGCATTTTAGCACCGGTTTATCTCTACCGTTTGAAGAGAAGTTTGGGTTTTCTTCTAAATCCCTCAAAGAAGAAGAATTGTTTAGCTGCGGCTTTCTCACATGGTGAAAGGCACCATGTGTGGGTGACGGTGTACCTATTGTCCGATCGGTGGTTCTGAGATCGCGGTGGAGCTCCGTGGTTATCCTCTAGGTAGAGGTGGTTACAAGAAGACGTGTCAAGGATTGAGAGGGTTCGAGTTGAGGAAGTAAGTCATCTGTCTTGTAAATGTAAATTCTGTACATAATGGATTTGAGGCTAGGGCCTTCCGAGGTTCTTTCCTGTTGTGGGTTTTTTTCTCGTACATCACGACGTAGTGGATTAATTATTTATTTTATCTTTTGTAAAATCACCTAGAACGCATGCTAAGGTAAAAAGATAAAATTGGTTTAATTTAATCACTATACGTTTAATTTGGTGCAAATTAGTTTAATTCAAGTCATTTAATTTAATTGATAAAATTGGTTTGGCCTAACTTGATATAATTGAAAATTATGACTTAGGCAAATTATAGGACTTTGATTAATTATGTTTAAGCGAAAATATTTTTAATGGATTAATTTAATTTCACTTGGTTTAATTTTAATTTGAAAAAGAAATTAAAATTTGGTAATTCGTTTTTATTGAACCATCAACAAACACTTCCGCATATCTATTTCAAAGGAAATTACTTTTGTATTTTAAAATTGGGGGCCCTCGGGAGTTTCATAAGGTATGTAGGTAAATAAAGTTGAGAACAAATTTTAAAAAAATAACTCTACCAGCTTGAGACAGGAATATGGATTTCCAACCATCAACTTTAGTTATAATAGTAGCAATAAGGCTTTCAAATTATATAGCTTTCTTTCTACCTTTGAAGAGGGGACAACCAAGGTATTTTATGGGACTATTTCCTTTATATAAACTAGTGACATCTTTAATGATATTAAATATAATGATAGAGCCTTTAGATTTAGTGTAGAACTTACGTTTAGCTTTATTTATTAATTGACCAGAGGTAGATTTATAAGCATTAAGGAATTGCATTAGAGATTTCAAGCCTTTCTTAGTGCCTTGAGTAAATATGATGATGCCATCTGCAAAAGCTATGTGACTTATGAGCTTACATTGTCAAGGATGAGAGTAAATGACAATATTACCATTTAGCATTAGGTGATGTAAACTTCTGCTAATCACTTCTGCACAGATCACAAAGAGACTAGGGGCTAAAGGATCCCCTTGCCTGAGGCCCCTGGAGGGCTTAAAAAAGCCAGTAGGTTGACCATTGATTGATATATATATAACCAATTAGAAGATATAATTCTCCATATGGTATCTATGAACCCTTCACAAAAACCAAATTTTCTTATGACTTTTGTAAGAAACCACCAAGAGACCCTATCGTTAGCCTTAGTCATATTTAATTTAATAATGACATTATCACCTATGTTTTTTCTATCAATAAAAAGCAACATTTCTTGCCCTAGCAAGATATTATCAAGAATGTTTCTCCCGTTTATAAATCCTTATTGATGAGGGGATATCAAATTAGGAAGTAATACACCTAGTCTGGTGCTGATAATTTTAGAAATAATTTTATTACTAAAATTACACAAACTTACAGGTCTGTAATCTTTATAATCAGTAGGATGTTTAATTTTAGGTATAAGGTGTATGTTTGTTACTCCCCGGCTTTTGGGGATGTCTCTGCCCAAAAAGAAAGCTTGGATTGCTTCAATTAGGTCTATTTTTATGATATTCCAACATTTTGTGTAAAAATGGCCATTAAATCCATCAGGACCTGCTTGACTATCAGAATTAAGAGATTATATGGCAGTATAAATCTCTTCTTCTTCAGGGACTTTAATAAGATCAGAGTTAATGTTATTAGGAATAATTTTAGGGATGATATCAAGAAGAGAAGAGTTCTCTTAAGTACCTTCTTCAGTATGAACAGTTTGAAAATAGTTAGCAATGACTTCATTAATTTTCTCCCTAGAATTCTCCAAAACACCCTGATTATTTTTTATTTTTGGAATGAGAATGTGTCTTTTAGAGTTATTAACAATAGCATGAAAATATTTTGTGTTTAAGTCCCCTTCTTGACTCCATTTTATCCAAGATTTTTTACTCCAATATTGCACTTCACACTTAATAGCCCAATTAAGTTTAGCTTTGATTTCTTCCATGGAAGCTCTATTCTCCTGAGAGGGATTCTGCTGATAATTATCTTCTTTCATGAGCAACTCATCTTCTGTCTTGGAAACGTATTGAAAAATATTTTTAAAAGAGTTTTTGTTCAATTCTTTAAGATCCTTTTTAAGGACTCTTAATTTCATGGAAAATTTATCAACGGGACTGCCAGTGATATCTTTATCCCATGAATTTTGAACCACGGTTTTGAAATCTTAATGATTGGGCCACATGTTTAAAAACTTAAAAGGTTTAATGATGTGATTAGATATTTGGTCAAATGTAACTAGTAATGGAGAGTGATCTGAATAATTTTTATTAAGAATTTTAACAGTGGTGTGAGGAAATATAGAAAGCCATTTTTTATTAATGAGCCCTTTGTTTAATCTTTCCCAAATCCCAAGTCCTTAATATTAAACCAAGTAAATTTAGTGCCTATGTATCCTAAATCAATAAGCCCAACATTATGAATACACTTATTCAAATCTCATACACCAATAATATATATGTCTCTGCCCCCTATTTTCTCATTACTGTCTACTACAGTGTTGAAATCTCCTATTGTTATAAAGGGATCATTGAACCAAGTATTAGAGTTATATTCTATACTATGCCATAATTCTTATCTTTCTAATCTATTGCATTTAGCATATACAATGTAAATGAAGATTTTATTTGGAATTATAGGACGTGATACTTCCAGAAGAACATTTTGATCATTAACAAAAATAATTTTACACCTAATATCATATCTCCAAAGCCACCATATTTTATTACTGGTATTAGCTTCTCCCCCATCAAAATTAGAGTTAATTTAAGGTTATCAAGTTTTGCTTTATCAATTTTTGGTTCAAGAATAGCAATAAAAGGAAGTTTGTGAAACTTACAAAGCTTTTTGAGTCTTCTCTTGGATGCTCTATTGCCAACACCTCTGGCATTCCATATGATTGTATCCATCATTGAGTTCTTGGAAAAGAAACTTTATTATTCCTCTTAACATTGGCTCTAGTGATTCTTTTGAACATTTGATCCATAACTTGATGAGTCTTCTTATAATCTTCTTTATTGATCTTTGTTTGGTTACTAGTTGGATCAGAATTATTTTTTAGGGATTGTAAAATCTCTACTTTTTTCTTTTTTGTGTTTTGAATTCTGGCATCCAAATTATTTGAGAAGATTATTAATTCTTCCAACATTGGAGTACCTCTGTTTGAAATGACTTCATTATCTGATTGAGATAAATAATCATTAAATGATTATTTTCCCTTTTTAGGTAATTCAGTAGCATCATGGGAAAGATTAAGGATTTCAATGATTCTTATGTCCTCATAGTCAATATCAACAGACTTCATTTTGTCTATGTGATATTGAATAATATCTTTGAGGATGACCTTTTTAACCTCAGTTTTACTGTTTGAGTTGATAATACTCAATGTTCCACCTACAAATTTGCTATGAATTTGAGTATCAGGCTGACTGATATTTTGGATGGGGATAGTTTGGTTCGGTTGTGGGGAGTTTTGTGTTACTACATCAACAATTGAGTTATCTAAGATAACTCCTTCCAGTCTTTCTTCAAAATTCTGTGTTGGTTGCCTGTCTTTTGGATTGGTGATTAATGTATTAGCTTTTCTAGGAACTGTAGTAGATTTCTTGGAATCTTTATTTTTTATTAAACAGTTATCTTCATTGTGGCCCTGTTTGAAACATTTACCATAGTACAATGGTATTTTTTTCATATGTTATTTCTTTCCATGACCCATAGTCATCACACCCTAACCATAATCGATCAGGTCTTTTTTGTAGAAGGTCCAATTCTACACGTAAACGAGCGACACTTGGTCTATTGATGGTCACAGTTGACGCATCTAACTTGAGGGGTTTTCCAACAACCTGGGCTAAAGAGTATAGAAATTCCTTAGCAAAAAACTGAATTGGAAGACCAGGGAAGGAAATCCACACTGGGACTATTGAACTTTCTTGATCTATTCTGAATTCTCGAGACCATTTGAAAGTTCTCAAGGGAAATTTGCTTATGTACCATTGTTCTTTCATCCATAATCGAACGAAGACCTCTTTTGAATTTAATCTGATTAAAATATGCCTTTGATCTAAAAGACCAATGGTATAGGCTGCCTTTAAACCGAAAGTTTTAAATTATTTACGGATTATGTCAATGCTTGGTCTTTCATGGGAGAATTTCCCAACGATTCATAGTTTGAATGGGTCTGCCAACTTCTTGATGTCATCTTTTAAGAAAAGAATGGATGGTTCCCCTCTGAATGAACGAACTTTAAGAGGAATTTTAGATGTATTAGAAGATGAAATTAAGACACTAACTAGGGATTTAGACCAAATAGTTTCATTACGAATGGGATCTGGAGGTTTAGGTTCAGTTGCCATGTTGATAAAAAAACCCTAATAAAAGCTAGGGTTTCAGAATCAATCCAAGCCAATCCCTACTAAAAGAATGAAGCCAATCCCAAATCGTGGGAAGAGTTCCGTTATACTGCCTACACAAAATACACATGACGTGATAGAAGGTATGATAATTTTTTAACATTTTTCTGCAAATATTTTGTTTGATTCAGGATCAACACATTGTTTAATTGGTCTTAGACTAGTCAAATTATTTCAATTATTCCTACATCTTAAAATGCTCCATTAGATACTCTATTCCTAATAGGTGAAATTAATACACCAACCCATGGTTATAGAAATTGTAGGATTCATCTTGGTCTAAGAACCCTCCTTATTAATTTGATAATTTTAGATATTTATGGTTTCGATATTATTATCGAAATGGATGTTTTATCAAGACATCGTGTTTATATCAATTGTCATGCTAAGAAAATTTATTTTCGAAATGAAGATAATTGTTCTTTTTGTATTTCAAGGATCGAGTCCATCAGAACCCTCAAAATTCAAAATCCAAATCTCCTCTTTAATTCCAATTTTTTTGGAATAATTCAAAGACATTTTTCCCGAATATTTACCAAAATTACCCCATTCAAGAGAAATCGAGTTTTGTATCAATATTTATCCCAATAGACTTCCTATTTCGACACCTCCTTATCGAATGGATCCTTTAGAACTTAGATAACCCCGTACCCAATTAGATGATCATTTTGGAAAAAGGTTTTATTCGACTAAGTTCATCACCTTGGGGAGTTCAAGTATTATTTGTCAAGAAACATGATGGAAGCTTTAGATTATGCATTGACTATCGCAAACTGAACTTAATAACTATTAAGAATAAATACTCTTTACCCCGAACAAAAGATCTATTTGATTAACTTCGAGGAGAAAAGGTCATTTCTAAAATAAATTTACGATCTTGTTATCATAAATTATATGTTAGAGAGGAAGACATTTCAAAAACTGATTTTCGAACTCGTTACGGACATTTCAAATTTACCATAATGTCGTTTGGGTTAACAAACGGACCTGCAACTTTTATGGATCTAATGCATAGAATCTTCAGACCTTTTCTTAACCAGTTCGTTATTATTTTTATTGATGATATTCTTTTATATTCTCAAAATCTAGTACAACATGCCCAACATTTGAAAGCGGTCTTAAGTACTCTTACAAATCATCGGTTATATGCTAAAAAGTGCAAATGTGACTTTTCAATGAAGGAAATCAAATTTTTAGGACATGTGATTTCTGAAAATGGATTCTAAGTCAATCCAACCTAAAAAATTATATTTTCGACTAGAAATATCCTACCAATATTACTGAAATAAAAAGTATTCTAGGAAGGAAGTTCCATTTGTATAGACGGAAGAATGTAATCAATCGTTTCAAGTGTTGAGGGAAAAATTAACTACTGCTCCTATCCTCACTATTCCTTCTAATGATGTAAGCAACGATGTGTATATCGATGCTTCATTATAAGGGCTAGGATGCATGTCAATGCAGAATAAGAAAGTTATAGAATATGGGCCATGACAACTCAAAACTCATGAACATACATATCATGTCCATGATCTTGAATTAACCGATGTAGTTTTTGCATGAAAATTTTGGCGTTTGTTACCTTTATGGTGTGAATTAAAAGTTTGAAATACATATTTACCTAAAGGACTTAAATTTTAAGAAAACGATGCTGGATGGAAATTTTGAAAGATTATCGATTTAAATTAAATTACCATCCAGGCAAAGGCAATGTAGTAGCCGAAGCTTTAAGTCAAATTAAAGTAGGAAGACTCCACACTTTAAATTCCTACGATATTACTACTATCATTGATCAATATGACCTACGGTTGGCAACTCCCTTTGTGAAACTCTTTAATATTATTGCTTATTCTGAGTTGATAGAGAAAATATTAGTTCAACAAACCCAAGATTCTTTTGTTCAACCCTTTTCGAACAAAAATCTTAATTTCTCATATGATAAAGAAATAGGATTACGATTTACAAATAAATTGTATGTACCTGATGACGCATCTCTTCGAGAAGAAGTACTGCAGGAAGCTCATCGTTCGAAATTTATTATTCACATCGAAAGTTCAAAATATACCACATTTTAAAGAAGAAATATTAGTGGCCAAATATGAAAAATGATATTGTCTTACTTGTTAACAAGTAAAGATAAAACACCAACACCCCGGTGGACTTCTCCAACCTTTACCAATTTCTGAATGGAAATGGGATCATATTACCATGGATTTTATTAGTTGATTACCTCGTACATCCTAATGGTATAATTAAAATTGGGTAATAGTAGATTGACTTACCAAATCTACTCATTTTCCACCTTTAAAGATCACCGATTCGTTCCAAAATCTTAGCAAACTCTACGTTCGAGATATTGTTCGATTTCATGGAATTTCTTTATCCATTATATCAGACAGAGATTCCCATTTTGTAGGATTTTTTGGCAAGCATTGTAAATCCTAATGGGTACTAAACTTTATTTAAGTACCACATTCCACCCGCAAACGGATAGACAATCAAAACGTACAATCCATGCCCCAGAAGATATGATATGTGCTTGTACATTAGATATGTCTGACAATTGGAATATGTATTTACCCGTTATCGAATTTTCATATAATAGTAGTTATTAAGAAAGTATTAAAACTGCTCCATTTGAAGCTTTAGATCACCTGTATGTTGGATAGAATCTCAAAATAATAAACGATTTGGTCCTAAAATAATCTAAGAAACCACTGAAAGAATACAACAAATTCGAAAGAAATTGAAGATAGCTCAAGACCGACAAAAAAGTTATGCAGACCAACGTCGAAAACCCTTAGAGTTTAAAGTTAATGATCAAGTATTGCCGAAAGTTTCTCCCCGAAAAGTAATTTTACGCTTTGGAAAGAAAGGAAAACTAGCCCCCAGATATATTGGACCTTTCACCATTTTTAAATGAATTGGCTCCGTAGCCTATCAATTAGAATTACCTGTGGAATTATCTAATATTCATAATGTATTTCATATGTCACACTTACACCAATGTATTTCTTATCCGTCTCACACTGTTACATGGCAAAACATTTATATCGAACCTAACCATGAATTTGAAGTACGCCATATTCAAATTCTGGATTGTCAAGTGAAGTATTTGAGAAATAAAGAAATTACCTCAGTTAAAGTACTTTATGAAAATCAGAATCAACGAGAAGCTACATGGGAACCAGAGCAAGCAATGAAGGATAAATACTCCGACTTATTTCAAGATAAAATTCGTGGATGAATTTTTTTTAGGTAGGTAGACTGTAAGAATCGGGATTTTTCAAAGTCGACCTTAAATACCGACGAAAACTATTTAAACCCTTATAATGTATTCAAAATCAAAAATATTATAATGAAGAAAGAAACTATACTTAAAGACCTACAATTTTAATCGATTGACCTACATCCCTTAAAGTTTTAGTAATTATAAAATAGCCCCTGGAAATTTAAAAGTAAGATAACTTGATTTATATTTTAGCCTTAAACCTCAACTTTATATCAAATTAATTCCATAGACTTCAACTAACACAAAATTACAATTTTATCCCTTGAAACTTTCTAAAATTATTAAAATACCCCTATATTTTATAATAAAAAAAAAGTGTACTTTTAAGGCTATAAATGTAATTACAAGACAACCAAGGACCAAACCTCCAAGTTTTATTAATTTCAGTAAACCCTCTGTCCACCAAGTGCACCACATCAACACTAGAAGTTAAAAAAATCACGTGTAAACCATGCACACATGTGAGTTACATTTACCAATCTTGAAAACTTTATATAATCAGCTCAAATCCACTACCCCATTCCACCAATCGAATCCCCTGAGTATGTAGTATAAATGCCCCCACCATATCAGTAGTTAAGACACACCTCATACTTCAATTCAAAAACTTGAAATTTCACTCAAACCCGGTACACCATGGTTTTATGAGTTATTTTTAGTTCTTTTAAATTCAATTGCTTTCTGTGTAGTTAGTATACTTAGAACAATCATAATATGCAAGCTTTTACATGTAGAACAGTGTAGATAGAAAAAAATGTGAAAATACACCATTGAAGCTTGAGCTTCAATGGTAAATTTTGATATAAAGCTCCAAACTTTGATTTAAATCCAAATATAACTTCAATACAACCTAAGGAACTCGAGTGTAATTATTAAAAGCCATGAATGTGTCTATTAATCTCAAATCGATTGAAAGTGTATTTTGAACTAAGAATATGAAAATTTAAAATTCTCCATGTATAAACAACCTCAACCTTTGAAATCAAAAGTAAACTACTCCTATATATAACAGAAATCAACCCATGTTCATGAGAATCCTTGCCATATCCCTAAAATCCACGAATGTTAAGTCAAAATTTCAGAAAAACACACAGTTTTTAGAACATGGGATATATTGCATCTTAATCCACAAAACTTAGATATTCGGATTGCTTACGAAAAATTAGGTTGAGTTTGTTTAGAAATAATCTCAAATGGTTTAGAAATGAAGAAGTTATTCAAGGTTAAAAATCAGATCCCTAAAATCAACTGTCGAAGGGAAGAAGATGAATTTTTTTATCAGAAACATTGACTTTGCGCGTGAGGGCACGTGGCCAATCAGAAATTTCTGAAATTTTTTCCAATATAATTTTTTATTTTTCTAATTAAAATTTTATAAGGTAAGGCCATGTTTGGATAAACCTAGCCTAAGTTATGGTAAAATGAGGTTTTAACTTAAGGATATTTTACCAAAATTACAAATTGACCTCTCTTAATGTTTTCAGCTTATGAATTTAATCCCCAAATTTATATATGAATACTTCAAAATATTTTAAGACAAAAGTCTCTTGCACAAAAATTCAAAAATAATCTTAAGTCCAATTTGTTAAAGTCCCAAAATATTTATAATTAAACCCTTGGAACTTTACAGATATAGTTTTAGTACGAAACTGACTGTCCTAATCCAAAATACTTGCATACATAACCATTGTATACAGAAAATCAACTACCAACTCCTCCCAATATCCTCTTATGATTTATAAAGTCGATCGAATTACTGAGTAAGTAGGTTTTTCCTACCTTTTCAATAGTAAATTTTATGTATTTGGCATACTTTTACTGATATCACTGTGTGATAGCTCCTATGTACTCTTAGTGTGTGCATGTTACTATACTAGCATACTACATATTTTGTTACATATCATTGGTATTTTAATTTATCATCGATATTTGAATTTAACTATGGATCAAGTTTAACCCTTCTCACCTAATAACCGGTATCATGTTCCTTATTGATTCAGTTATCCCTACACTTTTTGTGACATTATTTTATAAGCATCGGTATTAATTAGGGAGTAGAGTGACTTATTATCCCATGGAACTTTCTACTTGGCCTACTGGTCTCAGATGTGTGACACCCCGCCTAATTAAATACCGGGCGATCACTCCTTTATTAAATTAAAATCAAGGTGAACAGTAGGTTCATTCTTAGCATCACTGTCGAAAAATAACTTTTCCAATTTAAACACCCTAAATAATTAAGCTAAGTGTCAAAACCATTTTTAGACATTACTTTCCAAATTTTATTTTATAAACCAAGATTTAAATCTTTACATAATTCAATATTAAATAATCACACCACAATTATCCTGGAACATATAATCTATATAATTTAAACATTCAACAACTAAAGCCAAACATTTAAAACTTAAAGTAAAACATCCAGACACTAATAAATCCCAAAGTGACAATACTAGAAATAAATAAATCATAATGTCCAATAAAACAGCTGGATAATGGAAACGGGCGACACATGCCCAACTGAATAAATATGATAAGAGTGGAATCAAATGAATGAAGTCGTCCAAGGAAGAGGCCTTCAACTCCCACCTAAGCTGCAGCACGTTCCTTCCAAAGGATCCTACGCAAGATGCCCCTGTGGCTGGGCACCTGTAATACATACATATATATACAAGAGAGAGAAAGGAAAATGGAAACGGGTCAGAGCCCGATTATGAAAATGATTTAAAATGTGTTTAGCAAGTATTTAAAATATTTACAGGCCAATGCAACAATATATTAGTGCGGCACTCCCTTGAGAAATTCTCACATCTCTTCTAATGTGCACGCCTATCGTACTAACCTTCCCAACGGTTTAACTTATCTTAGGTTACTCGTAAGATTTAAAACTGAACAATTTAATTGTTTAAGAGGATAATTTCATTTGATCACAAAGTTCTCATTTAAACCTTATTTGCTAATAAAGTTTCACATTACACTTTTCAAAGCAAGTATTTCCAAATTGAAGTCATTATTCATTTCTTACTTTCCATAAACACAATAGGAAGTTCCAAATTTTAGAAGTTCATATATATATTAAATACTCGTATAATATATATATATATATTCTAACAGCACCCCACATAAAAATTATGGTGCGGGCATACTCTGCTATCCAATCCCCGTATCACTCGTACTAGGGAAATACAAATCACTCTCGAACTGTATTAATACATACACAAACAATATTGAGGCGAAGCATAGTTTTCAAGTCCAAGAGGTCAGCACATACCCTCGCGTCTCTTAGGACCGTGACTATCGATTTGATAGCCTGTACCTAGGATTCCTATCTTCTTGGGTACAAGTCAATATCCCCCGTAAAGGTCCCATCGAGATAAGACTGTCCCAGCGCGGTAACCTCAGGGATAGCAAGTAGCGCGGGCATGATTTTCACACGTATATAATATATGCATTCACACAGTCATATAAATATACTACTTTTATCATATCAATTTAGGTTCATCTCATAACCCATAATTACGACATTTATCCTTATTTTCCCATTATTAGTTATCACGTATAACGGTTCGTCTCTAACTTTAATTTGAGGGATTATTCCAACTTACTACGTAACACTCATGGACTCTATCCTCCCAAGTGTAAAATTCAGTAGATATTCATCTATTTTCCATCATAACTATTTTACGTATCTCTCCCTTTAATGCAAAATTCCATCGTCTCTTATATATAAACACTCCAAAAATGCAAATCTCGCCTTACATTAAAGGTCTCATAATCATTAATAAGTCCTACTGGTCATCTATATCTCCCAAAATATTTTAATAAGGTTGTCTAAGGATTATTATTCATTTAGAGTTAATTCAACTATTTAAAAAGAGGGAAATATAACTCTGCCAGAAGGGGTCGATCGATCGAGGGCTAGGGCTCGATCGATTGAAGCTCTTGGCTCGATCGATTGATCAAGCAGGTATGGAGAATTCTGCAGGAAACCAGTTACGGGTTCTATCACACAACCTCATCCAAATCCAGATTTTTCATTCCCAATCGCCCAAAAACTTGTACTACTAACAGTATAAACCCATATTATACATCTTCTACGTAAGCATGCAAATTTTCATCAACCATAGATTAATAGGCCAAAAACTCATATTAATCTCAAGAACCCTAGAATTTCTTTAACCTTGTTCTAATCAATCTTTTCCAGAATTTTCTTCTTCTAAACATCATAAATTCGTGGTTTAACCTCTACATATGCAGGGGGATTTCCAGATTTCCATTTATATCATTACTACATGCAATTTCCTATCTCCAACTTGGGTTTTCTTCCATGAAACTCATCCTAATCAACCCTAGACTAACATGAGTGATGCATTAACAAAAATAAGCAAGATAAACACTTGCCTGGAAATTTCATAATTCTGATTTGCGGACGATTTTGGTGTGGTTGTGTTCCCCGTCGCGCGATCTACGCGTTGGTGGTGGTGGCGGTGCAATCGGATGACTTTTTGTCCTTGGATTGCTTGGAAAGCTTTCTCCTTCACTCTCCTATGGCCGTTCTAAAGTTTTGAGTCTGATAACCCTAAAGGAATCTTCCAAATGGCTGATATAGCCTAATAATTTTCGTGGGTTTAATTACCCAAAAATGCAAAATGTCCAAAATGCCCTCTCGGGGTGTTAAATTGGCCTAAAAACGCCCCGAGGCCCAAACTAAACCCCCGAGTACACTATTCTGACTATCTCGACCCTTCCGGATACGTTGGTGCACTCAAAACGACCATACGGATAACTTAAAAATATTTCACTTTTATTAACCAACATTTATTCCCAAGGCGACACAGGCGCGTCCTGACTTAAATTTCTAAAATTGTCATTCTATTCACTCGTGATATTTAATAGAACCAATATTATATATTACTTTGCTCATTAGTAGTATTCAACAAATTTTCCATAATTACTAACTCTCATCACGTTAATAATTATAACATAATTAATTTCCGGATTTATATTAAATTAATAACTCACATTAAATTTAATAAATTCCCAAATTAATATAGCATAAAAATACGGGGTATTACATACTTCCCCCCTAATAACGGAATTTCGTCACGAAATTCAAAAAATAAGGCATACCTGGTAAGAATAAATCTGGATATCTCTCGCGCATATCTTCCTCGCGCTCCCAAGTGGACTCCTCCACATTATGATGCTCCAACTGGACTCGTACAAGTGGAACTACCTTCGACCTCAATCTCCTCTTGCTATGGTCTAGGATAGCCACCGGTCTCTCTTCGTAAGAGCTGTCAGACTGTAAGTCTATCTCCTCTATCGCGATGTGGGTATGGGCCATATCATCCCGAAGATATCGTCTCAACGACGAGATGTGGAATACATCGTGAATGCGATCAAAATGCTCTGGCAGTCCCAATCTGTATGCCACCGGCCCAATCCTCTCGATAATGGGAAATGGTCCCACGTACCTCGGGTCCAATTTCCCTTTCTTCCCTAACCTCATTACTCTTTTCATAGGAGATACTCGCAGTAATACTTGGTCCCCCACATTAAACTCCAGGAAGAACCGTTTCGCATCGGCGTAGCTTTTCTGCCTGTCTTGGGCTACCCGGATACGTCCACTGATCATTTCAATCCTCGCGGAGATTTCCTGAATCACCTCTGGTCCTAGCAACTTGTTATCCCCCAACTCTAGCCAATAAGTTAGGGAACGACAAGGTCTGCCATACAAAGCCTCGAATGGATTCATGCCAATCGTGAACTGATAAGAGTTATGATAAGAGAACTCTACCAGTGGGAGATGTGGCTCCCAACCTCCTCCAAAATCAAGGACACACATGCGTAGCATATCCTCCAGCATCTGATTAGTACGCTCTGTTTGCCCATCTGTCTGTGGGTGATAAGCTGAACTCAACCTCAACTCTGTACCCACAGCCTCCTGAAAGCTCTCCCAGAAACAAGACACGAAAATCTTATCTCTATCTGACACAATATTCAAGGACACCCCATGTAATCTGACAACCTCAGCAATAAACAACTGAGCATACTGACCCATGGTATAGTCTGTCCGCACCGACAGAAAATGAGTCACCTTGGTCAAACGGTCTACAATCACCCAGATAGAGTCATGGCCCCGCTGTGATGTAGGCAACCCTATAATAAATTTTATGGAAATGCTCTCATACTTTCACGCGGGTATTTCCAATGGCTGAAGCAACCCTGACGGTCTTTGATGGTCCACCTTTACCAGCTGGCAGGTAGCACACTTGGACACGAACTCAGCAATGTCCCTCTTCATCCCACTCCACCAGTATTGCCACCTCATATCCTGGTACATCTTATCCCCTCCAGGATGTATCGCAAATCGGGACCCATGAGACTGGGTCATCACTGCATGACGTAATTCTGATCCTTCTGGGACCACCAATCTCCTATTAAACCTCAAACCCCCATCAGAACTAATAGAATAGGACTCAACACCCTCGGCTAAAAGTCGTACAATCTGCTCTTGGCAAAACGGGTCTGTGGTATATGTCTGTATCACCTTCGTAATAATCTCGGGTGTCACTGTCATAACAGATATGAAGGAACGGGCTACTGCGTCCTGGTGACCCAACTCCTTCCACTTTGCTTTCCAGACGTCCCCTACATCGTCTATCGGTCTATGGCTCAAGCATCAGCAACTACGTTGGCCTTTCCCGAATGGTATTGTATGTCGAACTGATAGTCCTTCACAAACTCTAACCATCTGCACTGACGCATATTCAGCTCTCGCTAAGTAAACAGGTACTGCAGTGACTTATGGTCTGTGAACAAGCGGAATTTCTCCCCTAATAAATAGTGCCTCCATATCCTCAATGTAAAAACGACCGCTGCTAACTCCAAGTCGTGGGTGGGGCAATTCTTCTCATGCGGCTTAAGCTTGCGGGAGGCAAAAGCTATAGCCTTCTCCTCCTACTGAAGTACTCCCCTAAGTCCCCGTAAAGAGGCATCGGTGTAAACCAGGTAGTAAGCTTGTCTTTCAGCTCGTCGAAAGCCAATTGACAAGCATCATCCCAAACATATGGAACCCCATTACGAGTCAGGTTCGTCAATGGCCCCGCTATTTTCGAGAATCCCCGAATGAATCTCCTGTTGTATCCGGCTAACCCTAAGAAACTACGCACTTTCGTCGGTGTCGTGGGCTGTCCCCACACCCTCACCGCTGACACTTTACTCGGGTCAACTGTTATCCCCTGCTCAGAAACAACATGCCCCAAGAACTGTACTTCTCATAACCAGAATCCGCACTTCTCGTACTTAGCATACAACTGATGCTCTCGTAGAGTCTGAAGAACCTGCCTCAAGTGCTCGATATGCTCCTCTTCGGAGTGTGAATATATCAAAATGTCATCTATGAAGACGATGACAAACTGATCCAAGAACTCTCTGAACACTCGGTTCATTAAGTCCATGAACACGGCTGGAGCATTTATGAGGCCAAATGGCATCACTCTGAACTCATAGGACCCATATCTCGTTAAGAAAGCCGTCTTTGAAACATCTTGCTCCCTAATTCGTAACTGATGGTACCCCGACCTCAGATCTATCTTTGAAAAGAAAGTTGCTCCCCTCAGCTGGTCGAACAGATCATCGATTTGAGGCAATGGATACTTGTTTCGTATCGTGACCTTGTTCATCTCCCGGTAATCCACACACAGCCTCAGTGAACCATCTCTCTTTTTCATAAATAAGACTGGAGCTCCCCAAGGTGAGGTACTCCTGCGAATGAATCCCTAACCTAACAGCTGCTCTATCTGATCTCGTAACTCTCGCATCTCCGTCGGAGTCATATGGTATGGAGCGTGTGCTATCGGTCTAGTATCCGATAATAAATCTATGACAAAGTCTATCTCACGGCTGGGGGGTAGGCCTGGTATCTCATGAAATACATCGGAATACTCACGGATAACTGGGATCAAGTCTAAGGGAATCACAACCTCCTTAGAGGTACCCTCCTCTATGTAATACAAATGAGCGGTCGAGCCTCCCTCTGGGCGAGGCATCTCCACTACAAACATCTCTTGCCCCGGAATGGCAAAGACAATACTCCCACCAAAACAATCTATCATGGCCCTGTAAGCAGCGAGCCAATCTATACCGATAATAACGTCATGCTCATGCATATCTAAGACTAACAAGTCTGCAGGTAATACCAAGCTACCAATCTCTACCCCCACACCCCGGCATATAAAGAAAATAAGCGAACCATTTCCCAATGGTGAGTCTACACACGTCACGGTGCTCTCTGCTGTGGCTAATAACCCTAAGGCCTTCGCAAAATGCGTAGCTATAAAACAATGCGTCGCCCCAGTATCAAATAAAACTCGACCCATAGTACCATGGATAGGAAACATACCCTCAATCGCGGGTGGTGCCTGTGGAGCTGCTGCCTGGTGGGCGTTATAGACACGTCCATACTGTAACTTCCCCTGCTGTACTAGAGCTGCTGGAATGGCTGGTAGGGCTGGTGCTGGGAGGACTGCTGGAAAAAGTGGCCTTTGTGGCTCATTACGGGCACCCTGCTGCTGTGGGGCCCTATCACCCTCTGGGCAATCCTGGCGCTTATGGCCATGCTTGCCACTCACAAAACATCGGCCTCTGAAGTTACCTCCCCTCTGACCCTGCTGACCACGGCCCTGCTTTCCATTACCACCCCGCCACTGGCCCTGTTGGCCCTGATGAAAGCGTTGTTCACCCTATTGGCCCTGCTGCTGACCCTGCTTCTGTCCGTGTTGGCCTTGTTGGCCCTGCTGATTAGGCTGGCCTTGCTGACCCTGCCTATAACCCCCAAATCCATGTCTGGATTCACCTGATCAGAAGCGCTTGGCAGGGTCCCCCTAATGGGAACCCTGCTCACGCAGACGAGTCTGTCCCTGGGATGTCGGTGCTCCACCAGCGCCATTTCCCCCGGTCCTGCCCTACTGGCCGGACTCTCCTGCTCGCTTGCTTCCCTGCAGATGGAAGCGGTGATCCTGGCAGTGTAGTAAGGCAGAATTGAGTACATCTGTAAAGGTACTCAGAAATAAATTCCCTATAAGATGTTGACAGATCCTCCAAGCTAACCCGTCCACAAACAACATTATCTTCTTACCCTCAGTAGGTGCCTCATCTGGCACTATGGTGAGAAGTCTCGTGAACTCCTCCTCATACTCAGCAACGGTAAAATTCTCTTGCTTCAAGTTCAGTAATTTCTGCCTCATCTCGGTCTGCACGACGGGTGGAAAGTACTTGCGATCAAACCGCTCCCAGAATACCTGAATCGGAATAGTATCCCTCTCCTCCAAGGTGGTGGTGGACTCCCACCACTGCAAAGTGGCCCCCACTAGCTTAAAGGAAGCCAACAACTGTCTCTGCACGTCTGTGCACTCATACATACGAAGATGCCACTGGATATCTTTCTTCCATTGGTTGACGATGACAATATCTGAACTACCCGAGAACTCAGGGGGGGCTTCTGAAAGGCATCCCTAACCCGCTCCCATGCAGATGGAAGCTGTGCAGGTACTGGCGCCACTGCCTGAATCTGGGGTGGAGGCTGTTGTACGACCGCTAACGCGGCATTCACCGCCTGAGCAACAATAGCGGCTACCTCATTAGCATTCATCGTCCCCTGAGCCGGAGCTGTTGGCTGCTCGGCTTGGGCACGCCTATCCTTTGGGGCACATCTCAGAGGCATCTGAAATGTGAAGAAATTTATTAGTCTACAGTTATTATCAAATCTTAAATAGCTGAAGACATAATCGTAAAAGTAAGAGTACAACAATCCTAACATAGGGCTCTATAACAAAAATGCTAAGCTGAAAGCGAAATAAGCCGTAGAGATCCTAAGGACACTAGAACCTGATGCTCTGATACCACTTGTGACACCCGCCTAATTAAATATCGGGCGATCACTCCTTTATTAAATTAAAATCAAGGTGAACAGTTGGTTCATTCTTAGCATCACTGTCGAAAAATAACTTTTCCAATTTAAACACCCTAAATAATTAAGCTAAGTGTCAAAACCATTTTTAGACATTACTTTCCAAATTTTATTTTATAAACCAAGATTTAAATCTTTACATAATTCAATATTAAAGAATCACACCACAATTATCCTGGAACATATAATCCAAATAATTTAAACATTCAACAACTAAATCCCAACATTTAAAACTTAAAGTAAAACATCCAGACACTAATAAATCCCAAAGTGACAATACTATAAATAAATAAATCATAATGTCCAATAAAACAGCTGGATAATGGAAACGGGCGACACATGCCCAACTGAATAAATATGATAAGAGTGGAATCAAATGAATGAAGTCATCTAAGGAAGAGCCCAGCAACTCCCACCTAAGCTGCAGCACGTTCCTTCCAAAGGATCCTACGCAAGACGCCCCTGTGACTGGGCACCTGTAATACATACATATATATACAAGAGAGAGAAAGGAAAATGGAAACGGGTCAGAGCCCGATTGTGAAAATGATTTAAAATTTGTTTAGCAAGTATTTAAAATATTTACAGGCCAATGCAACAATATATTAGTGCGGCACTCCTTTGAGAAATTCTCACATCTCTTCTAATGTGCACGCCTATCGTACTAACCTTCCCAACGGTTTAACTTATCTTAGGTTACTCGTAAGATTTAAAACTAAACAATTTAATTGTTTAAGAGGATAATTTCATTTGATCACAAAGTTCTCATTTAAACCTTATTTGCTAATAAAGTTTCACATTACACTTTTCAAAGCAAGTATTTCCAAATTGAAATCATTATTCATTTCTTACTTTCCATAAACACAATAGGAAGTTCCAAATTTCAGAAGTTCATATATATATTAAATACTCGTATAATATATATATATATATTCTAACAGCACCCCACATAAAAATTATGGTGCGGGCATACTCTGCTGTCCAATCCCCGTATCACTCGTATTAGGGAAATACAAATCACTCTCGAACTGTATTAATACATACACAAACAATATTGAGGCGAAGCATAGTTTTTCAAGTCCAAGAGGTCAGCACATACCCTCGCGTCTCTTAGGACCGTGACTATCGATTTGATAGCCTGTACCTCGGATTCCTATCTTCTTGGGTACAAGTCAATATCCCCCGTAAAGGTCCCATCGAGATAAGACTGTCCCAGCGCGGTAACCTCAGGGATAACAAGTAGCGCGGGCATGATTTTCACACGTATATAATATATGCATTCACACAGTCATATAAATATACTACTTTTATCATATCAATTTAGGTTCATCTCATAACCCATAATTACGACATTTATCCTTATTTTCCCATTATTAGTTATCACGTATAACGGTTCGTCTCTAACTTTAATTTGAGGGATTATTCCAACTTACTACGTAACACTCATGGACTCTATCCTCCCAAGTGTAAAATTCAGTAGATATTCATCTATTTTCCATCGTAACTATTTTACGTATCTCTTCCTTTAATGCAAAATTCCATCGTCTCTTATATATAAACACTCCAAAAATGCAAATCTCGCCTTACATTAAAGGTCTCATAATCATTAATAAGTCCTACTGGTCATCTATATCTCCCAAAATATTTTAATAAGGTTGTCTAAGGATTATTATTCATTTAGAGTTAATTCAACTATTTAAAAAGAGGGAAATATAACTCTGCCAGAAGGGGTCGATCGATCGAGGGTTGGGGCTCGATCGATCGAACCTTCGATCGATCCAAGCTCTTTGCTCGATCGATCGATCAAGCAGGTATGGCGAATTCTGCAGGAAACCAGTTACGGGTTCTATCACACAACCTCATCCAAATCCAGATTTTTCATTCCCAATCGCCCAAAAATTTGTACTACTAACAGTATAAACCCATATTATACATCTTCTACGTAAGCATGTAAATTTTCATCAACAACCATGGATTAATAGGCCAAAAACTCATATTAATCTCAAGAACCCTAGAATTTCTTTAACCTTGTTCTAATCAATATTTTCCAGAATATTCTTCTTCTAAAACATCATAAATTCGTGGTTTAACCTCTACTTATGCAGGGGAATTTCCAGATTTCCATTTATATCATTACTACATGTAATTTCCTATCTCCAACTTGGGTTTTCTTCCATGAAACTCATCCTAATTAACCCTAGACTAACATGAGTGATGCATTACGAAAATAAGCAAGATAAACACTTGCCTGGAAATTTTAGAATTCTGATTTGCGGACGATTTTGGTGTGGTTACGTTCCCCGTCGCGCGATCTACGCGTTGGTGGTGGTGGCGGTGCAATCGGATGACTTTTTGGCCTTGGATTGCTTGGAAAGCTTTCTCCTTCCCTCTCCTATGGCCGTTCTAAAGTTTTGAGTCTGATAACCCTAAAGGACTCTTCCAAATGGCTGATATAGCCTAATAATTTTCGTGGGTTTAATTACCCAAAAATGCAAAATGTCCAAAATGCCCTCCCGGGGTGTTAAATAAGCCTAAAAACACCCCGAGGCCCAAACTAAACCCCCGAGTACACTATTCTGACCATCTCGACCCTTCCGGATACGTTGGCGCACTCAAAACGACCATACGGATAACTTAAAAATATTTCACTTTTATTAACCAACATTTATTTCCGACGCGACATAGGCGCGTCCTGACTTAAATTTCCAAAATTGTCATTCTTTTCACTCGTGACATTTAATAGAACCAATATTATATATTACTTTGCTCATTAGTAATATTCAACAAATTTTCCATAATTACTAACTCTCATCACGTTAATAATTATAATATAATTAATTTCCGGATTTATATTAAATTAATAACTCACATTAAATTTAATAAATCCTCAAATTAATATAGCATAAAAATGCGGGGTATTACAAGATGATTGAGAGCCTTGATTATTACTACATACGTAGGAGTGCCACTTTAATTGTGTGCCTATCCGGTTACTTTTGTCCAAAAGTTTTGGGTTGATTATTGATTATTATTATTATTACAATAGTTTTATTGATGGCTTAAATATTTTTGTACCCTTAGTGAACTGGTAAGTGTGGGATTATTAGGTCAAGAATCCTTGATTTTCTTTATATGATCCTTAATAAACTGGTAATGAACCTCATTTTCTTAAATGAATTGGTAAGTATGGGATCATTATTTCTAGAACTTTGATGTTCTCTACAAACTAATAAGTATGGGATTATCGGCTTATTTTTAGCATTGCTAAAACACTGATTCTATACACACTCTAATTCTCAGCTATACATATATACTTGTTATAGAACTGGTATAACCTGCTTAGCATATTTTTGCTAATTCCTTTTTTCTCTAAACGAGCCTGAGAAAGAGGATAATATCTCTTCCCTATTAGAGACAGATACTGATCACCTGTTTGCGTATGTGACTGTGTGGGCAGAGAATAAGCTAGATGGGAGCAAGGAGTGGCGTTTTCCGATTTTCTATATTGTAGTTTGTACTAAAAAAATGTAACTCACCACTGTGATGGTACAACCTTATGTAAACCTACATAATAATGAATAAAGTTATGTTATTCCGCCTTAACTTTGCTTTATGTGTACTTCTTGTTTATTCATACCAAAAGGCAGGGTGTGACACATACTCACTCGCATGTATCCATACGTACTATAGTCCCCATGCTAGATTTACTTGTCATAATAATTGTACATGTTCCCCATTTAATGTATTATTCCCCTTACTCGCCATGCCAATAAAAAAGTAAGAAATACTCTCTCTCTCTCCATAATATGTTAATTAAAATTCATGCATTTTTTCACACTATATCACCATGAGCATAGCCATATTGACAAAAAATATGTTCGTACTGGGGGGTCACTTTGTGATGGGAGACAGACCTGCGGGTCATGGTTAGCCTAAGAGATATGACTTTCACCTTCCAATGGCCTCGTACCTTCGACATATATCGAACGGTCACCCCTCATCGTACTGCTTGACCGATCTCACTACAGGAGGTATATAGTAAGGAACTGCTCACGTATGTCGAGTATATATAATTCTCTCTCACACGTACTATCCCCATGAGATATATAGTGACGCAATTCATGTACACTCAAGTATATCAAATGGCTTGTATACATATACCGATAAATGATTTCCCTTATACGCAAGAAGTATATCGTGAAAGTTATGCCAAGGGGGAACCCTTCCATTAACCCAACAATTGCATAAACCTCATATGGGTGTCAAACCTAGGATACTCATATTTAATCAGTCGGTTACCATAAGAAACTCTATCGAAATTTTGGGTCAAAACACAACCCGAATTTTTTGCACAATTTTGCCTTTTTTTCAAAACAGGACCCTGTTCATGAGCCTAAAAACAAGTCCAACCGTGTCTAATATATTTTTCAAACCCCATTTTCCCAGGATCGGGTCCTATATGAAATTTTTTTGCATTTAGGAAAACCTTATATAAGTGAGAACTTAATAATAACATTAATAATAATCATGCTGAGATTCATCTCCCTTTTCCCTCTTTTTCAAAAAACACTAAAATATTTTTTCTCCTCCTTCCGACATACCGAAAATTTTCTCCTTCCTTATTTCAAAAATATATTTGAATCTTTTTACCTCTCAGGTCAATCTTATAACCGATTTTGGCCTGGCTCCCAATTGGCTTCGGTCTTCCGTCAAACCACCCCGAAGCTCTGCCATTTCTTCTGCTACATCATCCAAGTTTGGGATTTACCTTTATGAGATCTTCATGAAAGACGTCAAATAAACAACGAATGTGCAACATAATCTGATGACCATCTTAGCCCATCTCAATGCCAAGATTAACCACCTTTAAATCGAGGTCCATGAGATATAACGTCACCAGACCTGGATTCCCAAAGAACCTGAGGTTCTCTTTCCTCGTGCCATGAGTCCACCCGCTCTTGAGTGTATTTAGATCCCAAGAGAGTATCAGCATTCTTCTAGCTCCCCGCCTACCAATGGTCCATCGCCAGCTTAGATCCCTATCCCGAACCTTGCCTAACCAAGGGTTAATCTACCAGTGCCCACAGATCCTAAGGAGAAGGAACTGAACAAGGTTAAGGAAGACATCAAACTATTATCGAAGAAGTTTAACTGAGTTAAGATATCGGGGAACTACATGGACTACACACATATGTTACCCTATTCTAAATCCAGACTGCTAGAGAAGTTTAAGATACTAGATATCGAGAAATTTGGGGAAGCGAACCCTCAATTATTCACCTTCGAAGTTATCATTGATCCATGACCCTCCTTGGTGCCTTCGAAGAGATAATGTCCCAGATGTTCCAGCAAACCCTGAAAGAGAGCTCCCTTTGTTGGTTTGTGTTCCTCAAAGAATCAAGAATCCATAGTTAGGAGGACATCGCCCTGGAATTCATATCTCAGTACAAGAACAAAAAAGTACTAGAGGCTACGCGCTGAGATATAGAGATTCTTAAGTAGAACCCTAAGGAAATAGTTAGCATCTCCATACAAAGGTGGAGAGAGAAAGTTATTACCATGAACAACAGGCCCTTCGAGGAAGAACAAGTTAGTATCATTAAGAAGAATTTCTTGCCTCATATTCGAGCATCCATGGGAGGACAGTATTACCCGCACTTCCGAGCTCTTTGAGAAAATAGTGTAAAAATTGAGAAAGGCATTACCGAAGTCAAATCTAAGCCAAAGAAAGTGACAGACAGTTCAACCCCCAGAAAGTATGAGAAGCCTGCCAGTGCTATAGTCTCAACCATCAATAACATTTCCCAACCTGCTACCTCTTGGGCATTGAGAAGTCGCCTACCAAGAAAGAGTACACTCATCTCCATGCTCCATTATCTAAAGTCTACCAACCTCTGCTGAGCCTAAACCACATCAAACCCTTAGACCCTCGTCCACTACCAAATTCACTGTCTAAAAGTTTCAAAGTCGATAACTGTTATGATATCCACCAGTCTACTACTGACCAATGCTTCCACCTTTGAAATGTGATCCAAGGTTTAATTGACCGAGGTAACATCACCCCACCAACCAATCCTAAACCCAATACCAATCATAACCCACTTTTAACACATGCAAATGCCATTTTTCTAAAGAGTGTCCAAGAATTTGATCCATCTGCTGAAATTGTGCCCAGTAAATCACCCATTATACTCGTAATCTCACCCAAACCACTCAAGGTTTACCCCTATTTTCTCTTAACCCCTACCTGCTTCACTGACCAAGTTTTATCACTCCTTGTGAAGGCCTGTATTATTGTAGGGCTGTATTACCATCCGTACACGGTCCGAAGGGAAGGATATGGAGTTACCAGCTGTGTTGAACCAACTCTTAGAGTTTGGGCTAAAATTGCTTATCAAGATGATTATTGATTATTGCAAATTCAAGGACTTGTTAATAGAAGCAAGAAAATAGGCTCGGAAATTAGATGAATAGGAGGTGCCCATTTATAAAGTCAGTCTAAATGATATAGTACAGATAATTATTGATGTGTTTCGACAAACGGGTGAAATTTATAGCATTGATGAGCTACTCAGCACTTTGAAGCATCAGGAACATTTAATCCCTTCACTCCCACACCTCCCCGCTGAATGGGAAGATTTGTATGATAAAGTCATCAAGGTTCTTGGATGTATTGACTTCTCTTGGCAAGAGGACATAGTCGCCACCGGATGGGGAGATGACTTTGACAACTTAGATGACAATCCCTATCAAGAAGACACTGGTCTAGTAACAAGTCTGTATGGAATGGTATCCTTCGAAGATCTATTGGGGAAATCAATAAGGTGGCCATTCAATTAGAAATAAATGAAGACATGGGGTTCCTGTTCTTCCCCACCTCAGTAAATCACATAACCAGGTCATGGAGACACTATAAAGATCTGGTTACTCATGTGATCGAGATAGATAAGGGAAAAGGAATTGCCAAAGAACTTCGTATACCAGAGATGACCATCGAAGAAAGCAAAGTCCATGACCAGCTTAATAAAAACCAAGCTAACATCACCACTGAAATGCTCTAATAAAGACCTCATTGAGACTATAGTCTCTCCTTCCACCACTCTCGAAGAAGCCGTAAATATGGTTAGGTCCTTAACCTCTTCCAAACTCATTTCCTTTTTCGAAGCAAAGATACCGAAGATTGGCCCTGACCATAATTATACCCTCAATATCTTCCTTAAATTATTAGGAAAGTCAGTCCAACTATCACTTATCGATAATGGATCTCCCCTCAATGTTTATCCTCTTAGAACCTTCAATTTCTTTGGTGTGAAAGTTAGTGATCTCACTCCCACTTTCGCCGTTGTGCGTGCTTACGATAATACTCACCGAGAGTTAATGTGGTCCATAAAACTCATAATAGGGGTTATCCCTATCAATATTATCATCGAGTTATAAATTATTAACATACGTGCATATTTCAAACTTCTTCTTGGTAGTCCATGGCTCCAAGGTATCAGAAGGGTATCGTCTTCCATTTGAAATCATTCGTTAATGGCCAGGTTATCACCATCTTAGGGGATGATGACAGTTCAGATACCGCCTGTACTAGTAACCTGATCTTAGAGGTCCTATTCTCCTCTTTAGCTTCAAAGTCGACCCACTTCCCCTTCCAGTAAGAGATAGTTTCAAAGACCAGGTCTATTCGAAACACAACCCTCGTGGCAATGTCAATGTGATTTAAATGTTTAAAAATATGCACTTCATGCCTGTAATGGGGCTAGGGACCAACAAGGGATCCTTGAGACTATAGTCCTAAAGTAGGCCTTTTCCCCATGTGTTCTGGGCTACCAACTCTCACCAGAAAAACTCAAAGCGCTCTAGTAGCCATAACCGAAAAGAAGTTTAAAAGAAGAAAGGACTATTTTGAGAGACTCTTTGAATGGAAGGTTTATCAAGGAAGGTGATGACTTCCCTTTCTATAGCTTCCCTGAACCATGGTATGGCCATGTCGATAAGAAAATAAAACTGGGGCTGGAAATCTTCTTTCAAGATAGCAACTCTTGGGCTGCAGACTGCCAACATGAAGTTTAACCTCTCACCATTAAAGTCATGACAGTTATCAGGGATTCTAAGAAAACTGATCCCGGGGACTCATTCGACCTGTAGACACCGGGGCTAAGTCTCTACATGATCCATTTATAAGTCACACTATCATACCCATCTACTCAAATCAGATCCACTATCATGCTTATCCTCAACTGGAATGACATGCATGTCTTACCTACTCAGATTCAACTCGAACCTGCGATCTACCTTATCCAAGTCTCGTCACAAAAAGTTATTGTTCCTTTTTCTGATATCAATGTAACCGAGACATCTTTTAATGAGTTTCTCATTGTTATTTTTTTAGACAAATAAAATAAACGAAGATTTTGAGTATCTTGTTGTACCTTACATTAATTGTCTTGATTCTAATCAAACCTTTGATGATGATGATTTTGCAAATAAAAAATTCTTAACTAGTCATAATAAGGAGAGTAACAAATAACATGATTGCGTTTAAATTAATGATGATGAGACTGCTGTTATTAATCTTGGTTCTAGTAGCCATCAGCGCGAGATTAAGATAGGGTCCACCCTTAACGAGTGTGAGCGTGAGTAATTCGAAGAGCAACTAAAGAAATTCGTGGACGTCTTTGCATGGGTCCTACGATGACGTGTCCTGCATTGATCAAGAAATAGCTCAGCACAAGATCCCAACATTCCTAAAATGTAAGTTCATAAAACAGAAGCTAAAGAAGCTCAGCATCGAATGGCCACTCAAAGTCAAAGAAGAAGTGGTCAAACAACCGTATGTAGGTTTCATTCGTGTAGTCGAATATCTTACATGGTTCACCAATATTTTTCCTGTGCTAAAGTCAGGAGGAAAAGTGCATCAACTACCGGGATTTGAATAAAGCATCCCCAAAGGATGATTACCCATTACCCAATATCAACATAATATTGGACAACACGACTAGCCATGCCCTCAAGTCATTTATTGATGGATTTTCTAAATACAATCAGATCAAGTTACACCCTTAACATCAGGAGAAAACTGCCTTCATCACCCTATGAGGAACCTTCTGCTACACTGTCATGCCATTCAGACTCAAGAACGTAGGGGCTACCTCAAAGGGCTGCCACAACCATCCTGCATGACGTTATTCATAAAGAGGTCGAAGTCAATATAGACGATATGATCATTAAATCTAAGAGTCGAAAATATCATATTCTTGCCCTTCGAATGTTTTTCGACTGACTGTGATAATACGAGATGCGATTAAACCCACATAAATGCATTTTCCGTATCATATAAGGAAAACTCATGGGATTTGTGGTCAGCGAGAAGGGAATTAAAGTAGACCCTGCCAAGTTGAAAGCCATACTTGAGATGCCACTAACACATACGGAGAAGGAAGTTCGAGGATTCCTGGGTAAATTACAGTACATCAATAGGTTCATTAGACAACTAACTTTTATCTGCAAACCCATTTTTAATATTCTCCAAAAGGATTGTACTAAAATTCAGAATGAGGCTTGAGAAGAAGCCAATGACAAAATCAAATGATACCTTATTTGACCTCCGGTGTTTATACCACCGCAGCCAGGCCTCCCCTAATCCCGTACTTGACCATCACATATACTGTAGTTAGGGCTTTGCTAGCCTAATACATTGAAAAAACTCATAAGGAAAGAGGCATTCATTACTCCAGTAAAAAATTAGCCAGATAAAAAACCAACTACACTTCTTCGGAGAAAACATGTGTTTCCCTGGTCTGGGTTACGCAGAAATTACGGCACTACAGCTTACCTTCCCCATCATACTAGTATCCATGTGGATCTTATTAAGTACTTGCTAAAAAAGCCCGCTCTGGCATGACGAATGTCCCATTGGTTAATGTTTCCAGCCGAGTTTCATATTGTGTACGTCACGTAAAAAATAATAAAAGGGAGAACCATCTCCAACTACCTTATCAATTACCCTATGGAAAAATCTAATGTTTGGGTCTCTGAATTCTTGTACGAAGATATTCTTTGCACCTCTCTGAAGGACCTCGAATGGAAAATGTTCTTTGAAGGAGCTGCCAACAAAAGGGGATACAACATTGGGATACTTTTAATCTCCCCTTATGACCCAGACACCAAATTTCCATCAAACTAGTCTCCCCCTGCACCAACAGTATGATCGAGTACGAGGCATGCACTGTAGGCCTCAAAATCGCTCTTTAGAAATAAATCTGACACCAAGACGTCTACAAAGACTCTGCCTTTATCATAAGACAAATCCTCAGAAAATGGAAAGTCAAATACGAAAATCTCTTACCCTTTCATTCCCACTTAAAAAGACTGACCTCACAGTTTAATGATGTCACCTTTTACTACTTGCCCCATGCAAAGAACAATCTGGTTGACGCCTTTGCTACCCTGGCCTCCATGATCGACATGCCCGAGGGAATAACAATATCCCCTTTCCTAGTTTAGAAATAAGTTAAGCCTACTCACTGCTACCACATCAAACTCGTTATCGAGGAAGATTCTGATACGAATGGCTTATATTATTCTGACATTTGGTGCCTCGTCAAACATAGTAGGTATCCCCAAGACGCTGATAAGAAAGACCATGCGACCCCTTGCAAACTAGTTTCCCAGTACATCCTCTATGATAAAAAACTGTTCAAGAGAAACTTTTATGGAACCCATTTGCACTGCATTGCAGGGGATGATGTTGAAGGAATAATGCAGAAGTTCCACAGTGGGGGATATGGTCCCAAAATGAATGGTCACATGCTTGCCAAAAAGATCATCCGTCAAGGATACTATTGGACCACCATGATTCAAGATTGCAGTGCTTATGTCCAAAGATTCCTCAAATTCTAATAGTTTTCCAATCTTCAACACTTGCCTCCCCGTGAGTTATACAACATGACCTCTCCTTGGCCCTCCTCTACCGAAGGTATCGACATTATAGGGAAAGTCACTCTTAAAACTTCAAACGGTCACGAATTCATCCTCATCGCATTGATTACTTCACCAAATGGGTCGAAGTCGAGTCGTACGAGGTCCTGAATGGCAAAAAAGTGACCAAGTTTATTAAAAAGAACGTCATTTATTGATACAGAGTTCCCCACGAGTTAGTGTCAGATAATGGGCCCTATTTTGAAATTGAGGTCACATAACTAGTTAATGAGTACGAAATTTAGAGATGCAAATCTTCTCCCTATCGACGACAAACCAATGGTGTCATCGAAGCCGCCAATAAAAGTCTCAACACCATAATCAACAAGATGATTGAGAGTTATAGAGATTGGGCCGACCGGGTGCCTTACGCCCTCTTGGGCTACCGCACTTCAATAAGAACGCATATCGGGTCTACCCCTTATTCTCTACTAAACGTCATGGACGCAATCTTACCCGTCAAGCTGGAAATACCTTGCCTCCGTGTCCTTTTCGAAAGTAAAGTTGACAAAGAAGAATGACATCAGAGCTAATTTGATAAACTATCACTTTCGGATGAAAAGAGACTGAAGGGTCTGTACCATATGCATAGGTTACATCGCCAGATAGCGAGATCATTAAATAAAAAAAAGTCAAGGATCGTGGTGTCCAGGAAGGAGACATTGACCTCAAAGAGATTATAGAACCCATCTGGGACCCCACAGGGAATTTAAGCCAAATTGGAGTGGTCCCTACATCGTGATGAAGGTTCTCTCAAAAGGCACCCACTCACAAACCTTGATGGAGAAGAGATGGCACGTCCAGTCAACCTAGACCGTCTCAACAAGTTTTACCTTATTCTGAAATCCCATTGCGCTACGAGTCATCTCATCCCCCTTCTATTCTTAAAAAAATTATTCATTTCCCCTACCCAGAATTACGTGGGACCCGATCCTCTCAAAAACCTTTTCTTTTCAAAATGAAACTCACGAGAATTTTCAAAAACCCCAGAGGTACGTTAGTGGACCATACGCCATACATGGGTTCGGTCCCCTTTTTTTCACAAAATGCTATTATTTTCTAAACCTCTGAGAACGGCAGTTCACTTTTTCATTTACATGAACAAAATGATTTTGTATGCCTTAGCGATTAGTATAGATAATTCAGATGAAAAACTCATTAAGCGGCACAATGGAATAAAATTCTAACGAACTTGTCACGGTTTTTTACCGTGACAAAAACAGCTATCTCACTCATAATTATCACGGTCATTGACCTTAAAAGTCCAACCAACCACCCCTGCCCGCTGATCAAACCGTCCCTAAATAAAACCTCACCAAACTACACAAATTATCCCAAAACCTAAATGAAAAAAAAACACCCAATCGCTAGCTTTACAAAAATCACCAAATGCTTCACAAGACATTAAATTCAACTACCAGATAGCCTCTCTTCATCATCATTACCAGCCCTGAAGGTCCCCAAGTTTCCCATTTGTAAGGACACAAGTCTCCGATTGAATCTTAATGTAGTGTAGGCTCAATTCCGGACAAAAATATTTGATTCATAGGATAGTGTTCAAGTGTATCCATCCAAACTTATGACGTGTTAGTTGAAGACGTATCGGATAAGATTATAAAGCTTCATCATATGTCGGGTTCAGTGTGCCTCATTTCTACGCCATCAACATCATATTCCATAGTCTCCAAGGTATGAATGCATCTTTCTATATATAGGGAGACTTGGAATAATTTTATAAAGGGTGTAATTTTATTTTAAACTGAAGTTTATTTTCAGAAGGTTTCTTTAGTCTTTAAAATAAAGTTTCTGGGCTTAAAATCGAATTTTATCCATTCTGGGACTTCGTTCGATATTGTCGTTCGAACGAGTTTATCGTTAGAACGATAATGTCGTTCGAACGAGTTTGCCAATGAATTTTTCCCATTGGCCTCTGGAACTTCGTTAGAAGGGTCGTTCGAATGAGATTTCCGGCGGGAAATTTTTTTGGCAGTTTTCTCCACTACTTCGCTCTTTTGTTCCCATTAATTTTTCCAGAATTACTAATGTGCGGGAACCAACTCTTTGTAACCAACCTTTTCATATTCTTCTATCTTCTAGAGAGAGTTTTTGAGAGTTTAATTTTTCCATGAAAAGGTTCAAGTTTTGAGTGTTTTGTTTTTCAAGAAAATAATCCTTAAATACTTTTGGTGTACACCCATAATAGTTTATTCCAGGTTCCTTAATATATATCCTTGCTTGGAGTGTTTGGCACCAAATTTTTCTCTACACCTCAAAGAAGAGAAGTTTGGGTTTGCTTCTACATCCCATAAAGAAGAAGATTGTTTGCTGTGACATACCCACTTGGAGAAAGGCTCCTTGTTCGGGTGGCGGTGACTAAAAAAGTCCGATCGGTGAATTTTGAGACCGCGGTGGACCTCCGTGGTTATTCGCTAGGCAGAAGTGTGTACAAGAAGGAGCGTCGGGGCTTGTACGAAGTCAAGCCGTGTGTTATAAGTATTTTTTGTCTTGTACTTGTAAAATCGTACTTAGTGAATTTGAGGATAGGGTGGTTCGAGGTTTTTTTCCGTTGTGGATTTTTCCTCATACATCGCGGCGTATTGGTTGTTTACTTATTTTATCTTTTGCAAAATCACATTAGATGCATGCTTAGGTAAAAAGATAAAATTGGTATATTTAATTTGGGCAAAAATTAATTTAATTCAGGTCATTACTTTAATTGGATAAAATTTGGTTTGGCCTAATTTACAAAAATGGATTAATTATTTGTTAGGCAAATTTCTAGGACTTGGGTTGAGTTAATATGTTTAAGTGGAAAATGTATTTCTTGTTTAATTTAATTTCACTTTGAGTTTAGTTTTATTTTAATTTGAAAGAAATTAAAATTTGGTTTATGTAATTGTTTAGTTGAACCATCTCTATTTCGCATCTAAAGGGAAATTACATTTTGTTTTGATCTTAAAAGAGGTCCTAGAAAATCCCAACGTAAGGCAACCGAGGTAGCCAAGATTCCTACACCCCGTGATCTTCATTCTTCGTTAGTTTGGGTTAGGAGATCCAACTTGGTAGCTTTACGAAATAAATTTTTTTATTCTCATTTACTTTCACATGCTTCCTCCCTTGCTAAATCTAAAGGTTGAATGTGTTAGTTGTTTGCATACTCTAGCTTTTTGCGCCTGATATTATATATCATTGCTAGGTGTATGCATGTTTAGTTATTTTCTAGTCATTGCTTTATCACATATCACATGCTAGAATTATGATTATTGTTTATCTTTTGTATTATAGTTCTTTCATTTTAGTTTGCATTAAATGAAAAATAAAAAAAGATTTTGGTTTATGAGTTGTGTTTTACCTTTTTAGTAATTTAAGATTAATGAAAAATATAAATGATTTTTGTGTGTCTTTTGAGTAAATATTTTTATTTTTGGTTAAAAATTGTCAAAAACTCAAAAAGATTTTTGGTTTGTGTGTATTTTAGTTTGACACACTCTATGTGGCATATACTTGTGTTTGAATCCCTTCTTTTTCGCTCCCATGTGGCTAGAACTTTTGGTTTAGATTATCAATCCTTAAAATGTTCTTTACCATGCTTACATGGAGTAGTTGGATTTTGTGTTGCTATAATGGACTCTATTTTTATATGCCTCAATTCACACATGCACGAGCTCACTTAAAATTTTAACTTCATATGTATATTTGAGCTTTGTGAGGTGTTCTCCTACCAATCTTGTCATCTACATGTTATGTGACCTAGGAGGACTAGTGCATCTTAAAATCCGTTCCACGTGAGATTTGTGTGAGATATAAAAATGATGTATATAAATGTGCACGAGGAAGGGCTTCGAAAGGAAAATTCATCCTTTGCGAGTAAGCCACCGTTTGCTTGGACCTAAAAGAAATACGTGGTCCAAAGGCCTAAAAGAATAATGGCATTAAAAGAAAATATTTATCAAGGCCTACTTTGTTTATTTGATTTATTCATTCAAAAGATTAAAATAATATGCTTAAATTGAGGGAGTTTGGATGGTATATCAACGGTTTGCACAGTGTCCGTTTATCCTGGTTGTACTTTAAATGTCATGACTCTATTGGTTTGTAGAATCATCAAAATTCTAGGCTTGAATGCATTGTGTATGTTTGTTTATTGAGTTCAATTTATATTGTCACATGAGGTTATATTCAAATGTGATAAAGTTTGCAATCAAATGAGAACTCCGTGAACATGTTTTGAGTGATTGGGTCTAAATTTAATTGTTATTAGTTCATACCCCAACACTTCCGTTTCCATATGACACATTTTTGCCATACGAATGTGAAAAGTTTATTGTATTTTGTGTCATGTGTGATATCCATACCTATATATTTGTGAGTGTGCGTTAGTAATATTCATTATGTCTGCATATGCATGGTATTTGTTTTCTTTGCCTCACTTTCAGGTCCATCTATATGTGGCACCCCGCACAATTAAATATATGGTGATCAGTCATGTACCAATTTAAAACAGAATGTTCGGTTGGTTCATTCTTAGCATCGCTGTTGAAAAACTTTTTCACATACTAATCACCTAATATAAAATTAAGCTAGGTGTCAAAACATTTCCAACTTTAGTAAAACCAAGTAACTCCATTTTTATTCAGTCTTAAAATATAAACCATTCACCACACAAAGCAATATAATAAATACTAAACATGAATTAATTACTGAAATAAATAAGACTGGGTAAAACCTTATAGATCAAAATTCTAAACCATAAAGTAAACTGAATAAAATATCTCAGATAAAAGACTAGAAGTGAGCGACACATGCCCTAAATGAGAAGTCTAGATGAAACTGAATGGAAAAAATAGATGCGTCTACTGCAAGGACCCGCAGCTTCCACAACAGCTGCAACACGTCTGAGCACCTGGTATAATATATATAGCAAAAGAGAGAAGAGATACAAAAAACGGGTCAGAGCCCGAGGTTTAAAAATGATTTAGAAAGTATTTAAAACTGGTTCTTAAAACAAGTCTTATACGCATATTAGTTATCAAATTCTCACATGAGTTTCTCACCTTTCATCTATTGTGCATGCCTAACATACATCTAATCTCCCCCTAGTTATACCACCCAGTCTAACTAGTCAGAAACCATACTAATACTAACTATGCTCACTAGTAGTATTCCCGTATCGCCCATACAATACGCTATTCAGATAGTTTATTCCACATACTAAGTTTCATTATTCACCGTTCAAATGATTAGTCTTTTATCCACTAAGATTATTTTATTTCTCATTTTCACTTTATCTACTAGTTTCACAAAGTAAAAATTTCCCCAAGTACACTCGTATATATATATATATATATATATATATATATATATATATATATATAGTCTCATCATCCCTATATATATACACTAATCCTGCACCCTTAGGTTAAGACCATTGGGCGCAATGTAATGATTATTATTATTACCAAGTCTACTAATTTCACACAGTAGAAATATTCACAAGTTCATACATATATATATATATATATATACTAATCCTACACCCCCGGGTTAAGACCCCTTAGTGCACCTATAAAGAGAATCCTGCATCCCTAGGTTAGCACCCATTAATGCACCTATCAATAATAATCTAGCACCCCCGGGTTATCACCCATTAATGAACCTATTAAGAGAATCCTGCATCCCCGGGTTAGTACCCATTAATGCACCTATCAATAATAATCCAGCGCTCCCGGAATATCACCCATTAGTGCACCTATCAAGAGAATCATGCATCCCCGGATTAGCACCCATTAATGCACCTATCAATAATAATCCAGCACCCCCGGGTAATCACCCATTAGTGCGCCTAACAATAATCATCCTTGTACCCTCGGGTTATCACCCATTAGTACACCTAACAATAATATCCTTGTACCCTTGGGTTATCACCCATTAGTACACTTAACAAAAGATTTTATGCACCCCCGAGTTATCACTCATTAGTGCGTTTAACTATAAGATTCTTGCACCCCCGGGTTATCACCCATTAGTGCTCTTAGTAATAATATCATTTAATAGGCATACACACGTCCTATTAAAATTTATAGGTATTTCCCCAACCTACCTATATATTTCTCATATGTATTTTAATCTCAACACTACGTATAGTATAAATATTTAGATTACTATCTCTCTCGAAATCTCTAGGGTACATTCTCTCTATACCGAAATATGTAAAGTATTAATTCTCACACACTTTCCCAAAATTCAATCTTGTTTAAGTTTACTATCTGGCAGTTTCTCTCACTCCAATAAACCGGTAAACTCAAAACTGGACTCTAAGAAAAATTCCCAGGTTCTCCAAGGTTCTGCAGCGGCACTGAAAATCTGCAGAAATGGAACCGAATCCCCTCAAAATGGAACTGAATCCCCCAGAAATGGAATCGATTCCGTTACGTCAGATCTGTTCTGCAACAGTTACGTTTTCACCAAATGGAACCGAATCCCCCAGAAATGGAACCGGTTTCGTTACGTCAGACCTGTTCTGCAACAGTTATGTTTTCACCATTTTTAACCCTAAAAACTTCTAAGGTTCATCACCCAATACCTCATCATCAATCCCAATTAACACATAACAGGTTATAAATCATTCCTAACATCCTAGAATCACTAATTCGTCATCAATCATCATAATTCCATAAAATCCCAAAATTAATTCACTTGAACCCTAGTTTCCAAAATTTCAATTAAAGAACCTAATCAACCCAGATTTGTTCATCAAATATATAATTCAATTTTGTGATTAATCCTCTACATACATGAAGGAATATCAACAACTAATTAACTCAGCCTTTAATCATCATTTAACCTTAAATTTTCACCCAATTAACATGTAAATCATGATTAATTTCACCGACTCTGACATGAGTATGATTATTGCTAAAAGAAAGCAAGTAATAAATACTTACCTTAAATCAAAGGTCTGAATCTTTTGGTGATTTTGGTATAGATGTGTTCCTCTCTTCTCGATCTACACGGTGGTGGTCACGGTGGTGGAAGATGATGCCTAAAAACTTTGGCTCCTTTAGATTTGCTCTCCCTCGCTCTCTGTGACTCTCTCTTGAGTTATATGAATGTGAGCACTAATTTATCCCACATAACTGATATAATAAAACTCTAATTTTCGTCAATTTAATCTTCCCAAAAATTTAAATTACAAAACTACCCCTACGGGGTGCCGGTTTGGCCTAAAATCTCCCGGAGTCCAAATAGAATGCCCGACTAGTGTTTTCTGACTATCTCAACCCTCCTGGACTCAACGACGCACTCGAAATGACCATAAGAGTTAATAAAAAATAATTTCTCTTTTTATCCCAATCAATTAGTCTCGACACGACTCACATGCGCGTCAGACTTAAATTACCAAACTGTCGTGTATTTCACTCTAGGCAATTTATCAAGTTTCATAATTCCATATTACATATCACACAGTAATATTAAATAATTCTCAACAATAAGTATTAACCCTTGTCACGCTAGTTAATAATTATTTCAATCCGGATTAATAAAATTAATTTCTCGCATTTTTAATTTAATTAATCCAACAACAATAATTAATCACATAATTATTTCTACCAAAAATAATTAATCACATAATTATTTAAATCATTAAAAACATGGGGTATTACACTATGCTTCTAATTCGGAATTGGTATCTATCGTGTTGCATATTGTTTTTGTATGGATTAGTTTTTTTATTTTGGTGCACATATGCTTTCATGCTCTAATCACTCTAAGCTTCTTGTTTACATTAGTTTTATCCTTTATCTATCCCTGAATAAAAAAGGGGGGAAATGGTATCTAATCCTATTATACTCGTATCTTAGTTTGGGGGAGACATTTTTCTAAGTAGGTCATTTATTTCATAAAGGGGAGAATTAATTTAGGGGGAGTATTTATCTTAATTGCATTTAATATGTTGATATTCCCTATGCATTTTATAGTTTGCTTAAGTGTGCAGGAATTCTTCTAAATGACAACTTTCATCGGCAAAGATATTGATCATTGGGTTTTGAGTCAAGCTACGTATTTTTTATTTTGGGTGGGATATTTTTCAAAGTCTAGTAAAGCTTGACGGCCCTTTAGGATTTTTATTTGGTTTTTGTCTCGGAATAGCCAAAGGGGGAGATTTGTAAGGACATAGGTCTCCGATTCAGTCTTAATGTAGTGTTGTCTCAATTACGGACAAAAATATTTGAGTCATAGGATAGTGTTCAAGTGTATCCATCCAAACCTATGACGTGTTAGTTGAAGACGTAGCGACCAAGATTATAAAGCTTCATCATATGTCGGGTTCAGTGTTCCTCGTTTCTACATCATCAACATCATATTCCATAGTCTCCAAGGTATGAATGCATCTTTATACTTGGAATAAATTTATAAAGGGTGTAATTTTATTTTAAACTGAAGTTTCTTTTCAGAAGGTTTCTTTAGTACTTTAAAATAAAGTATCTGGGCTTAAAATTGAATTTTAACCATTTTGGGACTTCGTCCGATATTGTCGTTCGAACGAGTTTATCGTGAGAACGAGAATATCGTTCGAACGAGAATGTCGTTCGAACGAGTTTGCCAACGAATTTTTCCCATTGGCCTCTGGAACTTCGTTAGAAGGATCGTTCGAACGAGATTTTCGGCGAGAAAATTTTGGGAAGTTTTCTCCGCTACTCCACTCTTTTGTTCCCACTAATTTTTTCAGAATTACTAATGGGCGGGAACCAACTCTTTGTAACCAACTTTTTCATATTCATCTATCTTCTAGAGAGAGTTTTTGAGAGTTTAATTTTTCCATGAAAAGGTTCAAGTTTTGAGTGTTTTGTTTTTCAAGAAAATAATCCTTAAACACTTTTGGTTTACACCCATAATAGTTTATTCCAAGTTCCTTAATATATATCCTTGCTTGGAGTGTTTGGCACTGGGTTTTTCTTTACACCTCAAAGAAGAGAAGTTTGGGTTTGCTTCTACATCCCATAAAGAAGAATATTATTTGCTGTGACATACCCACCTGGAGAAAGGCTCCTTATTCGGGTGGCGGTGTCCAAAAAAGTCCGATCGGTGGATTTCGAGACCGCGGTGGACCTCCGTGGTTATTCGCTAGGCAGAAGTGTGTACAAGAAGGAGCATCGGGGCTTGGACGAAGTCAAGTCATGTGTTGTAAGTATTTTTTATCTTGTACTTGTAAAATCGTACTTAGAGGATTTGAGGATAGGATAGTCCGAGGTTTTTTTCCGTTGTCGGTTTTTCCTCATACATCGCGACGTAGTGGTTGTTTACTTATTTTATCTTTTGCAAAATCACATTAGATGCATGCTTAGGTAAAAAAGATAAAATTGGTATATTTAATTTGGTGCAAATTTAATTTGGGTAAAAATTAATTTAAGTCATTACTTCAATTGGATAAAATTTGGTTTGGCCTAATTTGCAAAAATGGATTAATTATTTGTTAGGCAAATTTCTAGGACTTGGGTTGAGTTAATATGTTTAAGTGAAAAATGTATTTCTTGTTTAATTTAATTTCACTTTGAGTTTAGTTTAATTTTAATTTGTAAGAAATTAAAATTTGGTTTATGTAATTGTTTAGTTGAACCATCTCTATTCCGCATCTAAAAGGAAATTACTTTTTGTAAAATTTAAAATTGGGGTCCTTGAGATTGGTATCAGAGCATTAATTCAGAAAAAATCACGTTTTCACGACTCCTGGTTGACATTCCGCAGGTGCTCTATGAAGTGGTACGCCCTTACAAGCCTAGACAAAACCACAACATCGTCTTTCATGGTGCCGAAAGACATAAACTACCATTAACCAGTATCCTCCGCCAAGACCTTCTCTGATACCCGCTTCCATAATAATTTGACGTAGTCTTCAGAAACATGTCAAGCCCCTCCCATGGATTGTGACAGACAGATAGATCACCGACAACACTGCCACAAAGTGCCCAACATCATCCTTAGCAATTTAGTCAAATCCTCCACTGGGAAGAAATTTGTTATATGAGGGGGAACAGTATGTTCCCACCCGACTTGGCATAGGATCCGCTAGGGGAAATCGAAAGAAGTATGTTGAAGTCCCACTAACCGAACATACCTATAATCTCCAAGCTACATGACAGGCCGTAAGTCCCCCCACGATGGCACTGACTAGCGAAGACACCGGGTTCCATACTCTACAAGATAATTCACCCAACTCTCCACAGATGGGCTGAAGATGAAGAGAGGTCAAACAATAAAATTGGGTACAACTGCCAAGGGGTACTCCGGAGGGGCAGCCAGGAGACACCTCTTCGCAAGCCACATAAACAACATTACGGGGCACCCTCCCCAGCGAACCGGTACGGTTCGCTGGGTCGCCTGTTATCTTCTTCCTCGAGGTTCTCTCTTCCAAACCCTCCAATGAAGGTCCTGAATCACCCCAAACATAAGATTGACCTCATGTATTTTTAGACTAATGTTTTAGAAGAATTAAAATATATAATTAACCATGAATCCTATATCAAACACCCAGGATTACAAATAAAACATCAATCCTATTCGTAATATTTCCCACTATGATTTTCATTGAATCAATCTTCCTATCAAAGTTCTATATGCTCATCATTTTAATTCCATAATTAATTTAAAAGTTCTAATATGATTAATACCAACTAATAATCAACTCAAATCAGAGATCCCTTCTCATCAATATCTCTCCATTAATCACTCAAAGTTTCAATCTTTATAACTTCAAATCCCATATTTGTATCCTTAATTAATCATGAAAGTGATTAACTACGTATAATTTCAACTTAATGCAAGTAATTACTTACGTGTGTGGATGAAATCTGACGTTCTCTATATTTAATGATGGGTTGAATCCGGAGATAACCTATCTCTTCTTTCTTCCTCTTTTTCTTTTCTCTTGAACTCTCTTTCAATCTCACATGTACAGAATCAAAGGTAGGGGTCCATCCACATTCCCAACTTTTAAATAGCTCGTTGGTTCACCCTAATCGCGTTTTCCCAGTTAACCCTAGGTTTAAAAGGGCCCTCCGACCGTTATTCGAGTCCTTCTATTCTAAAAACTCCTCGGAACACAAACATATACCCGGATATATATTATGTACTATTTTGACCCTTCATGGATCACTGGCACACTCTAAAAGGTCATCCGAGTCACATAACTCCAAGCATGCTAACATCTCATTAACTGGGCCCTGACATGCACGTATCGTACGCGTTGTCCATAGATTATAATTATTTACCGATGTAACACTCTATCGATATATAATAATAGACCGTCGCTTTCACTCATACGCAAAATATAATAACTCACAAATCTATTTACTTATCACATGCAAGTAAATAATAGTAATAATAATAATAATAATAATAATAATAATAATAATAATAATAATAATAATAATAGTAATAATAATAATAATAATAATAATAATAATAAAAAAATATTAATCCTTTATCTCGCTAATTAATATTTATGGAAATCCAATTTAATTTCACCAATTAAATTAATAATATTAAGCACACGGAATTTTATCAACAGTAAAAGTAAGGGGAACTACACTTATTTACAAAAAAATTTGGTTTAATTTAGTGCAAAGATTAAAACTGCTTTATTTAATTTGAAAGAACTAAAAATTGGTGTTTGTTTGGTAATTCGTATAACCCTATTAGCACTTGGTAAGAGCATTTTTCACTTAAGTAAAACCAAATAGTTAGAAGATTGACCTATTCACTCCTAGAAATATCAAAGGGATAATAAGGGTTGACCATTCAAATAATCATAGGTGCATTTCAAGATATATGGTATTTCTTGGAAGTTAACTAAGTGCCTCTCAAGGTTTTCTATAATGGAGGGTTATAATAGAGAGGCTTGGCTTCAATAGTAGACTTCAATGTAGAGAATAATACCCATTCATTAACTTCTAACCAGTTTTTGACCTCGGACTCCTTTTTGGGCTAGTCCATGTAGAAGGAGAAGGAATAAAAGAGATTTATTGTCTTACGTACCCAATCTTGATAGACATGGTGATTTCTAGAGTAAGCATATGAACATCTATCGTAGTGGAGGTCGTTTTATCAACTATGGTTAAATAAAGAGATTCGATCTCACCCGTGGATTGTTCTAGAAGACTCTTAGGAAATGAGATAATACTATATGATACTGAGGCATAATTAGCACTTTTGGAAGGGAAAAAAAGGAGTGGGAGTATATACACACTCATCAGGAATGGTGAAATATAGCAATATGAATGGACAAGAAGCAGGAAACGTACAAGTAAAATGATAAGCTTAAAGATACGAGTGATCTTCATTTCCAGAAGATTGAAATAATGTGGCAATTTCAAGAGCATGATTATAAATACTAGTTCCAAGAAATGAGAAGCCCAACCAAATGTCACTTGTCAAAGTCGAAGAGACTTGGCAGTTTTTTATGTCAAAAGAGCAATCGTTTAATAGTTAACTTTTTACAAAAATTAATTAGTACATAGTGTATGTTTATACCATATTTAACTTGTTAATCGATGAAGTGTGAGAAGGGTAAGGATACTCTGACACCACTTAGAGAGAGTGGAAGGCACTGATACCACTATGAGAATGTGGAAACAAATGTGCTCGGCAGGGATGGTCACAAACAAAGATTCCACATTTAATCTCAATAAATTTTATCTTTTTTATCATAAACGTGCATCTATTTGACAAAATATATAAATCAAACCAAACATTCAATAAAGCCAAAGTATTAGGAAAAATAATCCTTTCGGATAAAACCTTTTATTCAACACTTTAGAGAGTTTACAAGACTATTGACTTATAGGCTACTTGATATCTACCACAAGTATAATGCATAGTGCCTTTGTACAACCTCTAAAGAATACAGCTCAATCCATATTCGTCCACACGCGACCTTCCACGCTCGGTATCCACCGATAAACAATGATCATAAGAACCATAGTTCTCCTTCAGCCTCAGTCTTCATCTTCAGCAGTGATCCTTTCGGGCTTCACAAGTCAACCATGGAGATTCCTTCACAACAAAGGTGTATGCAATATACTAAAACTTTATAGGATTTAAGCGAATTCACAAGAATGATTTTCAGGATATATGTTGTGAATTAAAAGGTGTTTTAGAACACTTAACCAGAAAGAACTTTTGCAAAAGGTATGCGGAAAGAAACGGATATGGCAAAAGTCTTAGAAAATATAAACACGAAATAGGTATTTATAGGATGTTAACAAATTTTGAGGCAGTGGACTCATTTGACCGAAATTCAAGGCTCGTTCGATTGACAAATGCATCTCATTTGAATGAAATATAATCTCGTTTGAACAAAAAATCAATCTCGTTTGAACAGTCTTCAAATGACCTTCTGACGAGTCAAAACAGTACGCCTTCATTCTATGCACATTCGATGAAAACTTCCAATGAACATTCAAATGAAAACACAATCTCGTTTGAACGAGGTTTAAATAAAAAAAATATTTTCAAAACTAAAAATCCCTTGTTCATATTTTATAAAAATAAAGCAACCCCAAAATACATTATGTGAATTAATTTAAACTCTAAATTGCCTTATACCTTTATGGGATGTCGAGAAGTCTTCAAACTTGGAGATGCTCAAGTTAGGTTTGTCTTGATGGTGCGTGACGATTTGTAATGGGATACGCTAAACTAGCCTAAAATATAAAAGATACATATACTATGAACGATATTAGAAAAATTGTTCTTATAAATCTCCCCCTTTGGTTATTCTGGTACAAAACAAACATTAACGAACATCGAATTAAAATAAAAAATCTCATATGGCAAAAATCGTACTACCCTTCCCAAACCCTAGAAATGGAATGGCATAAGACATTGTCTTTAAAACTCCACTTGTTCTTCCCTTTGGAAAACTCCGTCTTCATCAGGTGTGTCTTGATTTCCGATTTAAGTACCTATACACATAAGACAAAGAAATATACCTCATGATGCATCGAGTTTGAAATAAGATAAAAACTAAATTAAATTCTCCCCCATAAATCAAACTCATCAAAACTTATTTTGTTTAATATGCTCTCCCCCTTTATTTTATCCAAAATAAACAAAGAAGTATAAACATAATCATGAAACACGAAGCATCACATTGAAGAAAATATATCATCGTGAAAAAATATATAAATCAAGCATGTGTAATGATAATCTCAAAAGGCCGTCAAATCCAACTATTTTTTGAAAATTTTCATTTAAAAAAATGTAAAAATTACTAATAAAACACAATACCATATATAATATATGCAAAATATACCAAAGCAAATTCGGCACACATATATAGGTATAAACGACGACCACAAAACTCGACACAAGACATATAAGCTTTACAGACTAGCATAGTATCGATGTGTCTAAACATGTGGGACGGAATGAATGGGTATGAACTAAATACAAATGAATTATGACCCATATACTCAAATATGTTCAAGAAGTTATAATTGACCACAAAACTTTATCAAACTAAGCTTTGGCCTCATGTGACAAATAAGGTGAACTTAAAGAACAAACAAACACAATGCACACAAGCCTGTAATATTAACAATTCTACAAATCAATAGCGTCATGACAAAATAAGCATACTAGGATTCATTGTGCCAACCTGTTAATCTTTAAAACTTCCTCAAAAGATAAACATAATTATATTTCATTCTTTTCTTTTCTTCTCTTTTAAAGTGATTTCTTTTGCAAAATAGAACAAACTAAACTATTTTGGGCCCTTTTTGGCAAGCTTTTACTATTTTATTGCCTTTATTTTTTCTTCGAGTCTTTTAAACAGTGGCTTTCACGCAAAGTCAACCTGTCTTTCATAACCCTTTTTCGTATAGACTCATAATCTTTCAATACTAAACAAAATCTCTCGCGGCCACCAGTTCTTACATGCACAAATCCCCCATAGTCAAAAAAATATTTACGATGACAAAATTAATGGGAGAGCATCTCACCAAGGTCAAATATACATAGTGAAGATAAAATTCGACAAGCTCATGCATGTGTGTGCGGAGGCATGTACAAAGTCGAATCCATAAAGCAAATCAATTTCGAAACAACTCCATAAACATGACTAAGAACAATCTAAGTATCTAAAATCAAAACCAAAAGTTCTAGTCACAAGGAAAGTATGGAATGAATTGAATTCAAACACACCAACATGCCACGCTAAATGTGTAAAATTAAAATACAGAAAAACCAAAAATCCTTTTGTATTTTCTAAAAAAAATTTCAAAATTTTTTTTTGTTGTATTTTTAAAATATGACTCAATAAAAGAAAAATATAATACAAAAAATACACGTTAAAACACTAGTAAGGGTATATCAAGAAACACAACTAGTGAATGACAAGCATGTTAACACATTCATCCAAAAGATATAAGAGAAGAATCATGTGCAAGTAAACGAGAATCAACTAGTCTACCATCTAGCGCATCTATCAAATATCTTAACCCAAATAGATGTATACCTGACGTGATGGGATTCGAGAACCAAAGGGACACTAGACTTCAACTTCCTAAGACCTCTTTCAAGATCATAATAAATGTACCTAAAGTGACCTTTCATACCACAATGCGAACGTGTGAAAACGCGAGGCATGTTACCTATGGGTTGAACTTTTCTAACATCCTTGAATTTGGTTGACCCTCTAAAACAAACAATGGCCTTGACGTTAACACTCGAAGTATTAGAAACATGGGATCCATTCCCATCACCACTAAACTACTCGAGTCTTTTAACTCAAAATTTTATACTCAGGCAAATAATTTGACTCTTACAGTTTTAGAGACTCCTTATTTAAATTTTTAATAATACCTATATGGTTATCTTATTCCCCCTCAATGAAAGTAAACTTATCCCTAATACTCTTTTCACGTGCCTTATAATCATTAGTCAAAACCCTATCCTCAATGGCAAATATATTAACCCTAGAATTTTTAAAGCCCTATAACTATTGCTCTAATAATCGGACTCTATCATCACTCTCTTTATTTGACGATTCTAAACTTTTAAAATCTCGATCCATGTCCACAAGTTTTTTATGAAAGAAATCCCTTTGATTTTGAACAATTTGCAAAAGTTCCATAGCGGATTCAAAACGAGAATTTCCCTTTTCAAGAATTCCAATTCTTTTAGCAAACTTCAAATTCAAATGATTTAAGTCATCAAAACTATGGGAATCCATCAAGAGAATAACAAACCAAGAGAGAAAATAATACAACCACCCAAAAAATCACTAAACAATATCTACATAATAACTTAGTGCAAAAGGCTCTAATACCAATTTATTACAGATGGTATCAGCGGGAAAAACACTTTAAAAAATCAATATCACATGATAACTTGGTGTAGCCTGCTCTGATACCAATTTGAGAACGGTGAAAATTCCCCGACACCACTTAGAGAGAGTGGAAGGCACCGATACCACTGTGAGAATGCGGAAACAAATGTGCTCGACAAGGATGGTCACAAACAAAGATTCCAAATTTTAATCTCAATCAATTTTATCTTATTATATTAAACATACCTCTATATGATAAAATAGATAAAGAAAACCAAGCATTCAACTAAGGGAAAGTTTCAAGGAAAAAAAACTTTCGGGTAAAACCTTTTATTCATCACTTTAGAGAGTTTACAAGACTATCGACTTACACACAACATGATATCTGCATTAAGTATAATCCGCAATGGCTTTTCACAACCTTTAAAGAATAAGACTGAGTCCAGAGTCTTCCACACGCGGCCTTCTATGCTTAGTATCCGCCGATCAACAATGATCCTCGCAAGAACTAAAAGAACTGCAATTCTCCTTCAGCCTCATCCTTCGTCTTCAGCAGTGATCCCCTGAGGTTTCACAAGTCATCCATGGCGATTTCTTCTACACAAAGGTGTATACAAGATACTAAAATTCTCAAGGATTTAAACAAATTCATAAGAATTATTTTTAGGTTGTATGTTGTAAATTAAAAAGTGTTTTAGAACACTAAACCAATAAGAACTTTTGCAAAAGATATGTGAAAACAGATCTGAAAAAAGTCTTGAAAGATCTGAACACGAAATAAGTATTTATAGGGTGTTCACAAATTTTGAGGTGGCGGATTCGATTGAACAAAATTCAAGGCTCGTTTGAACGATAAATTCATCTCGTTTGAAAGAAGAAACAATCTCGTTTGAACAGGCTTCAAACGACCTTCTCACAAGTCGAAACAGTACGCCCTCTTTTAGTGCACGTTTGATGAAAACTTCTAACAAGCCTTCGAACGAAAACACAATATCGTTTGAACGAGGTTTAAATAAAAACATTTCTTTTCAAAAATAAAAATCCCATGTTCATTTTTTATAAAAATAAAACATTCCAAAAATAAATCGTGTGAATTATTTTCAACACTAAATTGATATATACATTTACGGGATGTCAGAAAGTCTTCAAATTTGGAGATGCTCTAGTTTGGTTCGTCTCAAAGGTGCATGACGATTTATAATGGGATACACGAAACTAGACTAAATATAAAAAAGGCCTTGTACTATGAACAATATTAAAAAAAATGTTCTTACAAAGTGACACGTGGAGAGTAAATGAAGAAAATATCTTAAATAATGGTCTAAAAAATATAAGAAACAAAGTCCATTAATAACATTATTCTTTGAATACTAGCATTAAATTGACACATGGTCTTACTGGCGTCATCAATTATCGATATCAACATCGATAATGATATGCCACTACCAGATTAACATATTTGCCATTTCGTCGATAATTTTTCCATTGGGTTCGTCAGAAAATTATGATGTGGCAGTGACACATCATTACTGGAGGGGATATTGATCCATAATAAAAGAAGTAATTAGAGATAAACCCCTTTAACAATTATGAATCCGGAAAAGAACAAAGAACACTATATGCACGTGGTTCAGGAAGAATAATGGAGATTGGAGTGCCAGGGTTGCTAGCTGAGAGTCCAAGTCACCACGTGCAGGTTACAATCATTACCCCAAATTTGGGCGAGGTCGCCCTTATTTATAAGCTTAAGAATCCTCATCCTCTAGGTCTCTTCGTGTTAATCTTAATTATAACCCATAGAGTCCTATATGAACTGATCTTCCAACTCACCAAAATGATCTTCTAAGATTTGCACTTGTCTCCCTGCATATTCATAATCCTCCAAAATAAGTCACGTAACATCCACATAATACGACTTTGACTAGTCTCCCTTAAATTGCCCTCAAAGTCAAGGTGATTGGCCAATATGTTGTTCAGTCCGACCTCATCTTTAAATTATTGGCCATATATTATTAAAATAATTATTTGAACGTATGTAGTGAGTTCACTCGCGCCTATTCATTTGGTCACGATATGGGATTTTAATCATTAATGTGGGAATTATTTAGCATGTATTTCACACATTGGGCCACATGATCCAATGTCACTTCCCTAGGTAATGATGGCGTATGAGCGAGTGGTTGACTGACCCAACAGACGGTCGACGATTGATTTAACTGGCAACAGAAGTATAAGGCCCTCAAATCCTTGTACCTCGTCATTCCATCGTCTATAGAGGTATTCACATTTGTACTCTCATTTTCTAGATATTTTAGTTACCAAAAAGACTTTCTTATTGTCTTTTTCTTCCTCCTCTTAATTCCACTATGTCTAATTATGGTAGAAAGTGTGAGGTATTTTCAACAGATAACTTCGGGAATTCCATGAATAATATGGAATCCCCAACAACGTCAACATTAGGTTATCCTCAGAGAAAGAAGATATTTTGGATATTCCCTCTCGTGAGGTAGATTTTATGACCGTTGACTTATTAGAAAGGGGTTTGTTTCCCCTATTGCTGGTGAGAGTACTTCACTATTATGGAATACTCCCAGTCCAAGCAAATGGTAGCTTATACTAGATTGTGATGGGTACAATCTCCATCAACTGGGTTTATGGGAAAAACCTAGGTCTTGTGGAGGTGAGGTATTGCTATGACTCGAGGTCTTCCCCAAGGTGATACCTATACCATTTCCAGTGATGAGCACAAATAAGAAAGTCAGTGTACCTAACCCTCCAACCTAATTGTTAATCTAGTGATGAGCACAAATAATGGTGGGCCATATCACAGTTAAAGCAGTGTACCTAACCCTCCAACCTAATTGTTGTAGATCAAAATAGTAGAAAGAATCTAACAGGTTGGTGCCACAGCTTATTTTAGAGAAGTTGCATTTGAACAGACTCCAGGACAATAGCTCCAAGTTGGCCCAATACAAGCACATAAAAATTCAATATTTTCACCTACCTACTGGAACAAGCTAGTGATCTACAGTTTCTACAGCAACATCTTTTACATGAAAAAAGAAAGATACAAAGCACCCAAAACTACTGCGAATTGGGGTCAGGATTAAGTGTCAATTATGTAATTTTGATCAACCTTGTACACCAATCATGTGTGGGACAAAGGTTCCGACCTGCATGGCTCAGTTTGGTGCGCGGGATAAGAGATTAATCAGATATTTTAACTATAACCCATATTTTGTGCTAGTCGTGATGGTATTATTTTATCCTGTTGGAGTGACATAACTTTATCCGATCTAGCATTTTTCTCAACACATTATAAGAGGGCCAAGTTCGTTTTAGACGATGACTGCACTAACTTCAGCAAAACAAAATCTCAAGATATGAGACACACATGGTACTAAAATTGAGTTTGAATTTGGGCAGGAAGAATTTGGACTCCTAAATATTAGATTTTATTTTCATTAAAGGGGAAAAAATCTAGAAGCAGCCCAACTCACATTAATTTTTGGGGACAAATTCCAGAAAATGGATTGAAGTGGTTTAGAATTATTAAAGCGCTTGGACTTCTTGAAATTCAGATGTGCCCATTGAAATTCATACATAACTAAAAAAGCAAAACACAACACCTGTTATCTGACTTAGTCAAGTTCTCATTCACAATTCATGTTATTTATAAACAGAATCCATTAGGCATATACTAGTCCTTATTGTATTTAAAATTCAATCTCTCCCTGTATTTCTCTCAATTAGTTATAATCAAAATTATGTATATGATAGAGCATAACACAACTAAAAATGCTACAACATTGGACAGTTTATCAGTTCCTCGAACTTCAATGCACAATACCATAATCAACATAATGGAATGATTAGATAAAGAGCCTGACATGCCTGCACTGGAAAAGGGGCTGGTTGTGGATGGAAAAGTCATTAACACATATCCTTTAGCTGATACAAATCATCATAATAAAGGCTCTCAGTATAAACTTGAAAATAAGATAGTAGCACTGTTCTAAAAAATTTAAATAGAGAGGTGTATAAGAAAGACAAGCTGCTGAACCAAAGCCGAACCAAAGCCAAAACAAATCTTGGGAGCATACAACCATCCACAAGTAGGGCAGTCGTACCTCGATCTTTGGAGGGACAATAACATTTCATTCACCGACCTTATATTTCATTCCTATCACCAAAAAAATATATGCATGCATATATTACAATACATTAAGACAAAAGTATATATACTAAGCAACAAGTATGTCATGTCCAAATGAGTCATAGTAGACAAATAAATCCAAAGCCACCAGTACAAGACACGAGGGTGATTGGGACCTGTGCAAATAAAGTAAAGACTATTGTTGGCAGCGAGCTAGTAAAGATAATAGAGTCCATTATATATCACTGGTAGGAATTCTTGAACAACATTTGCCTTATTCATAATTCATAGTTCTTTCATAAATTCAAGTTCTCTAGAGATAATAGAGTCTATTAGAGAAGTGTTACCATAACCATCGTACACAGCATCATCAATTGGCTCTTTTTCAGTAATAGAAGCCCGAGATTGCCTTAGAAATCTGGTAGGAGTCGTTGCCAAAATATCCATAATAATGGAGTCTGCAGTGATGTTATTCTCCAAAAACACTTGAGCATAATTCGACTTTTGATTTTACTAAAGCGGGAGCAACCTTTGTAAGGGCATAATCTGCTTCCTCGGCTTCTACTTCCAAGGCTGGATCCATTTTCTTATCTGCTGGTAAGGCAACTTTTGATTCAGTCTAAAAAATTTACGTATTGTTATTCAATGTTGCTGCTGCAACCACATCATTAGTGTTACATGTCATTTATTGGTTTATGGTTTTCCTTAAAAGGATAAACCCAATCGTCTTCTTCAACCACCAAGGCTGGAGAAATATTTTCTACAGTTGATGCTACCCCTGCTGCTTCAACCACATCACAGACTTGAGTATCAACTACTGATACCACAACATTATTATTTCAAACACTTTGGAAGAGTATCAGATGATAGAGGATGATTTATGTTCTCTATGAGAATTTGAAAATTCTATCTCTTGGACGTTTAGATACTGGTATTTCTTTATTACTGCATATAAGCATATAGTTACACAAAGGATTCTGAATTTATGCCACCCCTCTTTTTGTAAATCCTTCATGACAAGCATGATCAAACTTTGGTAATTTCTTCCTGTGATGGCTTTTGACTAGTGCTATTAACTTAACCTCTTTAGAATTATATCCACGGAGATGGTCACCGCTGGTTCTAATATGGTAAGACTCCTTATAATAGCCCTTTTTAACAGAGAACTTCCCAATATTGTGAAGCAAACAAGCAGCTTCAAGATATTCAAGGTCCTTGTCATCCAAGGAAATATGAAATTTAGTTTGATCATCCGTAAACTCAGCCCATTCCCTTATACCTTCAAAAATCTCATTTGCAATGCAAACACATCGTGAGGTAGATTTCATCCTCTTCGTTTTGTTATCTTAGTCGCAAGCCGCGCAACAGATCGCCACTTAACGTTTGCATTCAAATCATAGTCAACAAAAACATGGGCTAATTTCTCAGCAATCACAATCTCTCCCAAAGCATACCCAGAAACCTCCATCTTATGAATCCCAAGGATCCCAAATATCACTTACAACAAAACCTCAACAACCACAATAAACTTCGATCTCCGCTTGAAAAACTTATCTCTTCTAACCGTCCCCCTCTTCCCCACACAAGCTCAACAAGCGCCCCCAATTCCCCCTTACTAAATCTCTAGTCCCTCTTATACCTTTCAAATAACAGCTTGCTACCCCCCAAATCTATGGACGACCCTTGAGTGTACTTTGAGAAAATGTCCTTCTTAATGGCATGAATGGTACCGGAGGAACCAATGGTTAAGTGAGGAGTAAAGTTGAAGGAATTGGGACATGCCACACCAATGGTGATGTCCTTATCAATACAAAACATTCACACTTTACCCTCTCTAAAAACAGAATTATCATATTGAGACATGCCACACAAACTACTTTAATCAACACCATAACTAAACTTTATATTATTATAAAATGTCATTTTTATAAAAGCTTACTCGAGACAAACGAAGAACATCTGTGGCATATTGAAGCCGCAATGATCCCCACATGACTGAACGCATGCTATTAGAAGAAATGCTAGCCCAGACACATCAATCCCCTTCTTTGAGCTAGTGAGCTTATCATAGTTGCCTGCAATCATAATAAAGGTTACAACATATTCATAATCGTAATACAACAAAATATATCAAGACAGTTTTTAACTCTTCCATCTCTAAGTGACCAAACTGTTGAACCAATCCACCAGATTAGTTTGCATTCCCATGATCACTGAGTTTAACACAAACCAATCAATCTCCACACAATACAACATAACAATAATCAAAAGTAAGGAACTCACACACCATTATCAACTACTTACAAAACTAATAAAAAAATATAGAGCAAATATAAGACACGTTCATGATTTCATTCTACCAGAATTTAAAAACTAACAGTCATTAAAGCAGGTACTAGTTAAAAATGAAAAATAATAAATTCAGTACAAACTCAACATTTAGTCATTTAATTAAATTAGTACACACTTTCGGCATTAGCGGAGACACGGGACAAATACAAAAACTCAGGGGACAAAAACATAGCTCATCATCCAATTGGTCCCACAGCTAAAGACCTAGATTCATTATCCAATACTTCGTGGCATACAAAAAATACATGGTGTAAAGGTAAATTGAAACCCTCACCACCAATACAAAAACTTGTCAATCTCAGGGGACAAAAATACAACTCATCAATAAATTGAAGATGATGAAAAAACTCGTCAATTCTAAAAAGTCTCATCAATAAAAAAGAACAAGCTACAAAATCCCATATATGGTCTTGGAATTTACTAAGAAATAAAATAAATTGCATGTGCAAAACCCAAATTCAAGCAAAAAAGCACATTTAAAGGACATTAGAAATAATATATAATCTAACTTAATTGGTTCCCCAGTATCCTCACTTACACCATATCCAGCCCAGCATACCTAAAATTGTAGTGGTAGATATAGGACTATTAATTTGTTATGATAATCCACATTTTCTAAACAGAAATGACAATATAGAAAATCTATAGAACTAACTAAAATACTAAATATGAGGGTGAAACTAGAGTGGCATTGTAAACTAATTCCCGATAAAGAATATAGATCTCTACTGATATGATGATCTATAATCCTTGCACGTGATCAGAACCTTGTCAATTGGGCAATGTTGATTGTGACTAACGTGAAGTGTCATTTAGGTTTACTATGCCTTGATAACCAAAATCTAATATGCATACATGCAAGCAAACAATTTATTTGACAAAATACATATTGATTTAAAAATAAAATTATCACATGTTTCAAAATATGCACTATAAGTGTAACAATGTACAAGGGTTGCATTGGTGTCATGCAACCGCCCCAATTTGCAATTTACATTTTATGGGAGCAAAAGAAAATGTAAAAAAAATGGTACTAAGCAGTTTGGTCACCAAGATTAAAATAAAATCTCAAGTAAAAAATTAAAATTGGGAAAATTGAATCTCAAAGACAATCTCAATGTACAAGCTCAAAGATAATCTCCAACGACGACGACTGAAGCTTTGGAGATAATGACGATGGTACAACATCTATGGTTAAACAAAGAAAAAAGGGGGAAAACTACATTCGAATAATGAGTGAACACAAATTCAACTGATTTAAAAAAAGTCTAGCTATGTAAACAAGGGTACCGGTAACAACATAAAACTACAAATTTTATATCATGTAAACACAATTATAAGTAGTAACTAACAAACTATTCCATTTGATACAAACTGATAAAATCATCTGTCTTTACCCATATATATACACACGTTTCGATACATAAACACTAACGCATAAATTTGGTGATAAGAATCTTAATAATGATTGGGAGGGAAGGATAGTACTGCAATTCATGTCAAACAATTTATAAAATTTCAGCAAAATGTTATGTAATGACCATCAATAATACGAACACCAACATATCAAAACGTTCTTTTATAAAAATTTAAATTGGAAATAATATTGGTAACAGTGGAGTATTTGGAGTTGGATAATTAGTCATAGGACATACGCAATGTCAAGATAATATCATAACCATAAAATTTAAATGCCTAATATATCCAAATACTAGTATAATTTAACATTTCCTAAATAAGGAGGCCTTATAACTAAAACTCACCACGAGTATTTGAAGGTGTTTAATTTTGGTTACACATTAGAATGAGATGACATGTAACTACCATTTTTTATATTTAGACATTAGATTAGATAACTAGCTACGAGTGAAAATGCAACTTGTCACGTGTGCAACACAAATAAAACACCATTTAGCCTAAAAACAATTTATAGAAACTATTTATTGACAGAAAAATGGAGAAAAAACTCTAGAAGTGTAGTAATGCCCATATCTCCCAAGTCCTTATGTAAATTCACCATCAACTTAGGTAGGAAAAAGGTCGTATTACCATTTCTAACTACTTTCGGTGTCCATCTATTCTTCAAATCTTTAATAATATTTGTTGGTCAAACAATTTATGAGTTCTAAGTCACATATAAAACTAATTATGTGTGACTTAGAACATAAAAATTGTTTGGCCAACAAATATTGTTAAAGATTCGAAAATACCATTTACAAATCTATCTATTGAATAAGCATTACAATCAAATCACTCTACGACATTGAAAAAATTAAAAGGAAGTAGAGCAAACATAAAATTCTATAGAAACCCATTCTTAAAATAACAAGAACAACTATATCAATAGAAAATCAAAAAAATAGATCACTACCAACCAAAAATCGAACATAGTTGAGATGATTGAGCTCCTGCAATCAGAGATGAAACTTTATGAGTAAGATTGTAAAAATTTGGGTCCAATTTCTTTAAAAACAACTAGAAATAAAATATCTTGCGATTTCTTTGCAAACCCTAGAAAATAAAGTAGAAATCGAACCCTAGAAAATAAAGTAGAAAATTAGGCGGCTATGCAGTTGGCAAAACAAAGACAAGATGAGGTACAAGGCTTGAATGTGGCATTTTGCTCTGGGGGAGCAACAAAGTTATCAATTTTCCCTAAAACGGATACATTTGGAATATTTTTGACTTCAAACATAAAAACATTAGGAATATCGGCATTATAATATCAAGAATGCTGAAGGTATTAACATTATCTTGAATATTTTCAGGATTAGTTGAGACAGGGACTGTACAGAGAACCAAAATTTCACTTTCCAGTTTTATTCTTCAACAAAGACTCATCAAGTGTGTGTCTATTTGCTGAAATTTTATCCATGCGGTTATCTTTGCAATTAAGGAGATGAGATTGACTTTCATTGCTTAGTGGTTTCAATATTTTCAATCTCTCTGAGGGTGTTACGGTATTCCATTTTTAAGATTTTCAACACCTGTATGGTATTATGACCCTCGAACCAGGCGGACCAGGCAGAGCTACTTCAAGAGATTCAATCTTGAAACAGTGCAAAAATTAAAGAAGGATAGAGAAAACGTACCAGCCTTAGAGAACGGAGACGAGATCTTCAAGAGGATGGAGAGGAGATCGTGAGGGAGATGATAGAGGAGAGCGTAAGGGAGGGAGAATTTTAGAGGAGGCGGGAAGTCGTGAAAGACAAAAAAAAATAGTGAAAAACTCCGCTTTTAAATTTCTGGGGAGAAAAAAAGGGTCATAATATGTAATCTAGGTTAAAGATTCTTAAAAAAAGGTCATAATATTTATAATCAAATATGACTTTTATATTTAAATTGTCATAACAAATAATACTAATATGTATAAAATGACATTTTATATTATAAATGTCACATTAATAATAACATTAACCTTTAAATGATATTTTTACAATAAATGTCTTTAAATTATTTTTTTGAGCGTCATAAAAAGGTGTTTTTCTTGTAGTGAGTATAAACTATCACGTAAAATAAACATCAGAGAAACTCGTTACCCAATAATCAATACATTTATAAATATAAGGTTGATACTAGCCACGTACCCACTAAACACAACTCACTCGTGAATTTTAGTGTTACTATTTCTATTCCGATGCACCCATGTCAGCCCAAAACCTTCCTCACACTCGTAAGGATAAAACAAAAAATTTACATCCATTTGCCATCTGCCTAGCTTGGTCGTCAGGTTTCTGAACATAATTCTCGCGTCAGAACTGATTCAAGAGTTTTTACAATGGTTGTACTTCCATGGCTCCATCCTGTAGTTGCCCCTACCTCGCTTTGGGTAATCCCTTCTTTTATGGTCTATACACACATAAATGAAACATCGGCCCAAAAAATATCCCTACCTCTGACCACGGCCCTGCTGTCCTCACCCACTGTTCTCTTAGTCCTAACAGTCCGGGGGAACATGCGGTTGTTTCTACTATAGACCCTATTGGTCTTACCTGAAATCCTGACCCTCAAGTCGGTACCCTCCTAGCCTAAACCTCTTGGCACCACCCCCTTACAGATAATCCATCCCCTAGTGTCTGTCGGACTGCTGCTGCTACTTCTGTGGTGCTGCACTATTACTGTTACCTCATGCTTTGCCCTTCTATCTAGGCTCGCCTCCTCTCTTGATCCCCTTCATATGAAAGTGATGGTCCTGGAAGTGTAAACGTGCGGTATTAATGACATCTGTGTAAGTCACCAATACGGGGTTTCTAATCAAGTGTTGTCTGATCCTCCAGGTTAAACCATCTATAAACTTCACCTTCTTCCTTTTCTCATTGTTCACCTCGTCTAGAATAAAATCAACCAAATAAGTGAACTCTTCCTCGTACTCGGCTATTGAGAAATCTCCCTGAGTTACCTCATTGAACTTCTTCCGCATCTCTGTCTTAACGGCTAGCAGAAAGTATTTGCAATCGATCCGCACCCAGAACTCTGTAATATGCCTCGTGTTCCTCTCCTCTACGGTGATAACTAACTTCCACCACTATGACGTCGCTCCTACCAGCCTAAAAGTGGCTAATATCTACTTTTGCACCTCGCTACACTCTACCATGCGCATGTGGCGCTAAATGTCCTTCTACTGGCACACCGCAATCACATTTGAACTCCCTTGAAACTCTGGTTGGTGGCCCTTCTGAAAATCCTCCCTGACTCTCCGCCACTCCGCCAGCCCTGGGTTGGCCTAAACAACTAGTTCCATTAGCTGCGGTGGCTCCTGAACCCGAGGAAAATGATGAGCTATGACAGTCATTACCGCATTAACTGCCTGTGCCATTATCGCGCCGCCATCTCTGCTACTATCAGTGTCCCCTGTGGTGGCTATGGCTTCAGTGGTTATGGCTGCGATGCTTGTGGCTCCTATAGAGCCTCCTCCTCTTCAACTCTCGCCACTGCTCTCGACGGTTATCCCCTCCTGGGTGGAATCTGAAAATAGATCAGATTGTATGAGTTCACAGTTTGTACAATTATTATAGTAAAAGAACGTAAATCTCGAAATGCATAATCATGAATGCAACAGTCTTAATAATAGAGCTCTAAGTCAAAGAATGCTACATTGAAACTGTAGTAAGCCATACAAATCCTATAGACACTGACACCTGATGCTCTGATACCATCTGTGACACCCGCCTATTCTAACCACGCGTGATCAGTCCTTCATTAAAATAAACAAGAATCTCATTTGATTCATTCTTATCATAATTATCGAAAACTTTTTAAATTACTAACCACGTATGTTAAATCAAGTGGGTGTTAAATTTTATCTTTCATTAACCACACAATAATAAGCTAAATAAAATATTCTAAACCATCCACACAATAATAGAGTATAAAACATCACATGATAAATCACTGAATAAAATAATTCCGAATGAACTATCGATTCCCAAATCAAAATCCATCTATAAGTTTAAAGTAAATTAAACAAAGTTTGATAAATATTAAATAACTAAAATACTGAATAGACTGAAGGGGGAACACACCCAAATGAAATACGGAAATGAATTCCTATCTAAGAATGAATAGTTGAAGCATCTACATCAAATGTTGTAAGTCTCCACAATCTTGCAGCTACGCATTCCTGGAATGAGTTATCAAGCTTGGCATACCTGTGGCTGGACACCTGAAAAATTTTGGAACAAAATAAAAAAAATAGATTTGGCACGGGTCAGATCCCAAGAAAATCTTTTTAATATTTTTTTTGCAAGTATATATGTATCACAATTTAAAAACAGTTATTCGATACACATGTTAGTTCCGCGTACACTCCTTTGAGTTCCTCACCTCTCATCTAATGTGCACGCCTAACACATCCTACATAGCTATGCTACTCAGCCTAACTAGACATCCGTAGTAATCACAAAAGGTTCATCTTTCCCCGTACCACTCATACACTATGCTATCGTAACACTAATAACTAACATTTCTCGTATGTTATTATTAAACCATTTAAATTAAGTTCTCATACTTAATTCACTTTTAGATATCCACTATCTATCTTCCTACTATCACACAAGTAGAATAATCATTCATTATTATCACACCATTAATGAGGTTTTACCACACTTAAGTTTCTTTTAAATATACTCTATCTATCTATTCTACTATCACAGATAAGTAGAATAATTCACACTTGTATATATTCATCACACATATAATATATAGTACTATATCATCCCCTAAATGTCCCCTCGTGATGTTGGCATACTTTACTATAAAGTCCATGTACATCTCATACCCAAATCAAGGACTATCGGTTCGGCATGTCTCCCACACATATTGGAGGCGAACATAGTTCTAAGTCTTTGGACTATGCACATACCTAACGTACCTAAATTATCGTCAATACTATCGTACACTCAGATATTGATCGTACACGGATTCTATGTTTTAGGGCACACATTCAGACCTCGCTGAAATCGCCAAGGTGGGTTTGCCCATTGCGTGAAAACCCCCGGATAGCAGGCAGTGACGACAGTGAGGTCGAGTCGGTGGTCTTTGGAGACGAGTCACCACATTAGTGTAACTTCACCGCATTCATGGCTAGTCATATAAGAGCGTATAGTGCTCCTCACGACGATAAGGATGTTGTTTCACAGGGACAACTTGACAGTGAAAACGATGTTAGTGAGGGGGAGGATGATGCAAGTGAGAGCAAGAGTAATCCTCAACGCGCCTACGCTGAGTTGTATAATTAGTCATTTAAAACCAAAAAGCGTGACAAAATGCTAGTTCTTAGGACACCATATTAGAGGAAGATTTAGAAGAAGTGAGAGCGAGAGAGTCCTCCACCTCCACTACCTTGAGAGAGAGAGAGTCTGTCAGTGTTGAGAAAGAAAATTTGTTTAGAGAGAGAGAGACTGTTTGGAGAGAGAAGGTGTGGTTTTGAGAAAAATAAAGGGGACTTGACTAAACAAGTGTCTAGTCTTACGAGTGAGCTCCATTCCACCCTGGATACTAGGAAGAAACTAGAAGCCCTTATTTCCCAGCTTACTCATGATTTCGAGAGAGCACGAGAAGTCAATGTTCAAATCGAGGACAGGTCAGGAAATATGGGAAAGATGTTCCTCGGCCCCACTTTAGGTTTTATTGATAGGCAGGGAATAGTTTATGATGGTGCCTCCACGTCCCAAATTACACTTGGACCAGTTCCTGAGTTTACTACGACTCCATATAGCCATCGTCAAAAATTACGAAGAAGAGTTCGACCAAGAAAAGCAAACCCAGGTCTGCCTAAGACTAAGTTCCTTTGTACGTACTGCAAAAGAAAAGGCCACCTCAGGGAGTTTTGCTATAGTTTGGGTTGGACACGACGTACTACTTTTCCACCACATCGTACTGATGATTTTGCCAGTCTGAGATAGCGTGTTGAGTTTTTAGCTGCCACATCACAGAGGTTGATGGAGGAATTCCGACGAATGTCTTTGCCATCAGTGAATGCTTCCCGCATCCCGGCTAAAACCAACAACAACAAGGGTAAACAAAAGGTTACCACTTCTTGGGTACCTAAGAAAGACGAAAAGGCACTTGTTGTTCATATCGCTCTCAAAGCACATAATACTTCACAGTGGTATTTTGATAGTGGGAGCTCTAGACATATGACAGGTGATGTCTCATTTTTTACCTACCTAGAGGAGTATAAGGAAGGTAGAGTCACCTTTAGAGATGGGAGCAAGTCTAGCATTGTAGGACGAGGTACTGTAGAGTTACCAGGATTTCCTAAGCAAGAGAATGTTTTGTACGTCAAAGGTTTGAAAGCAAACCTTCTCAGCATTAGTCAACTGTGCGACGCTGACTTTACCATAAAGTTTGATGGGGATGCGTATAATGTCTATAATCAAGCCGGTAAACTTTTAGTGCAAAGGGTGAGGACAGAAGATAATTTCTATGGGACTGTTCCCACATCCTCACTTGTCTGCAACAGTTCCACGATCAATCCTATGGATCTGTGGCACCAACGTCTAGGTCACGTGAACATTAGAGATTTGACACGTTTAGCTAAAAAGGACCCAGTATGTGGCTTATTATCTCTTAGAAAGCCAACTTCCACGGTTTGTGGACCCTGTCAGTTGGGAAAAAAATTCGTAGCCCCCATAGGAAATTGCATTCCATTACCACCTCACGTTTGCTTGAGTTGATTCACATGGATCTTATGGGTCCTACTCGTACTGAGAGTTTGGGTGGTAAGAGGTATATAGGTATACACACAACTTATGAGCATACCCAATATAGTCACACACATAACCTATTAATATAGCCAGTATAAGTATACACATAACCTATAATATATCTCGTATATAGTATATACATTTCTCGAATACTTAACGTACCATCAATTCACACAAAGTATAATATTCGTATTTTTCGAGTATCACTCACTACCCGAAGGGTCCCAATTATCCCTAAGAAATTTCAGAAGTTAAAACATCACTAACCTACTGGTATAAAATTTCGGGTATCATCTACACTTCCCATAATCCATTTTAAATTCTCGATACTTAACACAATTGTTTAAATCTCGAAGGCCCTAGTCTCATTCTACCCTAATTATGACTAAGTTTAAGCCCCGACTATAGGTCTATTGAAATTCACAATGTTCGTATATAATTCATAAATCATTCTATAGCCTGATTTAATTTCTGACTAAAGATTTCGATATCAAACACCCTTCCGTAAAAAAATCATAATTAATTCAAAAAAATCAGAAAAATACGAAACTGACCACCACTCATCCGTAACGAAAAGATTTATCTCATTAACCAAAACCTAAGGTCATTAGAATGACATATTAATCTCATTCGAATGACATACTAATCTCGTTTGATCTCGTTCGAACAATCGCAACGACATGCACTGCATGTTGCGACCGATCTTGGGGAAACCACCTTCAACCCTTAGTTTTTTTCGAACTATATTTTAATGTAACTTTTGTTAACCCGTTGAGGTCATTGCCTTGTAGGCCCATGGACAATTTTTGTTTATTAATGAAAAATCATATTTCCATTTTACTTTATCTGATTCTGTGCATTAGTTTAATTTTTGTGACATAGCTAGACTGTCCGTTTTTTTAATTGTGGCTTTATAATTTGTGCTCTGAGGTCATGTTAGGCCTTTGCTAAGTGTTATTCATCTTCCTGGAAATTCTTTCCATTTGATAGAAAACCAAATAGTTTGTTTGTAATAAATTGACCCTGACTGGATTATCTCACTTGAGTTTGGCACATCTTTGGCAGTTCTTAGTCAGGGTGTTTAGTTCAGCCAAACGGACCATTATTATGAGGCCCAATGTTAGATTTGGTGATGTGTTAAATCATACCTTTATTTTAGTTCGACCTTAAGTAATAAAAGATGTGCATAATTTTAGGCTGGCCATAATTAGATAATGATGTGTCTAATTTTAGGTTGACCATGTGTAGTCAATGATGTGCCTAATTTTAGGTTGATCATAAGTAGTCAATGATGTGCCTAATTTTAGGCCGAACATACTTACTCACGGCCACACCATTATTTTTAAAGTCAAATGTAGACGGTTAACTTATATTTGAGTTACACCACACAACTCTTAACATTAGTTTTGCCTCTTCTAGGCCAGTTTACTTTAGATCATACCACTTCTCAAGTGGGTTTGAGTGCTAAACATAGGCGACCAACTTACGTTAGAGTTTTACCACACAATTCTTACGTGGGTTTTTACCTCTTTTAGGTTGATCTACTTTAGATCATACCACTCCACACGTTGGTTTTAGTGCTAAATGAAGGCGACCAACTCATGTCTAAGTTGTACCACATAATTTTTACCTGGGTTTTTACCACTTATAGTCAAGTATACTTACCACTTCTCAAGTTGGTTTTGGTGCCAAACGTAGGTGAGTTATACCATGCAGTTCTTACGTGGATCTTAGTGCCAAATGTAGTAGACTAACTCACGTTTGAGTCGTACCACGCAGTTTTTATGTGGCTTTTTGCTCGATTCTTAAGCGTTCGACCTTTTTACCAGTATCACCATTACTTGAGTGGGTTTAATTATGAAAAGTTTGAGCATAAACCCCATCCTGGTACCCCCTAAATACCTTCTTAGGTCCCTAACACTCCCCTTCCCACCATAAAACTCCAGGTCTTACTCCGAACCTTGATCTGGAGGCCACCGGGAACTTGTGAGCCGTATTTATCTCGGTCAACTCTCCAACCCAAGTGAATCTTATTAAAATATCATTGGACTCTGAATCCCCTTTCCAATGATCCATAACGTTCACAAATCGGCCGCACGATTTATGTGTACTCATCTTTTTACTCTGACACCTATTCTAGAGGCCACCAGGCACTTTTAAACCCTGTTTGATCTCGATCAACTCTCTAACCTAAGCGAAGCTCATTGAAATTTCATAGGGCTCTGAATACGCTTCCTAACGGTCCATGCCATGCGTGAATCGGCCTCAGGGTGTACTTTACTTGGCTAGCAAGGTGAGGCTATGTCGATAGGCAAGCCAGGGGACATGTCGTTCAGCACCCCCTGAAACCCTATTTTTTACTATTAAAGAAGACCATGACCTCATTACCAAGGGTCCCTTTCTAAAGTCAGAATATTCTCCTCAAAATTATGCGCCGAAATTCCATTTTTCCAAATATTATCTCTATTTCCTTGCATCACTTTCATCCATCTTTTGCCACCTTTTTCATTTTTACCTCACTACCATCCAAACACCTAGAAATCAGCCTCCAGTACTAAAAAATCAAAATTAAAGTCCTCTAGAAGGTCTACTCTTATTCATTTACAACTCATTCAATTAGTATTAGTTATTAACGTTTATTTCCACTTTTGATATATCTTTATTTTATTTCTTCACCTCAAAACTAATCTCACTTTTTATTAATTAGTATACATAAATCTTATTTTCTAAATTCTAAAAAAACAAAAAGAGGGTTTTCCTATAAACTCTAAATTAGAATTTTCTCATTTTATACACTCTCTACACTTGCGCACATTTTCTAAAAACAAGCAAAATGATGTTTTAACTTAGGATTTATGGGTTAAACCCCACCCTCGTGTGTCATCGAACTACGTGGACTTTTATGCCCTTTGGGATACTCAGACATCCCGATCCAAACTTGGGATTCGAGTCCTGTTTCCTTATTTATTCATCTTATGTTTTCTTGTGCTTAGTACTGTTACGCGTACTCCACTCCTACATATTCGTGTTCCGCTCGATATACACACTCATTTCTTTGTAGTTATTTGTGATTCGATGGACACTCATATTATATTTTTTATGATTCTCTTTTCCACGCTCCTTAGAATGATTTAGCACCGTCTTTCCTATAATGTGAGTCGAATGATTTTTCTCTCATTATTCACATCGCACATGTACACATGTATCACATTTTGGAGAAAACGAGAACATTACCATAGCCCATTAGAGATTAAAAGGGGGAATGGGTGCTTAACACCTTCTCATTCGGTAACTTAATCCCCAGACCCTTGACTTATTTGGTTTCGTACGCATCAGCATGTTTTTGTATGTCGTTCTCTTGGGACGTCTACATTTCTTTTACCTGTTTTGAGTAAAATAGGTTAGAGAGTCCATTTCTATATTTTTCTTCCCTTTTCACTACGGTCGATTTATATCCGTGGCAACCCGCGAAGATCAGTGCGAGTGGAGGTGTAAGGACATAATTTTATAAATGTTTGGGGTAGAATCTAGGAATTTTCTGTTTTCCCTAGATCACAGCATGTATGTCTGATACCGCTACATTCGGGACGTCATCACGATCATCCACGATGACCTTTATCCGAATCCATGCATCCATCATCTTCACACATGCATCATCCTCATGTGACGTGCCGCTCAACTATTTCCCACTACTCCACGACGCATTATTGGTAAAATGATTTAATGGAGTTGTTTATATTTGCACAAATATTTGGGAACTTTTTAAAAAATATTTTTTGAAGCCTGAAATTTTTTTTTATCGAAAGCAGAATTTTTTCTAAGTGTAAAAGCGGAGTGCCTCGGTCGATGAGCTCGTTCAAACGAGCTAGCACTGTCGTTCGAGCGATATCAGCATCTCGCGCGAAGTCGTTCGAACGACGGGTGTCCTTGGTTCGAGCGAGATGCCTATCTCGTTCGAGCGACGTCGTCGCCTCGATTTTCGTATAAATACCAATGTACCTTCTACACGTTTCCCTAAGTCTTTTCACAACACGATTTCTACGAAAAACTTCCCAGAAACAGACTTCACTTTTTATGGTTTTACACCTTGTTTATTCACATAAACACTCCCATCTATATATGTGAATTGTTAAACCTTCATGAGGATCGTTCTTACTCATCTGGAGTAATTTGTGGAGGAACCATCTTCTTCTCTACTGCTGCCCACCTGGAGTTCCTGTGGGAGATTCCAATCGAGACATAGAAACCGACGCCTGAGGGTATTTCTTTGTCACACTTATTTTCATTGTAATCCGTGTAACCGTTTTTACAAATTATAGTGAAAATAAAAAGGGTTTTCCCCTTTGGAGGATTTTTCCTCATTTTTATGTTTTATGTGTGATTAATTATTCTTGCATGATCATATTGATTTCAATCACACCTAGATGCATGTTTTAGGATTTAATTGATAAACTGAGATTTAATTAAATAATTTATAAATTGTAAAATTTAACAACTCAATTTGAAACTATCACCATGCTTGAGTCTGAGTGTTTTTATGAATTCTATGCTAAATTATCTAATATTGTAAACACTAGCTTTAATCTTGGTGAACACATTCTTAATGCTAAAGTTGTTAAAAGGATTCTTAAATCACTACCTAGGCGTTTGATCCCTAAAGTCACTGTGCTAAATTCTATGGGTAACTTAGACACGCTTAAATTGGAGGAACTTGTAGGAGACTTACAAATGTATGAAATTGATATGTTTCCTAAATCTGTCAATCCTAAAGATAAGGGAATTGCACTTAATGCCCATGATAGAAAGAGTGAAGGGTTGGCGAGAAAGAGAGTTGAGTCATCTAGAAAAAGAGAGATAGAAACGTCAGATTCTGAGTGTGACTTTGATTTAGATGATTTGGCCATCTTTGCTAAAAATTTCAAGAAAAATGGTAATTTCAAAGATAAAAAGAATTTTGAGAAAAATAAAGTTGAAAAGAAAAATAAAAAAGATTTTAAAGACCCTTCTAAGAAAGAGAGTGGGAGATGTTATGAGTGCGACAGTAAGGTACATAGATCTTTTGAGTGTGCTACTAGGCTGAACAGACTTGCCAAAAAAAAGGGCAAATATGTCCTTAATGCTACCCTTAGTGACGACAGTGAGGTCGAGTCGGTGGTCTCTGGAGATGAGTCACCACATTAGTGTAACTTCACCTCATTCATGGCTAGTCATGTGAGTGCTTCTAGTGCTCCTTACGGAGATGAGGATGCTACTTCACACGGACAACTTGATAGTGAGATCGATGTGAGTGAGGGGGAGGATGATGCAAGTGAGAGCAAGATTAATCTTCAACGCCCCTATGTTGAGTTGTATAATGAGTCATTTAAAACCAAAAAGCGTAATAAAGCGTTAGTTCATAGGACACCGCGTTAGAGGAAGATTTAGAATAAGCGAGAGCGAGAGAGTCCTCCACCTCCACTACCTTGAGAGAGAGAGAGTCTGCCTGTGTTAAAAGAAAGTTTGTTTAGAGAGATAGAGACTGTTTGGAGAGAGAGAGTGTGGTTTTGAGAAAAAGAAAGGGGACTTGACTAAATATGTGGCTAGTCTTACGAGTGAGCTCCATTCCACCCTGGAGACTCGGAAGAAACTATAAGCGCTTGTTGCTTAGCTTACTCATGATCTTGATAGAGCACGGGAAGTCAATGTTCAAATCGAGGACAGATCAGGAAAGATGGGAAATATGCTCCTCAACCCTGCTTTAGGTTTTGGTGATAGGCAGGGAATAGTTTATGATGGTGCCTCCACGTCCCAAATTACACTTGGACCAGTTCCTGAGTTTACTACGACTCCATATGGCCATCGTCAAAAACTACGAAGAAGAGTTCGACCAATAAAAGCAAACCCAGGTCCACCTAAGATTATGTTCTTTTATACGTACTACAAAAGAAAAGGCCACTTCAGGGAGTTTTGCTATAGTTTGGGTCAGACACGACGTACTACTTTTCCACCACATCGTACTGATGATTTTGCCAGTCTGAGAGAGCGTGTTGAGTTTTTAGCTGCTACATCATAGAGTTTGATGGAGGAATTCCGACGGATGTCTTTGCCATCAGTGAATGCTTCCTGCATCCCGACTAAAACCAATAACAACAAGGGTAAACAAAAGGTTAGCACTTCTTGGGTACCTAAGAAAGATGAAAAGGCACTTGTTGTTCATATCTCTCTCAAAGCACATAATACCTCACAGTGATATTTTGATAGTGGGAGCTCCAGACATATGACAGGTGATGTCTTATTTTTTACCTACCTAGAGGAGTATAAGGAAGGTAGAGTCACCTTTGGAGATGGGAGCAAGTCTAGCATCGTAGGACGAGGTACTGTAGAGTTACTAGGATTTTCTAAGCAAGAGAATATTTTGTACGTCAAAGGTTTGAAAGCAAACCTTCTCAGCATTAGTCAGCTGTGCGACGCTGACTTTGTCGTAAAGTTTGATTGGGATGCGTATAATGTCTATAATCAACCCGGTAAACTTTTAGTGCAAAGGGTGAGGACAGAAGATAATTTCTATCGGACTGTGCCCACATCCTCACTTGTCTGCAACAGTGCCACGATCAATCCTATGGATCCGTAGCACTAACGTCTAGGTCACGTGAACATTAGAGATTTGACACGTTTAGCTAAAAAGGACCTAGTATGTGGCTTACCATCTCTTGGAAAGCCAACTTCGTTTGTGGACCCTGTCAGTTGGGAAAATAAATCCGTAGCCCCCATAGGAAGTTGCATTTCATTACTACCTCGCGTCTGCGTGAGTTGATTCACATGGATCTTATGGGTCCTACTCGTACTGAGAGTTTAGGTGGTAAGAGGTATATCCTCGTGATGGTAGATGATTTCTCCAAATATTCGATTGTAGGTTTTTTGAGAGATAAATCCGATGCTGTAGAGTTTTTGACGACCAAGTGTCGTGTCCTGCAAAATTGACACGGAGTCACTATTAATAGGATACGTAGTGACAACGACACGAAATTTAAGTAAGCAAAGGTAGATCTTTACTGTGACAGCCTTGGAATCAAATATGAGTTTTCTTCTATGAAGACTCCTCAGCAAAATGGGATTGTTGAGAGAAAGAACAGGACGATTCAGGAAATGGCTAGATCTATGCTTCTAGGTCATAAGGTTGCTAGGAGATTTTGGGCAGAGATAGTGTCTACTGCATACCACACGGTGAATAGGGTTTACCTATGTCCACATACACTTAAGACGCCTTATGAATTATGGACTGGCAAAAACCCAACCTTGCATATTTCTGTGTCTTTGGGAGTCAATGATACATCATTCGGGATAGAGAGCAATTAGGAAAGTTTTACTCCCGGAGCGACGAGGGAATATTGCTAGGATATTTCTCAAATAGTAGAGCGTACCGGGTTTTTAACCTGAAGAGCTCTAAGGTTATGGAGTCAATAAACGTCACCGTGCAAGATGACGAACCTTCGACGTTTATCGATCATAGCCTTTAGTGTGAGGAGGAGGACTTTTCTGGCAGCGATTTACTTGTCCCTCATCCACACCTTGTGGACCCTACTCCTGTGTTAGGGGACACACCTTCTTGGGTTCGCAAGAGTCATGATCCCTCTGCCATTGTTGGCGATCCCACTTTAAGGGTCAAGACTCATGCTCAGTTAGAGAACGTTGTTAGCAATTTTTACTACACGTCCACAGTCGAGCCTAAAAATCACAAAGAAGCACTCAAGGATGAACACTGGATATCTGCCATGCAGGATGAGCTGCTTCAGTTTAAAAAGAATAATGTTTGGGAACTTATCCCCCGACCTAGTGAGACTAATGTGATAGGTACCAGGTGGATTTTCAAGAATAAAATGGATAAAAATTGTACCATAATAAAAAAATAAGGCTAGGTTGTTCGCTCAAGGCTACACACAGATAGAGGGTGTAGACGTTGGGGAGACATTTTCTCCAGTTGCGAGGCTTGAGTCCGTCCGCTTACTACTCGCCATCACACATCATCTGCGCTTTAAGTTATATCAGATGGATGTCAAGAGTGCCTTTCTAAATGGCATTCTACAGGAGGAGGTTTTCGTGGAACAACCAAAAGGGTTTGAAAACCCTAAGCACCCGGAGCACGTCTACTATCTGAGGAAAGCCTTGTATGGTTTGACGCAAGCACGCCATGCTTGGTACAAGAGGCCTACTTCCTATCTCTTAGCCCGTGGCTTCAAGAGAGGGGGAGTTGATATGATATTGTACGTCAGGAGAGATGATGGTGATATTTTGGTTGCCCAGGTCTATGTGGATGACATAGTCTTTGGATCCACGTGCTTCCAGCATGCTCATCAATTTGAGGAAGAGATGAAAAGTGAGTTTGAGATGAGCATGGTTGGTGAGCTTACTTTCTTCCTTGGTCTCCAGGTTCGCCAGCTAGAGGATGGGATGTTCATCTCCCAATCCAAGTATGTTAGAGACCTAGTGAAGAAATTTAGGTTAGACTCCGCTAAGCATGCACGTACACCTATGAGTACTTTTATCAAGCTTAATAAGGACACTTCAGGCAAGGATGTCGAGCAAACCTTGTATTGGAGTATAATAGGTAGTCTTCTATACTTGACTGCCAATCGTCCCGACATAGCCTTTAGTGTAGGAGTCTGTACGCAATATCAGGCATCTTCAAAAGAGTCACACTTACTCGCTCTAAAACTTATTATTAAATATATGAATGGGACTCTCTCATACGATATTTGGTATTCTTTTGATACCGATGACCGTTTGTCCGCCTATTCGGATGTCGATTGGATCGGGGATGTAGATGCTTGTAGGAGCACTTCTGGTGGATGTTTCTATTTTGTCTCTACTCTTATCTCCTGGCTGAGCAAGAAGCAAAACTCCATCTCTTTATCCACTGCGGAGGCTGAGTACATCGCCTCCGGGAGTTGTTGCACGCAACTCTTGTGGATGAAGCAGATGCTGGAGGATTATGGGATTTCACAGGACACCATGACCATTTCCTGTGATAACACGAGTGCGATACTCATATCTCGCAATCTAGTCCAGCATTTGCGCACAAAGCACATCAGGATACGCGAGCACTTTATACGATAATTAGTTGAGGAGAAAGTCGTATCCCTGAGTTTCGTACCCACCGACCGTCAGTTAGCCGATATTTTCCTGAAGCTTTTAGATGCCCTTAGATTTGAGAGTCTTAGAAAGTCTTTGGGTATTTGCACAGTTGACTGAGGGGTTGGTTCATGTCTAGGATAGGATTAATTGTCATGTTCATATCATATGATTCCTATTCCTAAGTTGTATCATTTGTATTATTATTTTTTTTGCTTTTTCTATTTTTTTTTTAAATCCAAAAATATTTTCTTTTTATAAATTTTTTAGAAAAGCACAAAAAGAGTTTTGTAATTTATTTTCACCTTTTATGGATGAGCATTTAAGATAGCCAAGTCACAAATTTCATTCCATTTATCCATGTGACTGTTTAATAGTGATTTGAGACGCTACATCATTGCATCCATGTGCTTTACATTGTTTGGAGTTTTTGAGATGTGATTAGTGATATCTTTCAACATGTTTGTCTCATTATCTCCTTTACTTCACATATGCATGACTTTATTTGATTATTGCACTTGTTTATCACATATTGTCTTGAATGTTTCCATCTCAATTCTGTCTATACAACGAACCATATGCGATAAAACTTGACAAGATTGGAATGCATGTAAAAAAACGTTTAGTGAGATTGTGTTTTTTTTTAAAATAGTGAAGGGCTACGAAAGGTAATTATCTATCCTTTGCGATTAAGCCACTGTTAAATCGTACCTAAAAAATTAAGGAATTTTATTATCCGGGGTCCAAAGAGGTTAAAAGAGCCCGAAAAAATTTAAAGGCAATAAAAAGAAATTCATGCCAAATACGGGCCATTAGATTTTACCACCAATTCTCCAAAGTTTGAGAATTTAGATCACCTTTATTCAAAATATAAATCCGAGGGAGTTTGGTTGGAGAATTTTAAAGGGTTTGCACTTCCTTGAAAGTCCTGAAAAAGCATTAAATCGTTTTGGACGTTATTGGTGTGGAAATCATTTTGAGCTTTGATTTGTTGATTTGATTGAGGCAATGTCTCCTATTTCCATCTTTTTACACATAAGGAAGATGTTGAGTGCATTCGTTAGGAGTATCCGATATTCATCGTGCACATATGTCATGTTTGTATGCATTGATTTTCCTATCGAATTTTATCACACCCCTAAATTTACGCTATCATCGACTTGGTTGTTTTTGTGTTCTTTCACGGTGTAATTCTTTGTTGTATATTATGTGTGAAAATTTTTGAAAAATTAAAAAATGGGAATTTTATTACCACGTGACACTTACCATATTTATGCTTCTCATAATTGTCTATGAGGACAACATAAAAAGGGGGAGAATGAATTATGGGGGAGAATTTTGGTGTTTGGTTGATTTATCAATGATTTGCTTAAGCTTAATTGATCTTTGATTTTTGCATATCATTATATTTTAAACTACTGCTTGTCACAGGTATTTGCTATTTCCCATGTGTGTAGGTACAAAAGTGATATTCATTGCATTGCACACCCTGATGAGAAAAGCTTTGGGAGTTTCTGAAGATTTGAAGATGCTGAAGTTTGATTGAAGACATGTCATTTAGTATTCTCAGTTTGAGGGTTTAATGGGGAGATTATATTTATGTCATTTGATTTAGTAAGATTGCATAATTCGGATTTTTTATATATGTATCGGCATAGACATAGGGGGAGATTTATAAGGACATAATTTTATAAATATCCGGGGTAGAATCTAGTAATTTTCTATTTTTCCTAGATCACAGTTTGTATGTCTGATACCGCTACATTCAGCACGTCGTCACGATCATCCACGACGCTCTTTATCCGAATCCATGCATCCATCATCTTCACACGTGCATCATGCTCATGCGACGTGCTGCTCAACTGATTCCCACTACTCCACGACGCATTATTGGTAAAATGATTTAATGGAATTGTTTATATTTGCATAAATATTTGGGAAATTTTTAGAAAATATTTTTTGAAGTCTGAAACGTTTTTTATCGAAAGCAAAAAAATTTCTAAGTGTAGAAGCGGAGTGCCTCGGTTGACAAGCTCATTCAAAAGAGCTAGCACTGTTGTTCGAGCTAGATCAGCATCTCGCGTGAAGTCGTTCGAACGACACGTGTCCTTCGTTCGAGCGAGATGCCTATCTCGTTCGAGCGACACCGCCGCCTCGATTTTCGTATAAATACCAGTGTACCTTCTACACGTTTTCCTAAGTCTTTTCACAACACGATTTCTGCGAAAAACTGCCCAGAAACAGACTTCACTTTTTAAGGTTTTACACCTTGTTTATTCAAATAAACACTCCCATCTATACATGTGAATTGTTAAACCTTCATGGGGATCGTTCTTACTCATCTGGAGTAATTTGTGGAGGAGCCATCTTCTTCTCTACTGCTGCCCACCTGGAGTTCCTGCGGGAGATTCCAGCCGAGACATAGAAACCAATGCCTGAGGGTATTTCTTTGTCACACTTATTTTCATTGTAATCCGTGTAACCGTTTTTACAAATTATAGTGAAAATATAAAGGTTTTTCCCCTTTGGGGGATTTTTCCTCATTTGTGTGTTTTGTGTGTGATTAATTATTCTTGCATGATCATATTGATTTCAATCACACCTAGATGCATGTTTTAGGATTTAATTGATAAACTGAGATTTAATTAAATAATTTCTAATTTGAATGCAAGCGAACTCTTCAGGAGGAAATAGGATTCCTTTATCCTCGAATACCCATATGCACGGAGAGAGGGGTTTCTTCAGTTGTCCCTCCTCTCCAATTTGGGGGCTGGCCCACGACGAAGGAATCTGACCCAGATGGCCACAGTTTAAGACAATAAATTTGAATAATTTTAAAGACTAACTACCAATCGTTTTATTGTGAATAAATAAAGAAATAATATCTTTGACTTCTTATTTAATGATAAAATTTCCTAAGGTTCATAGCATTCCATGACCTTGGGACTACTCTTCTATCTAATTATCCTAAATGATATGAACCTCTGCCCCCTTCGAGACTACTCGGTAGGGTCCCTTCCAGTTTGGCACAAGTTTTCGATCTGATGGCTTTTTGTTTGCGGGTAGTAACTTTTTGAGAACCAAGTCGTCGACATGAAGTTCTATGACTTTGACCTTCTTATCATGTTGTCTTACCAACTCTTGTTGTTAAGTGGATAAACGTATCAAATCTTGATTCATTCTTTTTTCGGAGTGATCAAACTCGTGAGATATTTGATCATCGTTACGACTATCTTTAAAAATATTCGACCTAATCATTATAAGCCCGTTTTAAAGGGATAACTACCCTATACCATAGGCCAAGGAATACGAAGTCTTTTTTGTTGAATTTCCTAGTGTTGTCACAGTGGATTCTAGCTCATTATTTATCTGAGAAATCACAAAAGGAGTCGTTGTCGATCTGCATTAATCTATTGGTAATTAATGCTCTTAGGATTCCAAATCATGTGATGAATTTCCTCAAAATGAATATCCTGACGTCCGCTTCTCTAATGTGGGTGAGTGGTTCAGCCTCAACCCATTTTGTGAAGTAGTAGATTATTGTTATCAAATATCTTTGATTCCTTAGCACAACAAGTAATAGACCCGCTAAGTCCCTACCTCACTGAGCAAAAGGCCATGAATTGGCGAGGGGATTCAGATCTCCCGTAGGCTACTTTATGATCGTCAAAAACTGCTGACACTTAGCTCACTTTCAGACGAACATAACAACACCCTTTGCATAAAGGGCTACCAATATCCTTGAGTGATCGCTCTATAGGAGATTGATATTCCACTCTTGTGTGCTTCGCGACTACATTCGTGTACCTCGCTTAACAATCCATCAATTTGACATGGGTGAACACATTTTATTAAAGGGTCGGTGAATGATCGTCGGTAAATCCTGCCCTCGAGGTTAAGGTAAAACCTAGTCGCCCTGATTCTCAACTTGTGGGCCTCTATACCATCTGAAGGCAACTCGTCAGTTCTTATGTAGGATAAGATGGGATCTATCCAAGATGGAGCTAAATCCACTTGGATAATGTAAAGGCCTTTTTTTATCTGGTTCTTTGATGCTCGGTCGGTCTATGTATTCCACTTTGATAATCCTTTTGAAGTCGGTACCGATAGCTGAAGTTAAAGTAGTGGGAGCGTCTACATGGCTATTATCATTCCGTGGGACTTTCTCCACTGAGGAAGACTTGAACTACTGAAGAAGACCTCTTGCCATATCCCTATAAGTAAGCATTCTCGAGTCCCTGGCCTCATATTCTCTGTAAAGCTAATTTGCGATCCGTTTGAAGTCATAATATACAACAATGCGACGAGCACATAGATTCATTACCCTATGGAGAACATGCACTATAGCCTCGTATTCTTCCTCGTTGTTTGAGGCTTTGAACCCCAATCTAATGCATTGCTTAATGAGACTGCCACGTGGTGTCACATAAAGACTATCCCAACTTATGTGCCCCTCTCATTTGATACACCATCCATGAAAAGTTTCCAAGTTTATTCACCCTCGCTGACTTCTAATGACTCCAAAATAGGATTTGACGGTTCGTCCTCACCCCTTAGTTATGTTTAAAATTCTACTATGAAGTTTGCCAAGATTTAACCCATAATCGTTGTTCAAGGCTCATACCTGATGTCAAACTGTGTTATCTCTAAGGAACACTTGGTCATTTTATTTGAGAGGTCGACTTTTTTGAGTGCATCTTTCAAAGGATAGGTTGTGGGGATGATAATTGTATGAACATCAGAGTAGTGCCTCAGTTTTCTAGCTGCGGATACACATGCCAGAACCAATTATTCGATAGGCATGTATATGATTTTTGCCTTAAGGGGAGTATGGCTAATGTAGTAGATCGACATTTGTTTTACATCATGTAAGTAAACTAGTGTAGTGTTGGCTGCATGTTGTGAGATGACTAAGAACATGTACAAATTTTTCCCATATCTGGGGTTTGATAGCAAGGGGGAAATTCCAAGTACTATTATATTCTTTCTAAAGATTAACCACACTCCTCTATCCAGATGGTGGGGTTTGCCTTATTTAATGTCTGGAAGAACAATTGACACTTGTCTGAGGAACTTAAAATGAAGTGATTCAGAGCGAATATAATTATAGTCATGACTTGGATGGCTCTGATAGTAGTCGGCCTCCAAATATCATGTATAGCCAAAAATTTATTCAGATTCACCTCTATACCTCTTTGGGTTACCAAATATCCAAGTAACTTACAAGAGCTAACTTCGAATACGAATTTTGAGGCGTTGAGCTTCATCCTGTATTCATTGAGGATCTTGAAGGTCTTTGTGAGGTCTCTGATGTGATCGGTTGCTTGCTTGCTTTAGACGAGCATATCGTCGATGTACACTTCTATGGTAGAGACAATCTGCTTATTGAACATCTTATTTACAAGTAGTTAATAGGTTGCTCCTATATTGTTCAAACTGGAAGGCATTACCTTGTAGCAATAAAGTCTTAACGTTGTGACGAATGAAGTATTTTCCTGTTCTGGGCTTAATCGAGGCATTTGGTGGTAGCTAAGCTTGTAAATTGAGCCGAGTAAGCCCGAAGCTCACCCGTTTGACCCATTATTTTGAGGTCGAGCTTTATTTAAGTTTAAGCCGAGCCGATCCTGATCTAAAATTTTGAGCCTTAATGAATTTCGTGCCGAGCTTAAGTCAAACCATTCCAAGCTCAAATTGGGCCCGAAGTAGAACTTTGAATATATAAATAAATAAATAAATAAATAAATAATTTATATAATACAACATTTTTATGTTAACATTGTTTAATTAGGTTTCACATTATTATTTCATATGTCACCTTTTTTTAAAACGGTTTATTTTTCATAATATATTATATTACAAATGGTGTTCAAATTTGTTATTTTATTTTTACTCTCATTTTGGGCAATTTAGTTACTAATTTCTTAAGTCACAATATGTTTTTTAGTCATTAAATAATGCTATGTGTATTTAATAGGTCTTTGTAGGTTTTCACTCTTATTTCCATTGTTTTAATTTAATACATTTTATAATTATATATTTTATTTTATGAAATATTAATTAGATTTTAGTGTGTACATTTTATCCATGATGGATATACAATAAAAAAATGTGAATTCAAACTTTTTTAACAAAAAAATTGAAATTGAGCCTGCCCGAATTCGGGCTCGAAGCCTATAATTTTTATGATCCGAGTTTGGACTTAGGTGAGAAAGTTTAGTACGGGTAGAGCTCGGGTTTGAGCATGGGTGAGATAATTTGGGCTAAGCCTGAGCAATCCCAAGCCTAAATCACCCAACCCGATTTACACCCCTGCTAGTAGTCGTAGTACGCATCCATGAAGCTCATGCGTTAATGTTTGCCGGAGAATCCATGAGTTGATCTATCCATGCTAATGGAAAGTTATCTTTTAGGGCAGTGCTTATTGAGGTCTATGAAGTGTACACATACTCTCTAGTTGTCATTCTTCATTCTGATAAAAATAGTGTTAGAAATCTAGTTTAGGAATTGAACTTCTCTGATTGAGTCGGCCTGGAATAGGTTATCAACTTTGTCTTTATAATGTTTACCTTCTCTATGGATGACTTCCTCTGCTTTTTCTTGATCGGATTGAAAGTTGGATCCACATACAGTCGATGACAAGTGGTCTTCGAGTTTATCCCCGGAAGGTCATATGGTTGCTATGCAAAAAATCTGCATTGGTTATAAGGAAATGAATGAGTTGTTATACCTCATCCTTGGGTAACTCTGATCCGATGAGGAATGTCTTTCTCGATTGTTATGAATCTAGATGAATGGAATTGAGTTCCTCAATCATGCATTCAGTGGGAGCCAGTCGAGTTTCATCTACCCCTGACCGAACGCCCTTTGGTTACTACTTAGGTTGATTATCCCCTGAATCGTTATCATCCCGACTTCTTTTGGACTGATTCTGTCTCACTTTGATGGATGACACGAAGCATCTCTAATTTATTGATTGATCTCCCCTAATCTCGATCGCCCATTGAGTTTTTGAAAAAAAGGAAAATGGGATAACTTTCACTTCGTAAATCCATCCTCGACACATTATGGCGTTATAGGGTAACTCCGATTGGATGATATGGAACTCAACCTCCTTCTTGGTTAGATTGAACTTGATTGGCAACTTGATCTTCCTCAGGGGGTCTATACATCTTCATTAAAACTAATCAGTGGCCATACGTTAGTGTCAATATCCTTGATGCTGAAATCCGATCTTGTATAGCACTGTTAGATACATGATCTCTGATGAGATTCCTTGATCCACCAGTATTCTTCTCACATCAAAGCTCACAATTCTCAACACGAGGACTAGGGCATCCTTACTTGGCAGGTTTACGTCAATTAGATCATTTTTATGAACATAATGGCCCGATCAACGTCAATGTCTCTTCGCTCCTCTCTCTTGGAAATGATTGTTTTGGAAAGCTTATTAAACATTGGCAAAAATCCTCACATTTTCCCTGATCTTCTTGTTAGTTCATTGATGTGGATCTGTATATCCATGAATGATTGTGACCAGTCCAATGGAGGAAAGATCATCATATAGCATCTGAACTACATTGATCTTTGTCAATATTTTTGTCGTTGACGCATTAATGTACTACTTGAGATACCCGGCTTGAACGAGCTCGTCTAAATATTTCTTGAACATCTTATAGTTTTTATGAGGTGTATGTGATCCCGATGATAAGTACACTTGAGGCTGGCGTCCCTATCATTAGGATTGATGACCATTTTAGGAGGCCTCTTGAAGTAGGCCTTGTATTTGATACGAGGGATAAGTTTATAGATGGGCTCTTTGAAGACATTCTATAATGCCTAATAGTTGTTCTCATTAGCCTGGCACCAGAGGCAACCTTTAGGGGGCTACTTTTTGAATCCTTTCTTGGTTGAAGAGGGTTAATTTCTCCATTTGAGGGCCTTTTTAGTTCACTCTTCTTCCAATCGATTGGGGCCTCGCGTTGATGAGCTCATCCTCTACCTTGGCATACTGCTCAATACATGATATAACTTATATCAAGATATAAGTTAACTTAAAATTTTATTAATTTCAACTTCTTGTGACATATAAATAATTTATCATCAAATTCTCCATAAATTTCACACAATGTCTATCAAGATATATAAATCATCTAATATATTTTATATAAAATATGAATTAAACGGGTCTATTTGTGTCATTTTTTCATCATACGAGTTTGACACTAACCCAACCCATTTATTATTCGTGTTAGCGGGTCGTGTCATATTCAGGTTCATGTCAATAAATCGTCAACCCTAACCGGCTAACCTCATGTCGAGTTCGTGTCGGGTTATCGTGCCGTGTCAAAAAATGCCACCCCTATATATAAGATCATCCACCGTAGAGGCTAATCTATTTGTCAGGGAAAGGTAGAGATCATCGAATCGTTTACTGAACTTGGAAGAAGAGATTGCTAGCTTATCATTGAAATCACCAATCTCGTTGTACAACTTCCAGTATCTTTGTGCATACCTCCTGAAGGACTCTTTCTTATTTCTTCTCAAGAGAGATCAATGAATTAACCTCTTTGATTACATTGCTGCTAGTGATGAATTGGGTCGCAAACTGCTTGGCCAGATCTTTGAAAGAAGAGATTGATCCGGGAGTAATTTCTCAAACCACTTTAGACCGATCTAGCCTAGAGTGGACGGGAATACTTGGCATATTGTAGTGTAGTGATGATTTTAAAGAGATATAATATGTCGATAATGCCTCGTGTGATGGGCGGGATCTGCCTTTTCGTAATATGTTATGACTTTGGCAATGAGAACTTCTTAGGTAGTTTGAAGGACTCTATCTTCACAATAAAGGGGGATGAGGAACCATGGCCCAATGCCTTTCTAGCCAAGTTTTTGGAACTTCTAGCGAGATTTGGGTTCAATCTTTTTTCCAATTCTTTCCAGATGAGCCCTCTAAGCTCGTCACCTTTCACTCTGTTTGATTACACCTCTCAATGGGCAGGCTTGCTACTTTACGCTGATTCAGTGGGCTTAAACTCATGGTGATTGCGGTTGATGGAAATCTCCCAAGAGAACGATTGTCATGATTTTGGTTATGGTGTACAGTGTGGTGGCTCCTTAAACGAAAAGCTCACTCGGTTTAGTAAAATTCTTATTCCTTGGAGAGCGAGATTTTTTCTTTTAATGCTCATGGGTTCATAAATTAGACATGCGATATTTCAACTGTTGGGTTAATTATCTCCTAAAACAGGTGATCTTTTGGTCAGATCGTTCGATCTTTCTTTATAAATACTGGCCAGCCTCCTTCTATTCGCTTAATCGGCGATGTACGATAACGACGGCTGGGCCCTGATCTCCTAAGGGAATGCCCCTGGACCTAAAATGTCATGGAAATTAAGGGAGAATAACAAGAGTGTGATCCCTCTTGACGACACGTATCTCAGATTGGACACGGCTCCTCACGTGCATATGGTGAGACTGATTTGCACTCATGATGATTGTTGGGATAAATGACTTTGATGATGGCGAGAACTCGAGTTTGCCATAGATGACGCCAAATTATAGGAGATATTGACCCACAATAAAAGCAATAATTAAAGATTAGCCCCTAAATAATTATGAATGTAAAAAAGAACAAAGAACACTAGATGTACGTGGTTCAGGAGATAAGTCTGCTGATGTCCATGGGGAAGGAAGGGAGATTGGTGTATTAATCAGGATGAACAATGGCGATTGGAATGATAAGGTTTCTAGTTGAGAATCCAAGTCACCACGTGATTTGGGTGAGGTTGCCCTTATTTAAAAGCTTAAGGATCCTACTCCTCCAAATCTCTTCGTGTTAGAGTCCTATAAGGACTGGCCTTTCAACTTGCCAATGTGATCTTCTAAAATAAGTCACGTGATATCCATGATAAGCACCCAAAAGTGTACATTTTATACCCAGAATAGACGCATTTTAGTTGCTAACTCTCGGCAAATTGGGTCTTATATGCGTAAATGTTAATGTGCAGGCTTGATCGCCATTTGCGAAAGTTCGACACTTATTTAAAGGCAAATGTGTCATTTATGGAGAAAATTCTCCAATCCCGTACCTTACCCGAGCCTAAACCGAGCCCGAGCTCGAGTGTTTAGTTTGTGCTTTTTAGATTTTTCTTTAGAGTCGTTTTATTTTTAGGATTTATTTTAGATTTATTTAAAAAAAATTAGAATCTATTTTTTATTTATTTTTATTTTCTATTTTTATTAGTTTTTAATTGTCGTCTTTATTTTTAATTTTGCTAGATTTTATATTTTTAGGTTTTATTTTTACTTATTTTGTAGTTTTTATTTTTATTTTTATTATTTGAGTTTTTATTTTAATTATTTTTAGAGGATTTATTTTTTTAGTGCGTCAAGTATTTGTTTTTCTTTATTTTTTTGTTCGCTTTTAGTTTTTAGTTAGTTTATTATTATTTTGTTTTGTTTTATTAATTTTTATTTGAGTCGTGTTTAGTTTTTAGTGTTTGTATTGTGTTATTTTTATTTTTATTTTTTAGTGAGTTTTTTTTAGCTTTTATTTTTGTTTTTTTTATTTACTTGTTTTTATTTTATTAGATTTATTTTTTAGGGTCACAAATTAAATATACACACACTAACCTATCATACACACCGTTAACACAAAATTCTACAACTCAGTCACACCCAAATACCATATACCTTAACACACACCTAAACTAAACCATTTCCCTCACACTAACCTCCCTCCACCATCACACGCACTAACCCTCCATCACTTTTCATCTTCTTTTCACCAATTCTTTCTCTCTCCATATCACCATAACCAACCACCTCCATTACCAAACAACCATCATTTCTCTCTCTTTCCCACACAAAACCGACCTTACCTATTTCGACTCAACCCGTAAATCCCAACAACCCGAAATCCATTTATGCCCTTTTCTCCGGCGGTGCCCCACCAGCCATCCCCCAGTACCAAACCCGACTACCCCTACCGACTCGAACCCATCGCTAGACCCGTCGCCGCCCAATCCCCCAACCACTTCGCCCTGTAGAACCTTGAACTCGAAAACTCTAACTCGGTTTTAACATCGAAAAACCCAACCCCATTCCAACTCGAAATCCCCCCTGTCGCCGGCCACACCTGCTCCAAAGCCAAAACCAAAAGCCACTGTCCAAATCTTTAAGACCCTTTTCATTCTTGAAAACCCTTACACGATTTTTGTCACCTGCATAAAACAAATTCCAAATACAAACCAAAACAGCAAAGCTAAGACCAAAGTCAAATAATGCCACATATCCTTCAAATGCCACTTAACCCCAATACCCATTTTACCCCCAACTAACTCCTTTTATCCCAATACCCAAATTACCCTCATAACCAAATCAGATATTATCCTCACCCATGCTCCTCTCACCATTACATCACACCTTTCTCGTGCACATGTGCTCAACCCATGCTCACAATTATATCTACTCAATTTACCCTTAGCTCCATGTGCCTCACTATAAATGAAGACCTAAAATCTCATTTGGGAAGGATCTAGAGAGACTTGGAGAAGAAGATAGATAGTTTAGAGTAAATAATAAATTAGGGAGAAAAACATTTTGTATATAGTTTTATTTTTACTTTTTATTGTTTTAGAGAATTGGTGAGATTTAATTGTGAGTGATTTGATTTGTATTGAAGAAGATAGAGTTCAAATTGCCAATTTCAAGGAGACTTGTTGAAGATTTGTTCTCTTTCTCTACTCCTTTATTTTATACGCCTTTGATTATTTGTTCATCGTGTTTAATACCATGTTAGGCTAAATTCCCTTTCAAGGGGTGGGATGATCTCATTATTTGATGTTAATCCATTTTAATTAGTTTATTTACATTAAAATTCCCTTTGATAATTAACTTTGCACTCTTACATTTTAATTTACGCCTCGAGAGAGGGTAAATGATTTTCGAGAGAAAATCAAAATTCTAGTTATAATACCCATTTTAGATTCGAACTAGAGATATGAGTTTCTCAAGTGTGGTATTATTGCTTTAATTTCAACTCTAGACACTTTTATGATTTAAACTAGTTTAATCGATCGATTATAGCGGGTGATTTGTTAGATGATGTTTGGATTTACATTTCAAGAGTTGTAGGAGTGTTAAATTTAATTTTCTAAAATGTTATTGTCAAAACTACATTTACAACGAGAGTTGATTTGTGATTTGGAAACTAACTTGGGATAATTAATTTTAATGAATTAGTTAATTTTAATTAACTAGAATATATGGCATCATCCTATCCCTTGCTATTCCTCACTTTTATTTCCTCACCATCCTCATATTTTAGATTTTTATTTAGTTAGATTTAATTAGTATCTTCACTTACTTTTATTTACATCTTTGATTTAGTTTAAATTCACATCCTCTCAAAATTGTTTTAATATTTGAAAAAGCTAAAAAAAATAGAAAATGCAAAAACTGAATAAGAGAATAATAAACAAATAAATTGCATGCCTATTTTATATGCTTCACCCTTAGATTTGGATTGATTCCCTTACTTACCGCTACACTTTAGTTTCATTATATTTTTGTAGGTATGAAAGGTTTTGATTATATGAGCTTTTCAACAACGACGATAAAATTACGAAGAGTCTTCTCTATCAATCCGCATGATACGACTTCGACTAGTTTCTCTTCAATTACCAAAACTATTATGGTAGTGTCACATCAATAATTTTATGTGTTACATTTATTTTTATTTGAATGTGAAGTCTAGATCTAAAATATGAATTCGAGAAATTTATTTATTTTTATATTTGAATGAATGTATTTAGACATATTTAGATTTGGAGGTAGGTTTAAGAGAAAGCAAATTCTATGGGTTTATTTGTATCTTAGACCAAACACACACAAATTCAAATTTTATCTTAATTTAATTTAGGGTGCGTGTAATGATGAAGTCCAAATTAAATAAGCCAAATCAGATAAACAATCCAAGCATGCAAATAAGTAAAGAAAAATCTCTTTCGGGCAAAATCTCTATTTTATTTTTGCATCAGAATTGACAAATACTACACGACTTACAGACTACTTAGCACACTAAGTATAACGTCCAGTTCTTCAAGTCTTCTACAGATACGACATAGTCCATCACCGTCGACAAGAAGCGGTCTTCCCTCGATATCCATTGATCAACCTTTTTCTTCAGCAGTAGAGCCTCAATTCCATAAATCAGCGGTAGATAAAATCTCTACAAGAGTTTTTGAACAAGGAATTTGTTCTTCTTGTTTTGGTAAAGCGATTTCTTAAGTTCCAAGGGGGTTTGGAATTTTTTTTGATAGAGTTTGATCACAAAAAGATCTTTAGATGGCCTAAAAAAATAGTATAATCTCGTATTTCTATTTATAGGGAAGTTTGTTGCAAAGATATATGCATTACATATTTGGATTAAATTTGTTTAAAAAAATAAAATATCGCGCGCTCGTTTAAACGACTTGGTACCTCGTTCGATTGGCGTACCCTTTTTCATTTGAATAGGTTTCCAACGAAACATCAAACGATATTCCAGAGCTAACCAAAAGGCGTCGCTTCAGATCTCGTCCGAATGTGGGAAACTCATTATAATGATGTACCCAATCTCGTTTGAATGACTTCCAACAAAACTTCAAATGCCATCCTAGAATTGAATAAAAGACGTCGTCCCAAATTTCATTATAATGAAGGAGTCTCATTTTAATAATGTTGGTTAGCTCGTTTGAACGACATCTCAATCTCGTTCTAACGAGTTAACGAGATTTCAAAAATTAATTTTCAAAAAAATGTTTTAAAATATTTTGAAATGCAAACTCTTTAAAAATTACCCAGAAAAATTAAAGTCGTTACCAAACTACCTCATGACTCTTCTCGATAAAGTTGTGATGAATGATCTTCAATCTGTTTAATTTCATTAACTTCTTGTCTTCGAATACGTGGAAGTAGTCAAGACAGTGAAGTGGTGTGTAATGGGATAAGCCAAATAAAAATAAAATTGAGAAATTATAAAACTCGCTCCTCTTAACCCAATAAAAGGCAAATATAATCGTTAGTCTTTTAGTTATTTAAATAACAAACATTATTTGGTACATCTTAAATTTGAATGGTTTAGATTCAGACCTAAGAGGTAAAAATAATCAACCTTTTAGACTCCGTTTGTTTTTTCAATTGAATCTAAAGTCTGAAATTTGAATCTAAAAAATTTGTTTATTTTTTTATCTGATTGAACCTCTGAAGCGATGTATTTAGATAAATTTAGATTTAGATGTAATATTACCTCTTAATCATTAAAAAAATTATTTGGTATCTCTTAAGTCTGATTTGAATGGTTTCAGATCCAAACTTAAGAAACAACGACAAACAGCTTTTAGACTAATGTCATTTCCAAGTTATTTTCCACATCACCACGTTTAACTCATCGATTGACCTGTTAAATATGGTGTAAATAGAGGGACACAACTAAGGTTGAGATAACTCTGTTCAAATTCCTCTATATCATATAATAAGGATTTAACTTATGATCGATGGGGTCCCTGTAGGGAGTGTAGAGACCAAAATAAAAGATAGTACTAAAAAATTGTCAATGTAAAGTGAACTTGTTTGTTTTTGGTACTTAAGTATGAATTTGAACAATTCAAACTTAAAAAGTACCAAATAGTGTTTTTTAATGATTAAGAGTCTCGCGACTATATTTGCCTCCGCATGATTAAGAGGTAAAATTATAAGGACAAATTTTCAATTCAGTCAATTTGTATGTAATTGGCATAATTTCGGACAAAACGTTTGAGTCATATGATTGAATTTTAGTTGATGATCCCATGAGCCTATGACGTTGTTTTATGAAAATGTAGTAGCAAATCTTCAAAGAGTGCGTATTCAAAGTCGTGTTTACCATGTCACGCTTGTCTTCATATGTCGAGAATCTCGCAGGTATGAACGAATATTATTTTACGAGTCCTTGGAATTTTTAATAAGGGTGTTCTGTTTTCAAAACTATTTGGCACTTGATTTAAAAAAAAATATGCTTTTGAGTTTACTGTAGGCAGACTTTAAAAATTCATTTCAGTCGTTCAAAGGACATCTCCATGTCATTCAAACAACATCCCAAAGTCGTTTGAAGTATGCTTTCCAACGAGCGTCAAATGAAGTGTACTCTTTTGATTTTACTGAGGTCGTTAGAAGCTAGATGAAATTTCGTTCAAACTAGATCTCTATCTCGTTTGAACGATATCAGAAAATCGTTCGAACGACGCGTCGCCTTAACTTTACTATAAAAGGGTTTTTAGACTCAGTTTTCTGTTTGAGAGATGAACTTTTGATGAAAATGAAAAGCAAACATGTTTTAAAAGTTCTAACTCCAAAAGTTTCACCTTTTAGTTTACAAGATCCAAGATTCATAATTCATATACTTTGAGATCTTGTTTGGGCACCTGTTTGCTTCTTCCATCACAAAAGGACTAGTTTTCAGGTGGTGGACTCCGTACGTGCTAATTATGGTGAAGAAGCCATGGAGTCCGTGTTCTGAATCATAGACGGTTGTGGAGCTGCATCGATGGATACCGAGGCACACGTGGACTCGTGTGTTGTGGACCTTTCTTAGGTGGACTCCTGCGTTGCACTAAGGAGGAGTGGTTAAAGATAGAAGAGCGTCAAGACCTGCGGGGGATCGAGTCGTTGTGTAAGTCTAGTGTCAATTAATTGTAAAACCATATCATAATGATTGTCTGGCTGGGTCGTCCATTTTTTTTTTCTCTTTGTGGTTTCCTCATAGGCGTGTTCTTATGGTTTGATTTATTAAATATCTATTATCACCTAGATGCATATTTAGGGTAAAAGATAAAATTTGGTAAATCGATTTTCACAAGAAAAGGCTTAATTGGTACTAATGTTTATTGGGTAAATTTTGTTCAAACATTAAAATTGAAATAACATAAAAATATTGAACTTGTGTTTATTTGAACCATCAATTGCATTCTCAAATTGGTATCAAAGCGGGTTGCATTTAGTTATTGTGTAAATCCTTGTTTGTAGCTGGTTGAGTAGTTGTATTTGTTTCTCTTTCTTATTTTTTTTTCTCGATGGATTCTCATTTGAATTTGAAGTTTGCCAAAAGAATTAAAATTCTTTAAGAATTAAAAAAGTTTTGAAACTTTTGCAAACTATTCAATATCAAAGAGATACCATTCGAGAGAAGTTTGTTGCGTTGTATGATGACTTTAAATCTCTAAAACTGTTCAAGGAAGAGTGTGAGATTAGAGTCCTTATTTTGGAGAAATAATCATAGGGCTTGAAAAATTATAGGGTTTGTGTTTGTGCCAATGAGGATTAAAATATTTTAATTAATGACTAGAAGGCAGGTGAGACGACTCTTAGGTATGAGTTTGCCTTCATTGAGGGGAAGCGAGATAACCTTCCAAGAATGATTGAAAATAAAAAGAAGGAGTCGCTAAAATTAGAAGAGTCTAATTCTTTGCTCGAGTCTAAAATTTTGAAGTTAAAAGATGATTTAAATGACTCAAGTACTGTTGATAGTAATGGTAATGGCTAGTCATGTTCCAATGCTTCCGTTGTTAAAGCCAAAACCATAGTTTGTTTTCGAGAACCAAGGACATTAGAAAATGTCAACCCATAGATAACGTTCCTCCCGTTTACACATGTTCGCATTGTGATAGAAAATGTCACCTTATGAATTTTTGTTTTGATCTTTGAAGAGGTTCTAGGAAGTTTAAGAATAGTGTTCCGTCAGTTCCCATAACCCTCGAGTTAGGTATACACCTGTTTGGATTAGGAAATCTAGCCTCACATGCTTGCTCATGATGCTTCATGTGTTGTTTCTTATAGATGATTGGTTGCATGATTTTATTTGTCATACACTAGTTTTGCTTCACGATATATTTTTTTCAGTGTTATGATAACTGTACTTTTTGTATTATTGTTGATGCAAAAAATTGGACCGAATCCCATTTTTATGATCACAGATAAATAGATGAAAGCAATCCAATCAAGCACATGAGAGACAAAGATTTTTAAAGTGGTTCGGTTATGAATAAAGCCTACGTCCACTGTTATTTTATTCCCAGGGGTTCACAATAGCACCATAGGGTGTAGAGAGAGAAAGGATGTGTATCTTGTGTATGGCGTTTCTAGGTTCCCCTGGATCTCCTCCCTTTTGGCTAAGGGGATACATGTATTTATAGTGATGGGAGATAAAGAGATTCATTGTATGTAGATATTTATGTCTACATTCAACGAATCTAATTGTTGAATTGCTTGGTATGCTATGTGTTGTCATCTATTAATACAGTATAAATGTACATTAAATGCATAGTTATCCTTTGATCTTCCTGGTTGGTATGCCGACCAACTCTCCTCGGGTGCCGACTAACTCTCCTCGGGTGCCGACCAACTCTCCCCGGGTGCCGACTAATACTCCTCGGGTGCCGACTAATTCTCCTCGGATAGTGATCAACTCTCCTCGGGTGCCGACTAACACTCCTCGGGTGCTGACCAACTCTCCTCGGATGCCGACCAACTCTCCTCGGATGCCGAATATTACCACGTAGGATGACATGTGTCCTTTTTTTATGGTCCTCGTTGATGGAGAATTTTTGTGTTAACAGAAGCCCCCAATGATCCATGCTTGATAGTTTACTTAAAAGGATGGAGTATTTATTCTGCAGTGTTTCTTGGTGCTTGTGAAATTCTTTATCTACCTTCTTTATTTGTTCAACATAAAGTGCATTATCTCCTGGACGACATATGATGCAGGCTGATCGATGGTTACTAATCTTTCTTTTGAGGAACTCCGTGTGCTATGTATCACCCCTGGAAATTTGGATGCAGCCATGCCATAGTATGCAGCTTGTAGCTTGTCATAATCTTCAAGTATGTTTATTGGTTTGCTAGCCGACCAACTGCCTCCTGTGCCGAGCAACTGAGTGCTAACTTCACGTGCTTGATTCTTCTGATTTATGCTCCTCTGAATACTTTGTCGAGTAACAAACTAGCTTTTGAACCCAACTCTTCAATCTGATTAGTACCAAGCTAGTGGTGGACTTCGAAATATTTTCATACAACTTCTTCTTCAATGTTGGTCGGGCAGTAGTAGTAAAGATCTCAGTGCTATAGATGCTGAATTTGACTTCTGAACTTCAATAGTATGTGCATAATAACTCCTGAATATGCCTCCTGAACTTCAATATGCCTCCTGAACTTCAATAGCATGTGCATAATAACTCCTGAATATGCCTCCTGAACTTCATAAGCAAAATTAGCCCCTGAGCAAGAAAAATAACTTCTGAATGATAATTAGTCGGGGCCGAATCTGATGCTCGACTGCATAATGTTTTGAGAATGTGCCACCGAATGAACAACTGGATTTTTAATAGAGACCCCAAGTGTGGAATATGATCTTTGAATGCTTTTTGCTTGATCGCTTTCACATACTCATAAAATGTTTTCGACCAACTATAGTTGACAGCTTCTTATTTCCGACCAACCCGAGTTGACATTTTTGGGAATAGATTTACTTCCTAACCAACATAAGTTGGCATTTTTAGGAATATTTTTACTTCCCGAGGAACATACAAGTTTTACTTCCCGGAGGCATACAAGTTTTACTTCCCGGAGGAATACAAGTAGCTTTACTTCCCGGAGGAATACAAGTAGCTTTACTTCCCGGAGGAATACAAGTTTTACTTTCCGGAGGAATACAAGTAGCTTTACTTCCCGGAGGAATACAAGTTTTACTTCCCGGAGGAATACAAGTTTTACTTCCCGGAGGAATACATTTTTGATAATAAATGATAGAGACTTCCTCGGAGCTGACCAACAAATTGTTGGGAATAAAATAAGATATAATAAATGTTGGAGACCTCCTCGGCGCTGACCAACAGATTGTTGGGAATAAAATATAATAAATGCTGGAGACCTCCTTGTTGCTGACCAACAGATTGTTGGAAATAAAATATAATAAATTATGGAGACCTCCTCAGCGCTGACCAACAGATTGTTGGGAATAAAATATAATAAATGCTGGAGACCTCCTCGGCGCTGACCAACAGATTGTTGGGAATAAAATATAATAAATGCTGGAGACCTCCTCGGCGTTGACCAACAGATTGTTGGGAATAAAATATAATAAATGCTGGAGACATCCTTGGAGCTGAAATAAGAATAGAATATGCATCCAAATAGATATAAAGAATAATTAAAAATAATAAAGTGCCTCGTTGATCTGTCGAGGTAGAATTATATAATGCCGAACAAGAATAAGATTTTCCAAAACATAAGAATATGGCCGAGAACGTTGTCAGGCCTGAATATAAATAAGAATTATCCGAACAACTATCCGTTGGGGGTGAAATACAACGAATGTTGTAATTTTCCTCAAAACTGAATAAGTATCTTGTCGAGGCACAATTGCATAATGCCGAATAAGAATAATATTTTCCAGAACATAAGAATATAGCCGAGAACTTTGTTGGGCCTGCATATAAATAAGAATTACCCCGACCAACTATCCGTTGGGGGTGACATATAATAAATGTTATAGTTCTCCTCGGAGCTGAATATGATAATAAGTATCTCACCGAGTTCCATGTTGAGATGAATATAGAATATGAATTCCCAAGGGATATATAGAATAATTTGTGCTTGAGCCGATATCTGAGCCTGAATATAAATAAGAATTGCCCAGACTAACTATCCGTTCGGGGTGAAATATAATAACTGTTGTAGCTTTTCCTCGGAGCTGAATATATAATGAGTATTTCGCCGAGCTCCATGAAGAGATGAATATAGAATATGAATCCAAACGGATATATAGAATAATTCGTGCTTGAGCACAAATCAAAGCAATAATAAAATATATAGTTCCTTGCTGAGGTGAAATTTCATAATGCTGAGCAATGATAATAGTTTCCAGATTGTTTCCGAGCATTCGTCGGCGTTGAGTCTTGTACCTGTAAAAATTAATATCTTGCTCTACTATTTGTGTAGGCTGAATTGATTAGTCGTGAGAATAATTTACTCATCCAATCAATATATGATATGTATATGCTTGAGAAATAAAAATATTAATTTCAAAAAATGAAATAATATATGTTGGCTGATATGTCGAGGCACAATTGCCTGATGTCGAGCAATACGACCTTTCCAGAGGTTTACGAGAGCTTTCATCGGGATTGAATCTCGTCCCTATGAAATTTTAATAAGCTTCCCGAGCACCTGTCGAGACTAGAGAAAATAATTATTATCATGAGAATAATTATTTAGCCAAACAATATGTGATGTGTATCAGCATAAAATAATAAAAATTTCAAAATATTAAATAATATTTTTATGCCAAATGTATGTGAGATGGACAAATTTTTAATCAGATATGCATCATAAATAAGACGTAGAGTTTTTTGTAAAGTTATTTAATCTCCAACAACTAATCAGGTATAAGTTGTTGTTTGAAAATTATTTATCACTTGGTTTTAAAAATATTTTTGGGGTGATCACAAGTTAAAAAAGACTTAAGCCCCTGTTTGTCCCGAGCTGAACTCGTGTTTAAAGAAATATCTGGGGTGCTTCGCATTTTTTAATACCCCAAGATTCTACTGCTGCCGACAAACGGCATGGATGTTGCCGACCAACATTTAAGGATATCTCGAGTTATAGAATATATGGTGTCGACCAAGAAGCAAATGGTCCCCGACCAGCTGAGCAATTTTGCCGATCAACAAAAATGGTGCATTGACAGCACCGAACAATATTAGATGTCACCGACCAAAAATGGATGGTTGGATAGTTGCCGACCAGTAAATTGAACCCTCCGAACAAGACTGAGATGTGGCCGATCAAGAAGTAGATGATCGTCGACCTGCAATTGGTTCCATCGAGCTACAATAAGAGTCTCTGACCAACAATAAGATACCTCGTAGTTGGATAAAATTATTTCAACGCTGCTGATGGATTTTCACATCTTTTCTTCGATAAACAAAAATGGTCTGGTTAAGCTTCCTTTTAATAAAAGATAGCCCAAGATGATGCCGACCAACAATATGGATGGATGACCAGAATATCTCGAATCCTTAGATCAGAAAAATAACATTCGATGTAAAATTTCAGCATTAAGAATGTTAATTAAATGAATAATTATCTAATCCACTATATCGTGTGATTCCGATAAAGAAACCCCGTGATGTGATGAACGAGGGGCCAACATATCAAATTTGTGCCCAGAGTCTTGATATGGTCATGATTTGTTTTACTGATCCTCTTTTACAAGAGGTGGGTAATGATTTTTCAGGTGAGAGAAAATTATTTTTTATATTGATCCTTTCCTATTCCCTATTTGGAGAGATAAAAATATGTTGAATGATCGAAGTTATTACCAAATTTATATCAAAAATCAATCAATGAGACTTTTTTGACATAGATGGAAGATGAACCAAATTAAGTATATAGTTCATAAAAATGAATGCAAAGAGACTCAAACTTGAAGAGAGAGAAAGTAGATCTGGGTCATGATTTCCATGAGAAAATTTTTTATTGTCTTTAACCTTTTCCCATTCTCTGATTAAAAATGTAATGGGAATTTGAATAGTCATCAAAGATCTTTCAAAAATTATTTCAAAATCAACAATGAAATTATCAAATATTATCATCGTCGTATATATTTGTATATGTAATCATTTAAAATATTGATTTCATGATATAAAATTGAAACTTGAGAATCAAGTAAAAAGTTATGATTTATGAAATCCACTATTTTTCAGATTTCTAAATAAGAATTAATCTAACAGTTATGATTTAAAAATCATGATATGCAACATTTTGCAGATAAAAATTGGACAATTAATTTATGTATATAAATATAAAAATCATGATTGAATCAAAAGATGTATGTAGAATATATAATTAATTGTACGTAGAGAAAATAAAAACTTAGCTTTTGATGGAGAACAATGCTTGTAACACGTTCTCACATACGGTGCCAATCTGTTGATGCAAAAAACTGGACTGAATACCATTTTTATGATCACAGATAAATAGATGAAAGCAATCCAATCAAGCACATGAGGGACAAAGATTTTTAAAGTGGTTCGGCTATGAATAAAGCCTACGTTCACTGTTATTTTATTCCCAGAAATTTACAATAGCACCATAGGGTGTAGAGAGAGAAAGGATGTGTATCTTGTGTATGGGGTTTCTAGGTTCCCCCGGATCTCCTCCCTTTTGGCTAAGGGGATACATGTATTTATAGTGATGGGAGATAAAGAGATTCATTGTATGTAGATATTTATGCCTACATTCAACGAATCTAATTGTTGAATTGCTTGGTATGCTATGTGTTGTCATCTATTAATACAGTATAAATGTACATTAAATGCATAGTTATACTTTGATCTTCCTGGTTGGTATGCCGACCAACTCTCCTCGGGTGCCGACTAACTCTCCTCGGGTGCCGACCAACTCTCCTCGGGTGCTGACCAACTCTCCTCGAATGCCGACTAACTCTCCTCGGATGCCGAATATTGCCACATAGGATGACATGTGTTATTTTCTGATTGGTCCTCGTAGATGGATAATTTTTGCGTTAACAATTATATTTTTCTTTTATCGAGTAATATTTGAAAATATACAAAAAGATTTTTAGTTTTATATATTTTTTGAAAAATACAAAAAGATTTTTCTTTTGAAAAATATTTTGAAAAACTCAAAAAGATTTTCGATTTTTGTGTATTTTAGTTTTACACATTTTGTATGGCATATTGGTGTGTTTGAATCCAATTCACTATGCAATTTTCAAGTGGATATGACATTTGGTTATGACTTTATATGCTTAGATTGTTCTTAACCATGCTTATGGAGTTATTTCGAACTTGATCTGCTTTACGGATTCAAATTTGTATATGTTTCTGCGCACACATGCAAGAGCTTATTGAATTTTAACTTCACTTTATACATTTGAGCTCGGTGAGATGTTCTCCCATTAATTTTGTCATCTACATATTTATATGACTTAGGAAGATTTGTGCATGTAAGAATCGTTCCTCGTGAGAGTTTGTTTAGTATTGAAAAATATGAGTGTACACGAAAAAGGGTTGCGATAGACAGGTTGACTCCTCGTGAAAGCCAGCGTTTGAAAAGAGCCCAAGAAAAAAAATTAAGGTTATAAAAAGAAAATATTCAAAAAAGGGCCCACATAGTTTAGTTTGATTGATCATTCAAAAGAAATCACTTCAAAATAAAAAAATAGAAAATATAATCATGTTTATCTTTTGAGGGTGTTTAGTTGAAGCTCGACGCGTTTGCACAATAAATCTTAGTTATGCCTGTGTTGTAATGACGTTATTGATTTGTAGGGTTATGTGCACTGTGTTTGTTTTATTCATTAAGTTCAACTTTATTTGCCACTTGAGGTTAAAGCTTAGTTTGATAAAGTTTTGTGGTCAATTATAACTTTTTGAACATATTTGAGTGTTTAGGTTATAATTCTTTTGTAACTAGTTCACACCTATTCATTATATCCCACACGTTTGGACACATCAATACCATGCTAGTGTGTAAAGCTTGTGTGTTTGTGTCATGTATCGTGGTCGATTATACCATATATAATATATATATTAGATTTTGAGTCTTTGCAATTTATATTTAGTCCATGATTATCACATATTTGATCTTTTGGATTATTTTTACTTGATTGGGCATGTGGCATGCTTCCTGCACTTTACACCGTTGCATGACTTATTCCCATATCCCTTTGCTTAGTATTGGTTTCTTATGATCACATGTTTAGGGGGATATTCGATTTTTGGGAGTATTTATTTATGCAATCTTACTTTGTTTATTAATAAACAAAAAGGGGGAGAAATGGTATATTTCCTTAGCATGATTAGGAGATCTTTATCTTAAGGGGAAACGTCTTCCTCAGGTTGAGATTATTTAGACATGGTTAGATATTTATTAATTTGCATGTTTATACTTGTTATATTCTCTTTGCATTTGAAGGCGTGTTTAAGTGTTCAGGATTACATGTTTACATCAAAACGACAAAGTTTTCAAGCAAAACAAAGTTACTCATGTTTGTGTGTCTATCGAGCGTCTGTACTCTTTTTTCTTTTTTGGGTTAGGGAATGAGGCTTTTTAGAGTGCTTGACGACCCATATGATTTTTGTTTTGGTTTTGTCTTAAAATAGCCAAAATTTTCGATCGAGTCAATTTGTATGTAATTGGCATAATTCCGGATAAAATATTTAAGTTATATGATAAACTTTGAGTTGATGATCCTATGAGCGTATGACGTTGCTTGATGAAGACATAGAAGCAAAGCTTCAAAGAGTGCATATTCTAAGCCATGTTTACCGTGCCACGTTTGTCTTCGTATGTCGAGGATCTCGCATGTACGAACACATATTGTTTTACGAGTCCTTGGAATTTTTAGTAAGGGTGTTCCGTTTTCAAAACTGTTTGGAACATAATTTTTTCGAAAATATGTTTTATGAGTTTATTGTAGGTAGACTTTTAAAATTTGTTTCAGTCGTTCAAACGACATCCCAAGGTCGTTCGAAGTATGCTTTCCAACGAGTATCAAATAAAGCGTATTGTTTTAATTTTGCCGAGGTCATTAGAAGCGAGATGAAATCTTATTCAAATGAGATCTCTATCTCGTTTGAACGACAACAAAAAATCATTTGAATGATCCGCCGTCTTAACTTTTCTATAAAAGGTTTTTCAAACTCAGTTTTTTGTTTGAGAGATGAACTTTTAACGAAAATGAAAAGCAGACCCGTTTCAAAAGCTCTAACTTCAAAAGTTTTACCCTTTTGTTTACAAGATCCAAGATTCATAACTCATATACTTTGAGATCTTGTTTGGGCACCTGTTTATTTCTTCCATCATAAGAAGGAATTATTTTCGTGCGGTGAACTCTGAATGTGTTGATTGCAGTGAGCAGTGGTGGACTATGTGTTCTGAATCATAGACGATTGCCGAGCTGCATCGGTGGATACAGAAGCACTCGTTGACTCGTGTGTTGTGAACTTTGCGTAGGTGAACTCCTGCGTTGCACTGTGAATGAGTGGTTGAAGATAGAAGAGCGTTAAGACTCGTAGAGGATCGAGTCGTTATGTAAGCCTACTGTCTATTATTTGTAAAACCATATCACAGTGATTGCCTAGCTAGACCATCCGAGATTTTTTTCATTTTGTGGTTTTCTCGTACATCAGCGTGTCCTTGTGGTTTGATTTATTTAATTTATCTACTATCACCTAGATGCATGTTGAGGGTAAAAGATAAAATTTGGTAAATCGATTTTCACAAGAAAGGTTTCATTGGTGCTAAGGTTAATTGGGTAAATTTTGTCCAATCATTAAAATTGAAAAAACATAAAAATATTGAACTCGTGTTTATTTGAACCATCCATAAGATTCTCAAAAATTTCTTCTGAATATGTCTAAATAAATCTATCCAAAGGTTCATTCATACATAAAAACAAATAAATTTTTCAGATTCAGATTTCAGATTTTCAATTTGAATGAAGAAAAAACGCAACATAGATATCATTATTTTTAAATTAATGTCAACGTTACAGACCGACATTGTTGTAAAAGAATATATTAAACTAAAATAAATAAAAATAAAGGACAATTAATGTTTAGTATTTACGAACTAATTATATTTTGCACTTAATTGACCTTATTTTTTTTTCGTTTCGAAAAGTTTCTTGTCAATTTTTTGATAATTTATAATAAAAGAAGAAATAGTATTAGTGAATATCTTTATAATATTATAAAACGCTTTACAAGTATTTAATGTTCCTACTGTTTGAACCAGTCCACGTGGCAGTTAATTTAAGAGAAATGCTTTACCCACCGGTAAAAACTTACCGCCTATTCCAACCGACTAATGTGGCACGTGACTTCAATTTTTACTTGCCATAATAAATCTCTCTTGGTGAATATCATTATTTTTATTCCAACCGACTAAATGTTAATTCAATTCAGATGAAGAAAAAACGCAACATTGATATCATTATTTTTAAATTAATGTCAACGTTACACACCGAGATTGTTGTAAAAGAATATATTAAACTAAAATAAAGGACAATTAATGTTTAGTCTCTACGAACTAAACATATTTTGCACTTGATTGACCTTATTTTTTTTCGTTTCGAAAAGTTTCTTGTCAATTTTTTTGATAATTTATAATAAAAGAAGAAATAGTATTAGTGAATATCTTTATAATATTATAAAACGCTTTACAGGTATCAAATGCTCCTACTGTTTCAACCAGTCCACGTGGCAACTAATTTAAGAGAAATGCTTTACCCACTGGCAAAAACTTGCCACCTATTCCAACCCGCTGATATGGCATGTGACTTCAATTTTTAACATGCTGACTTGCTATAGTAAATTTCTCTTGATAAATGGGGATGAGATATAATAAACAAAGTTTATTTTATTTATTTAATACGATCACGAACGAATTAAAATTAAATTTTATCGAGTAATGATACCCATGAATTTTTTAAAATAAAATAAAAATAATTGAAGTAAATCTTATTTCTTTTCAATTGACTTTATTAGATTAGACTCGAAACTTCCTTAAGAAGAACCACATTCAACTTGAAGTCTTCACCCAACCCTACCCTTTTCTTTCTCCCACCATAAAATTCTGCACACTCTACAAACTAAAAAACAAGACATAGTCACGGCCATTCATATTAGGTGAAAACACCAACTCAACTCAATTGACTTAAAACAAATAACAAAACCTCCTCACTTTACCGTATTACTACGACAACCACTATTCCACTCTACCTAATCCAGCCAACACACAGATAAAAAAAAAGAAAGTGTTGGCTGTTTTGGTTGGTGTTTATCCATCGAGAACCATAGCTTTAAAGCGTATCAGATCTGGGAGGAGTTTTTGTTGTTTCGGTTGAAATCATGATGTGTAGTTTGGAATGTGGTTTAAATGTTTGTAGTGTTGTTTATTGAGAATGTCGGCTCCGTCGTTGGCGGCGTTTGATCGTCCGCGAATCGGAGCTACAAACACGGTATCATTACTTCATATCTTTCTTTCTTTCGGTCTCTATGTGTGTGTGTGAGGGTGTCTATGTGTGTGTGTGAGGGTGTTTTGTTTTGATATTAGTTGTTATACTAGTTACATTTCTAAATAATCGGAAATGGAGGATTGAATGTGTGTTTATAAGGTTTTTGGATTTTGTTTTGTGCGATTTTGGTATTTGATTTTACAAACATGGTATAATCACTTCATTTCTCTCTCTCTGTCTCTCTCTCTATATATGTGTGTGTGTGTTGTTTTGATATCAGATGTTATACTAGGTTGCATTTCTAAATAATTGGAAATTAAATGTTGAATGTGTGTTTATAAGGTTTTTGGCTTTTATTTGGTGTGATTTAGGTGTTTGATTTTACAAACACGGTGTAATCACTTCATGTGTGTGTGTGTGTGTGTTTTGTTTTGATATCAGCTGCTATCCTAGGTTGCATTTTTAAATAATGGGAAATTAAGTGTTGAATGTGTGTTTATAAGGTTTTTGGCTTTTATTTGGTGCGATTTAGGTATTTGATTTTACAAACGCGTTATAGTCACTTCTCTCTCTCTCTCTCTATATATATATATATAATATGTGTGTGTGTGTGTGTGTGTGTGTGAGTGTGTTGAAATCAGATGCTATCAAGGATAAAGTTGAATGGACAATGTTGATTTTTCACTTCATTTCTCTTTCAAGGATAAAGTTGAATGGACAATGTTGATTTTTCACTTCAATTCTCTCTCCACACATACACACTCACACTCAGATGCTATCAAGGATAAAGTTGAATGGACAATGTTGATTTTTCACTTCATTTCTCTCTCAAGGATAAAGTTGAATGTACAATGTGGATAAAGTTGAATGGACAATGTTGATTTTTCACTTCAATTCTCTCTCCACACATACACACTCACACTCTCACACACACACACACACACACATTTTTGTATATATATATGTACAGGGAGAGAGAAATGAAGTGATTATACCGTGTTTGTAAAATTAAATACCTAAATCGCACAAAACAAAAGCGTAAAACCTTATAAAACAAGTGCATTTAACCTAGTATAACTACTGATATCAAAACAAAACACACACACACACACACACACACACACACACATATATATATGTGTGTGTGTGTCTTAAAATCAGATGCTATTAAGGATAAAGTTGAATGAACTTTGCTTATATTTCCTTTTATTGAGTGATTTGGTTATTTGATGTTACAAATTACAATGCGGGGTATATATATCAGGTGCGGACCAACTTAACGATTTTATTAACGGGGATGTGTGAATATAATAAGGTCTTGTTTGGTTGCGCAAATTGTTTAATTACGGAACTTGGTTAAATGTGAATTAGGTTCCGTTTGGTTGCCCCAAAGTTGTAAATTAGGCCTTTTATAAATTGACTCATTAATTATGTTTGGTTTCTTAAATGAAATGATTCATTAGTTGCCTCATTTTAGCTCTTGTGCAAAATTTGAAATTGGAGCATTTCACAAAAATCGTGAAATGCATCAATGTGAAATAGGAGTCACAGGAAGTTCACCCGACTCCTCTCTCTCGCAAATTTTTTTTTTTTTGATTGAACCTTAAACATCAATTTCAGATTACCATACATTGCGTAAAAATGGATTTAAACTCATTCAAATCCACCCATTTACGATTCACTAATTCACGATGAACCAATTTACATAATCAAACAATTTGCACAACCAAACAAAAATGGGTGGATTTCAAAGAGTAAATCCATTTTTACGCAATGTTTGGTAATCTGAAATTGATGTTAAGGTTCTATGCGAAAAAAAAGATAAAAAAAAATTAAGAGGGAGGGGGAGGGGGAGGGGAAGGGATTGAAAGAGAGAGAGGAGCATGCACTTTATGTGATTAATATTTCAAATGGATGCATTTCACGTTTTTTTTTGAAATGATCCAATTTCTGATTTTACACATGCGCTAAAATGAAACAATTAATGAATCACTTCATTAATAAAACCAAACACGATTAATGGGTCAATTTGTAAATGGACCAATTTATTAATGAGCCAATTTAAAATTTTGGACAATTTAAAATTTTGGGACAACCAAACTGACCATAAGTTTTTGGTTCAAAACTACTTAGTTAAATACGCTTTGTTAATTAGTGCTTTGGTTTTTATTTTGAGCGATTTGCTTATTTGATATTATAATGCAGTATAATTACCTTTTTTTTTTTAACGATCAAGTTCTTTTTGGTTGTTGAAAAGGAAATTACGGATCTTTGTACTGATTAAGTCTCAAGCAGTTGTATGAATTTACTTTAGTTACTGAAGGTTAAGTAGAGGGGGGAAACTTTAAAATTTAAAATTCATAATTATTTTCTTCTCTTTTGCACGTCTAAGCTATCATAATTTTAGTTTTCTATTTGTTTTCATATCTAATTGACGGATTTCATGTGTAAAAAATAAACGCACTTTAATCAAGCTTTTGGCTTTTCTTTTGAGCGATTTGTTTTTTATATTTTACAACACAGTAATGACCTTTTTCTTAACATCACCTTCAGATTTGTTGTTGAGAATGGAAAAGACAAGGAATTTACGGATCTTTCTAATCAAATTAGTCAATTAGTTGTAAAGTAGTTAGGTCTACCTGCGGGGGAAGCTCTAGAATTTAGAATTCACAATTATTTTTCTTCTCATTTGCATTTCTGACCGATCAGGAATTTCGTGTGAAGTTTGTTTCCGATCCTAATTGGAAGTTTGTTTCCGATCCTAATTGACGTCGAAGTTCTATGTACTTTGTTAATCAGCTTTGGGCTTTTATTTTGAGCGATTTGGTTGTTAGATTTTACAATTTAGTGTAGTGATTAATGCCTTTCTGGTTTTCACTAATCACGTTCTGATTGGTTGTTCGAGACAAACTGAAAAGATTATGGGTCTTTCTAGCCAATTAAAGTCGAGCAGTTACATAAGGTTGAGTTGAGGGGAAAACTTTAGAATTTGAAGTTCTTAAGTAATTTTTCCTCTTTTGCATTTTTTACCAATCAGGAATCTAGTGTGAGGTTCATTTCCAATTTTAAATTACAGATTTCAGAGGGCAAAGTTAAATGTATTGTGTTAATTATGTTTGCTTTTTTGATTTTACAACACAGCATAATGATTGATTAATGACCTTCTGTTCTTTTTCTATCAATCACATTCTGGTTGGCTGTTGAGAAAGTAAAAGAACATAACATTTATGGATCTTTCTACTCAATTAAAGGCAAGCAGTTACATAAGGTTGAGTTGAGGGGGAGACTTTTAGAATTTGAAATTTATGATTACTTTCTTTTCATTTGCGTTTGTTACCAGTCAGGAATTTAGTGTGAAGTTTCTTTCCGATTCTAATTGACATTCTAATTGACAGATGTCATAGTAGGACAATGTTAAATTCACTTTGTTAGTCTGGGTTTTGGCTTTTCTCTCGAACAATTTTATTATTTGATTTTACAACACGATATAATGAACATTTGTTTTTTATTATGAAATTCTGTTCGGTTGTTGAGAAAGGAAAAGACAAGGAAATTACGGACCTTTCTACTCAATTGAGTCAGCAGTTGTAAAGTAATTAGTTGCATAATTGAGGGGATCTTCAGAATTTAAAATTTATAATTATATTTCTTCTCGTTTGCATTTCTAATGAATCGGAAATTTAGTTTCTTGTCTGTTTCTTAATCTAATTGACAGATTTAACAGTACGAACTTAAATGCATTTTATTAACTAGGCTTTTGGATTTTCTCTCGAACAATTTGGTTATTTGATATAACAAGCTGTGCCGTAACAATAATTTAATTTCTAACTCTCAAACAGTACAAATTGATTGGAGTTTCTCATACTGGTTGTGTGTTGGTATTCATGAGCAATTTTGGGATTCGTGATAACTGAATACTGAAGATGAAGTCTATGTTGCTGTGGTCCTTGCTGCATGAATTATTGGATGTTCTATTAAAAAAATCTGCCATGTTAGGAAAGGCGGACTCTTTTATGCATGCACGAGTACATGGATATTAATTTTCTATATGTTCTGTCGTAGTTAAGATTTTTAAACTTAAGTTTTGACAATATACTTTCTTTTGATTTCAAATAATGACAAAAGATTGGTTCAAGTTCTTTTAATGTTAGAGCAGTGTTCAAATATAAGTTGCCTTGCAAAATGTGTTCAGCTCTATGGTTTCTTTATTTATTTTTTCTTTTGGCGTTGGTCAGAGATTTTAGTGGATCGAAAGAACGTTATACGTTCTTATATTCATAAAGAAAGATATTTCGCATCTGCATTCATTTATAATGAAATGAAAACGAATCGTAAACTTCAAGAACGGATTGGAAACTTTGTCGAATTCTATGTAAATTCAGTATATTTATTCATTCGTAACTTGGTTTTTGGCTGTATTTCTTTCTATTCTTATGCGTCTTCTTTATTTAGTCGAAAGATAATTATTTATTCTATCTGTATGTGCTGGCCTTGGTATGTATGTTAAATCCTTGTATGCTTACTTTACAAAATTGTTTTTCTTAACATTAGACCTGTGGTAGTGTTCTTTTTTATTTAGAACTTATGAGATTGTTTTACAGGTTTTCAAGAGTGGGCCGCTTTTCATATCTTCTAAAGGTCAGTAAAATTTACTCAGTCAAATGCATGTTTCATGCATATATGAACTGTCTGCGCACATAAGGAATTTGTACAATGTTTGGGTCTTGTTAGTTGAGAGAAAAAAACACTTAATTGCTTGATCAAAGCACAAAGTTAAGTAGTTATTTTGTTTACAAATAGAAATATCATCTGGATATGTAGATATAGTTAATTTTCATACACAATTATTATTTATATTAATCATTGGGAGCGGGTGAAGGACTTTTCCATCGACCTACAGCGAGCACAACGTACACCTGAAATCACTGATTCCACCTCTAATCCCAGTTTATGTCTCACCTAATCATCCTAGCAATTACCAAAAAAGATTGTGGCTACACATCATGAGCAAGTCTTAGTTGTCATATATACACGGAGATACAATAGGATAAATGGGTGGAGTTACGGTTTGGAGTTCCAATCTTTAAAAGCTAAGTGATGACTTGTTTGTGGTAAAAAACTTTGTTACTTTAATGATCCCACCCTTGACCATAGGGTTCCAACCCCTTCATTGAGGCGAAGACTTGAGGCAGTTTTGACTTTGTGCCACATTTTTCTTTTTGTGCCCCTTGTACTCTCACAGGGTGTCGTTGCGACGACATTGTAGTTTGTCGGGCCACAAGATCTTGAGCTTCTCCGACCGTGTATTACTTTGTGCTTAAGGCCGGAGAAAAGAGCTGATAGGTTGGCTTGACTCATTCTTTGCTTTGTGCTTAGATTGGGAAGACAATTAGCTTAGTCCTTGCCTCCTGTGCCAATACTAGAGAACTAACTAGCAATATTTTAAAAATCAAGAGAAGAAGATGCTGTTGCCGGTTCGAGGGCCCAGAGAGGAAAGCTTTTGTTAGTGGTCAAGTGGACCAAGTCCTTTTAGATAAGTAATTTCCTCCTCATCTTCCTTCGCCTAGGCCTTTTACTATCACTCTCTTTAGAATTGTTATACTAGGACTTGCTTGTGCGATCCTAATATATATATATATTAATTTGAGGCTGCTTTGGCTTGAGAATGGGTTAGGTGCTTGTAGGGTTATTTATGTTCTCGAGGTTGGAGTTCTAATCTGTAAAAGCCTAGAGATGACTTGTTTGTGGTAAAAAACTACCTTTGTTACTTTAATGATCCCACCGTTGACCATAGGGGTTCCAACCCCTTCTTTGATGCCGCAAACTTGAGGCATGCCACATTTTCTTTTTGTGCCCCTTGTACTCTCACAGGGTGTCGTCGTGGCGACATTGTAGTTTGTTGGGGCTCTGCGTTCATGATACCGGGGTGGGATTCCTTGATATTAAGGTGTCAAGGCAGTCGGGAATTTACTGAGGAAGAGGAAGAACCTGAACTTTGACTTTCTTTAGCTGTTAGAACAGGGGCGGTTGAAGAAAGTTGCCATATCTTTTATAGGGACTCGAACGCCCGCCTTGATCAATGCGAAATTTTTCGAGATGGGATCATGATTTGATTGGAAATCACAAGTAAGAGGAGATGGGAGTAGCCGGGCGTTGTATGATTCACCTTTTTCATTTCTTTCATTTTATAGAATGACGTTCTGCACTTTTATAGCCTTTTCTATAGCCTTTAGCCTTCATAGGGAAATTCACTCGAAACCTCCTTATCTTATTTTAGCAACAAAAATTTCCTTCTTCTTTGCTGCTACAGCGGAAACTTTCAAATCAGAAGAAACTTCCTCGTTGGCGTTGAAGCGATAGAAAAAAAGGCTACTGATTGACTTTACGATGGGAGCTGTCGAAAGCAAAACTAAACAGAAAATGCATAACTCCTAGCGTAAAAGCTTCTCTTTTACGCTAGGAGTTATGCATTTTCTGTTTAGTTTTGCTTTCATTTAGGAGTGAAAGGGAACATCTTTATGAGATGAATGTAATCTATATCTCTCCTTTCTTTGGTTAGGAACAATTCGATAGCTTGCTTTAGGGGCCTTAACGTCGAAAAACATAGTGAGCGATTACTAGCTTGCTTCGTCTCTTACTATGAGCTTAGGTTCCATAGCTTTAGTAGCCTTCAAAGAAAATCAAATAACTTTACTTAGCGGCTACTACTTTCTTTCTAGTAGCTGCTTCGCTTTAGGAGCCATTTGGTGTAGAACCACATAGCTTGCTCCGAAGCTATTGCATTGATCGACTGAGCTTACCGGTACAATAAAGTAGACAATTGAATCCTTCGCAAATGTTGCTCTAGAACTCTTTTAGCTTGAGCGAGTGCAATTTATATCATACTTGCTCGCGCAAGTCCTTTCTTGCGCTCACCCTAGCAAGGGTAGTTTACAAGGTAATTCCACAGACCTTACTAGCTTTGCCTGCTTGGTTGTACAACTACTAAAGCAAGGAAATTTTGCTATTCTACACCTGGAAAATGGCTCCTTAAGCTAACTACTAGCAAGAGCTATGCTCATTTTAGGGCTCCTAAAGTTATGGAATTGCTGTGCTTTTAAGTTACTAAATTTAGCTAACTAGGATTCGAAATTCTTTGGTATAAAATACCTCCGTAATCAAGAGAGTTGCTCCTCTCTTAAAGCTATTGCTTCTAAAGTACTAGCAAGAGCTAATAGCAAAAGCAAAGCTAGTAGTTTGCCGCTGCTATCTCTTCCTATATAGCATAGCTTCCAAATAGCCCAAAGCTATTGTCCTGTAGAGCTTCCGCCCTCCCTACGCTAAATCAAAGGACTAGAACAGCTAAGGTATTGCCTTGGATTTCGCTCTAGAAACTCGGAATTGAGCTTTCAAGCTTTGCTTTTGGTTTAATGTCTTACCCAACAATGGCGTTACAAGATGTCGACATTAGCCAAAGTGGAGATTAGGCGGTAGTTGAAAGAGCTGCTCGAAAAGGGTCATGGTTGGCCAAGTACATCCTCTCGTGCCTCGCCCCTATCTCAAAGGGGTCTTGGTGGCGATGAAAGCTCGTGGCGCATGTGCGTGGATAAGGATTATCGTGCCCTTAACTAGATCATAGTAAAGAATCGCTATCCTTTGCTAAGGATAGATATCTGATTCCCATTTGACTAGTTGAGGGATCCCGTTACTTCACCAAGATAGACTGAAAGTCGGGATACCACCAAGTGCAAGTGGTGGAAGGCGTTGAAAGACCGCGTTAAAGACAATAATAGGGGTTATACGAATGGATTGTCATGCCATTCGACCCTATTACGGTAAGGCCAACGCACCTAACCTTTATGCGGCTGATGAACGATGTTCTTAGGCCTTATTTAGATTGGATGAATTCGTCACGGTCTACAACGATGACATCTAGTTTATAGCAAGACCTGGGAGGAGCATCTGAAGCACGTAGAGACTGCTTTAGTAGCTCTTCATGAGCACCAACAGAAAGCCCATACGGAGAAGAGCTTACTTACGAGCAAAAAAGTATGAGGGAGCTGAGCTGGAATACTTGGGGTACATCATTGGCTCATCCGGAGTCAAGATTGATCCTTAGAAGTTGAAGTCCGTCCGGGACTGGCCAACCCCCAAGTTGCTAACGGAGGTAAGGAGTTTCCTCGGCATGACCAACTACCTTCGCACTAAAGATTCATAAAAAATGACTCCCGGTTGATTTTGTCTTATCCGGGACTGGCCAACCCCCAAGTTGCTAACGGAGGTAAGGAGTTTCCTCGGCATGACCAACTACCTTCGCACTAAAGATTCATAAAAAATGACTCCCGGTTGATTTTGTCTTACTTTGGGCTAGAAAAGAAACAGACCTTTCGATGGGGAGAGGAGCTAGAGCGTGTGTTTTTGGCACTAAAGGAGAAAGTCTGCGAAGAATCAGTTCTGGCCATGCCAGACGTTTAGAAGCCGTTCGAAATCAAGACGAATGCTTCTGCTCATGCTTTGGGCAGCAGCTATTATTGGGATCAAATTCGGAGATCAATTCGATAGTGAAACTCTTTTAAGCAATGATCTTATCTATGTCATTTCTCTTGACGCGATACAAAAGATGACTTTCGAGAGTCACTTAGCGCTCTTAAACTATCCCACATACGAGAAGGAGATGTTCACGATAGTGTCGGTTTTGAAAGACTGGAGGCATTATTTGCTCAGGAAGGAGACGCTTTACGAATAGGCCACTCTGCTTCAGTATCTACACATGCAGTCCAAGCTTCAGGTGCGTTATATGAAGTGGGTTTCAGTTCCTGCAACGGTTCGAGTTGGTGATCAAGTACAAGAAAAGAAGGGCCAATAACGATTGCAGATTTTTGACCCCCTTTTTAAGTTATTAGTAAAGCGCCTCAACTGCTGTATTTACTGCTTTAGTGGACTTTGGAGACTTTACGACGGAGTACTGAGGGACATCGACAGGCGTGTGGGAGAAGACGACCCGACTCTAGAGGACGGATGGCTACAGTCGGCTACACGACTTACTCTACAAAGACGACAGAATGTCGGGCAAAGAAAGGCGCCTCGCGGTCCTTCATGACACCAGAGTTTTATGAAACTTTAGACTGGATCAAACTCTGGTCAATTATGAAAAGGTTCCTTTCCCTTACGCGCCCCATTCCAGTGTGAGGTCTCTCCCTATGGCGAGGGCCTTCCCTTGCTCTGATCCACAATCTGAAAAAATAGACGTTCGTAGCCGAGAAGTGTTTAAGCGTTCAGGGGAGGCTGGGCGTACGACTTTAGCAGATCATTTGACCGGGGAGTGGAAACTGCACTGCTAACTACTTGAGAAAGCCGATAAGTCTAACACCACAACTTCCTCTTTAAGGGATTGTTGTTGCTAATAAGAAGCGAGGGCGGTTATACTCTCGATGAAAAGCTTCCAATTAATAAGTTGGGCTAACGAACGAATGTTTCATCCCAATCAATATGCAAGAGCCAGGCTTGCTAGCCAGTACCCTATTAGGTGTTAAGAAAAAAGAGTCCACTCTTGTCTTAGAGGTCGGGTGGAGAAGTCCTGATGTTTTATAGTCTAATGTGTTATATTCTATATTATGCCCTGTCCGTTGTCCCAGTTGCAGAAGTTAGCCCACTATAAATAAGTGTTTCGAAATTGCTTTCGGGCATGCTCCTACTGAGGAAACCAGAGTGCTACTCAATGGCAACTGAAACTGACAACTATCTTGCTTGCCGCATTTGCATCCGCATAAAGAGCGAATGACATCTAAGTCATGGAACGTGTCACGTCAAAACAACTAAAAATTGATATAGTTCGAACTAGACTTCGAGAGGCGACCTCACAATTGATTGTCCCTCAACTGGCCACGACCCTTTGTGTCTGTCTCGTTCGTCTGAAGAAAGCTTCGAATAATGGGATGGGTGCTGCTTTGAACGCGAAATAACATAGATCGAGTACGCTATGAAATACTCGCTTACGTAGTTGGATCCATCTCTGCGGGAAATGGATTTCTACTCATTGCCTGCAAGCTTTTGATCATTCTTCCAATACGGTTACATTAGATCATCGAATGAACGTCTGTAGTTCTTGGATACAAATTCTGTTTGGATACATTCTGTAGCTTCTAGTGTCTTTGTTTGAAAGTGTGAAATCCGATGTGTTGAGTAAGGCAAAGAAACCAAGTACTGCAACTTTTTTCGTAGTGAAACGACGCCAGGGCTCAGGTTCGCTAATGTAGTGGTTTTTGCCCCACAGGGGAGAGAACTATGGTTTAAATGGGGTGGGTAAGGTTTTGTGGAGATAGTGGAAGATTATATAGTCGGAAGAAAGGAAAAGTTTTCAATCCTGATGCGTGTTGTGTCATTCTACTCACGTGTCATTTTTGATCATATGTAGTAAAGTACTGTAGTTACACCCTAAGTATATAATAAGATTATAAGATGCACTTACCTCACTGTAGTAGCATGAGCCAGAGCAAGCAAATAGTGGTTCTTCGCGGGTAGGCAGGATATTCCTATGATCGACCACTAAGATTAGGGTATACATGAGACCGAGTCGCCCCACGACTTGTGATGCATCATCCCCAAGTGCCTCTAGTTGAGGTGCTTCGTTTTCGGGGTACGTACCATTTGCTGTCGATCGATTGACACCTAGCTTCACAACCTCCCCGATGCTCCAACTACAGATTCGGCTGCATACGCAGCTTTACAAGGATGTACTTGTAGTGGAGTGATCGACTAACTCTTTGTATGGAGGAAAGCTTTTAGTGAAATATTTTCATTTTGAAGCTCTGAGGACCAAGGCATATCTGCCTTTTCATTTGTCGTTGTTGGACAGCAGCTTACATGTTACCGGCCAAGCGCCTTAACGGGTAGGAACCATCTTCTTCGTAAATTGTTATTACTGACAGGCGTAGACGGACCTTCCTTCCAACCAAGAAGGCTCTGTAACAGCGGGGAATCGACACCAACTATAAGATGTGTTGGTCGAATCCAAGGTTCTAAAAAACGCGGGGCGTGACCGAGGCGTGGAGGCCAAGCGTTAAGCCTGAGAAGCTTAGGTGGGTCTTAGGCGTAAAAGGCATTTAGGCTTTTTTTTAATATATTTTAATATTTTTTAATTATAAGAAGGCTAATAAAAATATTAAAATGGTACATACCTTAAAAATATGTCCGAATATTTGTAATTGGGGCCTTTTTCCATATGCATGCTCCATAAGTCCTCATCATATTATCACCCAATTACATGCAATCAAAATTCAAAGTAGTCAAATATGAATGAAATCAAAAAATAAAAACATATAAAATAAAAAATGATACATACCCTTGAAAATTGAATACCGATATATGCATTGGGAGCACTTTTCAATGTGCGTGCTCCATAAGTCTACATCACCCTAATAAACTTACTGTACAATAAATCATGTAGTAACCTAACCACTTGATTCTGGATACATGGATTTTGTGTCAATAGATCCCTGCTTTACTAATTTTTCCACACAATATACACTCGATAACTTTATTGTCTTTTGGATTCACATGAACCACGGTTTCCCATCCAACATCACTAAGATCTTTCTTTGATGACGCATCATTGGATGCCATCGACGAAGAGTCGTTTGGATCCATTAGCTTATATTAAAAAATAGAAATTATTAACATAAAATTATCAACAACAAGAAATTATTCACAATAGCAAGTTCTGTACAAACACCACTGCCCAAAATTATTTCGCTGCCCCTAAATTAAATGCCATGCCATAAATATATTTTTCAACAGCAATATACTTTAAACAGTTAAGCAATAACACTGTAAAAAAATCTTTGATATTTAAATCAACAAATTAAACAATTAAGATTAAAGTACTGAGTAAAAATTGCAGATGAAAATTAACACTTAATAAAAAAACAGAGAACGACTAATTAATAACAGAGCATATCTCTTACTAATTAATAACACAACACATCTAATTAATGACAAATTAAAAATTAACACTAAAAAAAACAGCTTGCTTGAAGAAGGTCTCTTAAAAAAGCAATATACTAACTAATTATTAACAAACCAAAAGCAAGCAAGCAGCCTGCTTAAAGCAGGTTTCTCTTTAAAAAACAACAAAAAACAGATTTCCCTACTTATTGTTACAAAAGCAACAAAAAAAATACACGTTTACGGACTTACTTGCTGGCGAGGGAGGGGATTTGAGCCGGCGATCTCCTGCTGAGGTTCTGGTTGTAAATCTTTGATATTTGGGGACGAACGTTGGGGATGTTATTTGTGAGAGAGAGACTGAATAGTAATTAGGGCTTTGGAAATGTTAAAAATGATTGGGGCTGTTCTTATGTCGATGTTTGTTTATGCTGTTTTTCTACCGGTTAAAATGGATACAAAACAATGTCGTTTTGTAGCCCATTACAAAATAAAAAAGACACTTTTTAAGGCGCGTTTTAGCAAGGAAAAAACGCGCTTTTTTACGCCTTAACACAAAAACATGTTTACCGCAGTTGATCACGCCTTAATCCACGCCTAGGGCCAAAACTTGTCGTATCTAAAAAGCCCCATGCCTAGGCGCCGCCTAGGCGCGTTTTTTTAGAACACTGGTCGAATCCAATAGAGCTTATTCAACATAGAGGTAGGGATGGGTGGTACGGTCAAGCTTCTTTCCCGGAGTCTGCTAATGAGTGGGAGGGGCTCCCCCAAGATCTTCTCCGGAAAGAATGGAAAGATAAAGAGATAAATACAATCAATTCAACAACTAATCCTGCAGAAACTTGGATTGTATTATGACCGTATCATAGAGAGAGCCACCCCAACCTTCAATGAAAACAAGTTTTGATTCTTGTCTTAGATGGCTTTTGGCTGACGCCGGGGGTAAGGAGGGCATTATCGACCCCCCAAGGGAAGGAGTCTCGAATTCCCACCCCGGAGTCTTACCAGTGTGATCTTAATGGGAAGGGAACCAGTCAACGTTCTTTAAAAGGAGCTTATAGCAAAGGGGAAGACCTGAAAGCCTAAGACCTATTAAAGATAATGAGAGGGTCTGATCTTTATCGTATTCCGATCCATTGAACTTTTAGCGGATTCAGAGTCCATCATCAATCGATTTCCTTCTTCCACATCAACGCATCTTACACTATATCATGTGATCTTTTGTATCCCCAACCTGTATTAATGCATTTGAACCTAAGGTTCATATATTGTATTGGCAATTTAATGACAAAGTAGTCTAGGTTAGATTGGTTTGGTAATTACACATGTGACATTCATTGAGTCAAACCATGAAGACCTTGTGCTATCAAAAGGAGTCCACTCACACCACATGCAACAACACAAGCACCAGAGAGCAGCCAAGAAGAGAAGAAGCAACAGCCACAAGCAGAGAACTGAAAGCTTCCCCGAACTACAAGCAAATTCACATGGGAAATGCTCATAAAGAAGAAGCTGCCAGAAACAAGGGAAGATGGATAAGTTCAAAGGGTAAATTAGCACATCAACGAACAATGCCTCGAAGAGGAATAAGCCCATCAGAACTCTCGGAGGAAGAAGAAGACCCCACAAAGTGGGGAAGAAGGCTTGGAGATTAGAAATTGGCCTTAAGGTAGAAGAGTTAAGTAGCATAGAGCAGAAACAGAGAATATGGCTATTGTCGGCTCGCCGAAAGCACTTAAGGGACCATCTCAATGTAACTCGGATGCGGCACGTCGGCCGCCCAGCATTCACATTGCTATTGCTGGCATGCCCATTATCGAACACCATGTTCGTTCGAGCTTCACAATTTGACAACGCGCTGACAAGATGTCTGTTCTAACCTGACAGAACAAAATCTTAGTTTGAAAAGGTGTCTGTTGGACAGTGTCTTCATCCCACCAGTGACATGATAGGTGGAGACTTTTCTTATTGACCGTTAGACGACCGTTGAAGATACGAAATAAAAAAATTCTTTGTTTATAACAGCGAGTTTCGAGATCCAGGTCTCTCGGCTGAAGAAGAAGATAAGCAACACTCATGCACTGAAACTGAGTCTCTATCAAGTGACCCAAGGTATACCTCATGCACAAACTTGAGGAGTGTGAATATCAAAGAACCATAGGTTCGGAGAGAAACAAAGAAGAAGAAGAAGAACACACTCAGGAGCAGAGGAACAAATGACTTAACTGATGACATCTACAACTTCAGATTTAAGTGCTTCAACGAAGAACATCATGTAACACCTTGCCTGCCCGAGGAGAGCGAACGGAGCGCTACTGCGATAAAATACATCCGAAATTCCTATTCGAATTTCAAGGGTCCTTTTCCCATTAGAACTCTTAAAAATCACAAATTCTCATAACTTTAATTTATGGCAGATTACACACCTTGTACTAAAACATCTATAACTCACTCTACAGAAGTCCAATTGACCTCATTCAGATCTCATTAGAAAGCTAACTTCCGTACCTTTCTTTTCATCCATATCTCATCATCTAATTCAAATTACACAGAAAATGGCATGCATTTGAATTGTCTATAAATTTTCGTAACTCAGTTGTTCTGGCAGCTTAAACACCTTGCACGAAAACAACTATAACTCACTCTATATAAGTCCAATTGATCTCATTCAAAGCTAACTTCCATACCTTTCTTTTCATCTATCAATGAGTATCTAATTCAAATCATAAAGAAAATGGCATGCATTTGAATTGTCTATAAATTTTCGTAACTCAGTTGTTCTGGCCGCTTAAACACGTTGCACTAAAACAGCTATAACTCACTCTACAGAAGTCCAATTGACCTCATTCAAAGTTCATTAGAAAGATAACTTCCCTACCTTTCTTTTCATCCATAAATGAGCATCTAATTCAAATCATACAGAAAATTGCATGCGTTTGAAGTCATGCTAAAATTTCTGGCAAATTAAAAAATTATCTTAATTCAATTTCATGGTTTCTTTAATCCTCACAAGAACCATTCAAGATCACATCCTTTCTATGAATTAATCTAAGATTTCTTTATTAAAATTATAAACATCATATGGGGTTCAATTTTTCAGATTTCATATGGTATAAACATCACATCCAATTTCTATGAAATCATTTCACAAAAACCCATTTTCTCACATGAATCCCCAACCCAAAAATTCATATTTTTCACCAACTATAATATGAGTTAAGACACACATATAATATCAAAGCAAGATAAACACTTGCCTTGATGGATAAATCCGACGACTTCATCCCGGAAATTTGTCGAAGTTTGATCGGATTTCTCTTCTTCTTCTCCCTTTCTTATTCCTCTACTTCCTCTCTTTATTTTCTTTCTTCTCTTTCTCTCTCAGAGGGCTTTTAATTGGGGAAATAAGGCTTCTCCCCTTATTAAACCCGAAATTGGGTGTATACCTAATTGTAAAATGACTTGTGTACTCAAATGCGAGCCCTGACTAGTCCAAAAAGCCCCCGAAACTCAAACATTACCCCCGAGTACTTCATTCGGACTATTTCGACCCATTCGAGATCAACAGTGCACTCGGAATCACCATTCGAGTCACTTATCAAAATTTTATTTTTTTGAACCCAACACAGCTCTCCACGTGTGTTACGAATAAAATATTACCACTCGTCGCTTTTGCCCGCCTGCGACATGATATAAAAATAATCCAACTCATTTACTTATTCCTGCAAGTAAATATAGTACATATAAATATTAATTTGATTCTTTTCAATTAAGATTTAATCCTATCATTTTATTTCTCAAATTATTAAATTACAAGCATTTGTGTAATTTAAATACCCATAAAAGTACGGGGTGTTACATACTTCTCCCCTTACAAAGGTTTCATCCGCGAAATTTGGATATGCCTGGTACCAAATATTTTGGATCCTTAACCCCATGGCATCCTCTACTACCAAAAATTAAATCATGAAAACATTTCAGTGCCTCCACTATACACCCACTGGTGGTACCCACCTATCTAAAGGCCTACTCACTATAGCCCCAACTTAACGATATGTTTGTTCAAATAATTTCATACTGATATGCTCCGTCATTCACAAGGTCTCCCCTTGATAACGGTACACAAACACATTGTGATTCTACTAACAATATCCCAATAAGACGAGCCTACACATCACTGGCTCAATCATCTCAATACTGATGGAAGGTCGCACATCACTAACTGCCAGCTTCCCTTATTTACCAAAGCATAAAACTCCCCTCATGAGAGAAACCACGATAACACCTGACCACTCATGTCAGTTCTTAAAACTTTGATTCGTGGCAAAGTAACTCTTTCGAGGTTCATAACCCGTACGAAACAGTTTGTGGTAAACTTCATTCTTGCCCAACCATGAACTCTAATAGTCTGCCTATCCATCCCATCACTGGAATCACTAATTTATTAATAACTTTCAGTCGATCGACTCAAACCAACCTTTTTACATCTACGAGTGGTGCACCTTGAGATAACTTCATTATGTCTTACTCAACACCCACCAATTCACATGCTTAATATTTCACATTACGTGATACCTCATACTCCCCTTTTCCTAGGGTATACCAAAACTGTGACCTATGCATCCTTTTCCTAGGGTATACCAAAACTGTGACCTATGCATCTTCTCCAAAATTATGCACTTCCTGGGTGCTTTTCATGTGGTAGTAATCAATATTCTGCTTGTGCGCGGCCAACCTAAACATTTGACTGAGTAAGACTCCGCTCAACTTTCCCAAAATAGTTGGGTCTTCTCTTATCAAGAGGTATCCTTTACATGTCTTTCCCCCGTCATTCAACCCATCTCGGGTGTGATAGTTCTCCTTGCACACATATACTTGGATTATCGTCATTTTCACACGACGTTCGATCCATCATACCATTCCGGCTTGTTATAACTGCCCCATAGTCATATATTCCACACATCTATTCCTACGTCATCTTCTCTCGGACGATTCAATTCAGCTAATCAGGGCGCCCATACACCCATTAATCCGCGCATATTAACGTAAACATCACATACGTTTCACACGTAATACACAAAATCCTGTTGCCCTAGCATTCACAGCGTGGCTATCATACTTGGGTATTCTCAATCAACCCATTTATCAAAATTTTAACTCTCATTAACATCGTTCCACCCTTCAACTTGCGGTGAAAAGAAGAGAAAAAAAGAAGATTTAGTGCTCTCTCATGGCACTACCGGCTCCACTGGCCTTATATTGTAATATAACTTTTGACTCACAGTTATAACTAGATACTCGTATAATAACTGAGGTACCAGACTCGTGGACTAAAGACCAAATATCTCCCCACTTCCAAAGATGCGCTAAGTTTCATGTGTGGGACGTCTCGCAAAGCGAAATCAAAACAATGAACCCCTCGATACACTAATATCTAGCATTGTCGGAACATCGAAATCCATTAGGCCCTCGGTCCATAACACATACCCTCAAACTCCTGTCCCTTGCACAATAGTATACTCGTCCATAAGGGGAGAAGCCTTATTTCCCCAATTAAAAGCCCTATGAGAGAGAAAGAGAAGAAAGAAAATAAAGAGAGGAAGAAGAGGAAGAAGAAAGGAGGGAGAAGAAGAGGAGAAATCCGGCCAATGTCCGACAAATTTCCGGGATAAAGTCGTCGGATTTATCCATCATGGCAAGTGTTTATCTTGCTTTGATATTATATGTGTGTCTTAATTCATATTATAGTTGGTGAAAAATATGAATTTTTGGGTTGGGGATTCATGTGAGAAAATGGGTTTTGTGAAATGATTTCATAGAAATTGGATGTGATGTTTATACCTTATGAAATCTGAAAAATTGAACCCCATGTGATGTTTATAATTTTAATAAAGAAATCTTAGATTAATTCATAGAAAAGATGTGATCTTGAATGGTTCTTATGAGGATTAAAGAAACCATGAAATTGAATTAAGATAATTTTTTAGCATGCCATTTTCTGTATGATTTGAATTAGATGCTCATTTATGGATGAAAAGAAAGGTAGGGAAGTTATCTTTCTAATGAACTTTGAATGAGGTCAATTGGACTTATGTAGAGTGAGTTATAGCTGTTTTAGTGCAACGTGTTTAAGCTGCCAGAACAACCGAGTTACGGAAATTTTATAAACAATTCAAATGCATGCCATTTTCTTTATGATTTGAATTAGATACTCATTGATAGATGAAAAGAAAGGCATGGAAGTTAACGTTCTAATGAGCTTTGAATGAGATCAATTGGACTTATGTAGAGTGAGTTATAATTGTTTTCGTGCTAGGTGTTTAAGCTGTCAGAACAACTGAGTTACGAAAATTTATAGACAATTCAAATGCATGCCATTTTCTGTGTAATTTGAATTAGATGATGAGATATGGATGAAAAGAAAGGTATGGAAGTTAGCTTTCTAATGAGATATGAATGAGGTCAATTGGACTTTTGTAGAGTGAGTTATAGCTTTTTTAGTGCAAGGTGTGTAAGCTGCCATAAATTAAAGTTGTGAGAATTTGTGATTTTTAAGAGTTCTAATGGGAAAAGGACCCTTGGGATTCGAATAGGAATGTATTTTTTCGCAGTAGCGCTACGTTCGCTCTCCCCGGGAGGGCGGGGTGTTACACATCACCCCTTTTTCATTCATATTATCTGAAAGCTTGTAATAACGGTTTATAGGGTAACTGAAGGTGAATGACCTATTTTCGATCATAATGGAGATGGGGAGTAATGATTTGAGTTTCATCTCTACTACTCTGCCATCAACTTTTGCTTTCGAATCATCACCTAGCCGGATACCGAACAAGGCTCCCATCACCCTCTTTCTGCAGTAAAGGTTCTTTGCTTGACAGTTTTGAAATATCGTCCCTGATCCGCTTCCCTCGCGAGGTTTGACTATACTCTGGCTTCTCGAAGAAGGAATCTAGCCTACGTTGAAGCCGTGATCACACCCATGACATGATATTTTAAGATCGGTCTTAGCACTGTTTGCTGAGCATGGTGTTAGCATGGTGTTCAAAGACCAAACCTGATGTGTTCTCTTTATATTGTTAACAAAAAAAAGAAGAAAATGAAAGAAAAGACGGAAAGGTGGAAAAAATGAAGAAAAAATTGCCCTTATGCATATGAGCGTGGCCCTCACAAAACGGGCCCAGTGCTAATGAAGTGTGCACGACCCGTGTAACATGGGCATCTACACATTTGCTCCCCTTAACTAAATCTCCAGTCTTGCCAAAGACTGCTCACTTATGAAATAGGTTTAAGCCTATGCTAATGGACTCGTGACACCCATGCACCGAGTCATCAAATGAAACATGTTAATAAGGCCCAAGCTTATACGCATCGGCCCACAGGGTGCCCATCTTCAAGAAGGCCCGAATGAAAGATCCAAAAGCCTACATGCACGGGCCCTTCCAACAAAATCCTACAACTGAAGACTTGGACCTACCAAGGTTGCTTTCCACAATTGAAGCCCACATACAAAGCACAAAAAGCCTACCCATGATCAAAGCAAGTTCATGTACATGGAAGAAGGCCCACTCGATCTGTGCAAATTCAAAGTCCATCAAAGATGGCTCCTTACATGAAATCATGCAAAGGATTCGACCCCATCTATCTTTAACATGAAAATATCCGAGTCCATCCAAATAACCCAAAAAATGCCTTTCATCAAAAGGCCTAAGCCCATATAGCCTCGGCCCATAGAGCTTTCCGCCATGTTTTTTTTATCACTTTCTTCTTTTATAAACTTTCACTAAACTAAATTAAAAAAAAGCGTACTAACTAGTGTGAACTTACGGATTGAGCTGTAAACGGTACCTTTGCTAGGAAAAAGCAAGCATCTGATCAAATCAATCAAGTTAATCAAGGACGGAGCCTCCGAGTGACGATTGGCTGAATGTAATTCGGTAGCTCTTAGTGGAGTACTAGTCTGACATATTCTCATCGGTGTCGAGCCACGTTTTGATCCCCACGGAAAACAAGGGTCGGTCTGTCGTCATAAGCAAGACATGACACCATTTTTTATAATTATAAAATAATCAAGAATTACTAATAATAAGAAAGAGTTAAGGGCCTTCAAGGTTCATAAATAAAAGCTTCTTTCAGTCTCTATTTGGAAAAGCAAAGGGAGATGGATTCATCAATTATCGTTGAAAAACTTTACCAAATCAATCAAGAAATTCTACGTATAGATAACGAGAAGCAATAACGAGAGCAAACCTTAGCTGCCTTTTAATAGCACTTGCATCCTATCGATCCGGAGGTCGTGGTCAAAGCCATTGCAAGAGCTCTGGATCTGCATTCGAGCTCTTGAAGAACGAAAGTGGGCTTTACTTCATGAACATCAATCTCTCCTTATAGAGGGGGCCATAAGCAACCGCAGGTGAAATGGAAACAACGGGGGAAACTAATAAGAGTCAATTGTTTACTTAATAATATATTGTGTTTAGTTGTTTGGCTGGTCTGTCTATGTGTGTGTAAGTTTCCTTAACTCCCGATTTAGACATATTTCTATTCAAAGCCCTTTCTAGTACGTTTAATGAACATATAGATGAGACCCTACAGAGCCCCTTAACTCCCGATTTAGACATGAAAATAGGCCATTCCGGACCTTTTCCTCATGGAATGAGAAGACCGATGCCACTATCGCCTCTTGGCTTTGCTTTAATGGAATATATTCAACTGGAAGGGAAGCGCACCTTGATTCCGAAAACACAAAAGGGCAAGCAAGGGAAGTGCGGGCTAAATAATGGCAAGGGCCAAAAATAGAGAGTTTTGAAGGGAATTGCATTCGAAGCAAAGAAGCATTTATTTAAGGAAGGGATTCGCTTTATCCACCAAGCGTTGACTACTACACGAGCGTACAACTAACCTAAATGGGAAGAGCATGTTGAATTAACAGACGGGAATCCAATCAAACTATTGAATTAAAGGATGGGAATTGCACACGAATGCTAGGCTCCGACAAATTGTGCCTTCCATTTTGTTTACTCCACTTGAAGAAGGTCCTTAGCGTACTGTACTTTGATAAAGGGAATGCTACCGATACTTCCTTATTATAACCCTTGTTGTGCCATTTGAGTGCTCATTCCTTTATATTTTTTGATTTCTCATGGTAGAGGCTTGAGGAGTGGACTTTATTACATATAATGATCATTCGTTCTTTATATAAATGTATATACGTATGTGCAGTATGAATAAGCATAATAAGTAATGATTTTTGCCTTAAAAATTCTTGTTAATTATGAACCCAAGTAAGTGGATCATGCTGCGGTCTAATTAGGGCTTGGCTGGGGCGTGACAGGCTAGTTCACCATTGTGGAATTTGTTGCGTAAGGAAAGTGGACACTTAATTTGGGATGTCCATAAAAGGAAAGTAGGGTTACTAACTTGGGACGGGGCGTGACAGGCTAGTTCACCGTTGTGGAATTTGTTGCTATAAAGGAAAGTGGACTCTTAATTTGGGATGTCTATAAAAGGAAAGTAGTATTACTAACTTGGGACGGAGCGAGTATATTGGATGATAACAAAATCAATTATTGGAGATGAGTAAGAGCTATTTGTGAAAAGCTAGTTCTTTGTTTATGTTAATTATACTAGAGATGCGAGTACAAAATATGAATTTTTTGTGGGGTTGTGCATGTCGTTGGCCCTTGTTCTTCTTTGTCTTTGTACGAGTTAACCCTCTATCTTTTCCTAATAGACTCTTTACTTACAATATATATTTGCACTCACAAACATACATATTAGAGGCACACGTTGTTTCTTTCATTTTTTGTTTCCTTATATGGTGCTTAGATGAGACCCACGTTTGGAACTTTTTGAGGGAATTTTCGGGACGGGGGAATGGGGATATTGGGGTCTACTCTTTGTTGTGTAGCTTAATAGCTGGAAAATACGCTCAGGAAAAAGGGAAAAAATTAATCTAACTAAAATACTAGACAAGTAAAGCACATGTACTTTCTCATTTTTGCAGTGAGTGACAGAAGTTGAAGCATTTCGGAATTAGCATTTAGGCATAAGTAAGAAATAATGTGTAAAAGTTGAAGTATATTACCTTGGTTTTGGTTTATACCTCGGAAGTGGCCCCAGTCCCGCCCAAATTTTCTTTTTGATGAGCTTGGTCCCCACCCATTGAATATTATTTTCGTTATTAAGCAATGCAAAAGGTGAAGTATATTACAGCTGTTTACTTTTCTGCCATTACGCAATTAGTTATGTAATATGAGTTACTTCCCTTACGATTTTAACCTTTTGTTTTCTGACATTCTCAATTCTGATATAATTTTAAACGTCTACAGGATTAGGCTGGAAGTCATGGAAGAAGCGCTGGTTTATTCTCACACGGACTTCATTGGTCTTTTTCAAAAATGATCCTGTTAGTATATGTCTTATCTTTATGTTTCATTTTCTGATATTTCAGTGTTTTTTTTCTTCTTTTATGTTTCCTTTCCTTTTATTTTACTCACAAGCAAAATAGATTAGATTATAACAAAATTCTTACAGCCTACATAGAGGGTAGACCAGTTGTCCACAAGATCAAATTGTCAAAAAACGAATAAAAAAGAGCAAAGAAGATCAATATGCAACTCTCAAAATTACGTGATTATCCCTCAATAATTATTTCATCAAAATAGTAAAGATATAAACCTAAAGCTCCTTCATTACAGCACCAAAAGAGAAGATTTGGAATTGTGTCCATTGCGTTGGCAAACTTCCAAGAGAGCTGGATTAAGCCCACCACTCAAATTTAATTAAAAAATTATTCCATAAATAGCACCTCAAGGCGCAATCCACAGAGATGATTCACATTTTCTTCCTTCCAGTTTTTCATAAAATACACCTTCAGGGAGAAGGACAATAATTAGGCCTCTTCTGTAGGACCATGCTTTAAGTATTAATCCTTCTGCAGGCACCAACCAAGTGCAAGCACATAATTTAATTTAGATGATGTAATTACCTTCCGAATCATCTTGAAAATTCAGAACAAAGGGTAAGATGGAGAGTCAATCAAAATTTAAAAGAAAGACGTGCATGAAAACAACTCAGATGAATTGGCCACCCAAGCTTTTCTATCATTTACCCTCGGGGACAAATGAGAGTTCTTATAAATGAGCACCATAGATACAGACTCATCGAACTTCCTATCTATTAGTGAGTTTTCTGGACGTGTATTGGGTCCTAGAGATTAATTGTATTATATTTTAATGTCTTTATGTTAGCATATTAAGAAAATATTCTCTGGGGCATTCACTGGCTAGTTTGGGGTAGTATATTATTTGGTCTAATTAGGGATACTTGCTTAGAGTCCGAGTCCTAAAGTCCTATAAATATAAATATCTGAGGGAAGGCCCCCTTTTGTAATAACTTATAAATGTTATGACTGATGAGAGAGGCTGAGAAACCCTGTTTCCATATCAGTTGTTGCTTCGTGTAAAACACTGCTTCCGCTAGATTACATCATTTAGTTTAGGCGATGATTTTCAAGGAGAGACACTAATAGAAAATCCGAAGAAGTCAAAGTGCATTAGGAACATGAGGATTAGAAGCCACACTAGACAGAGTAAACAAAGAAAAGATGGGACCTTGCCCTCCCCCGACATCCTCTCATGAACAAAATATGCAACCCTTCTCCACGATGAATTCATAATGAGTAGTTGAAAGTGTGTCAATGCCTTGGAAAGTGAATTTCCAAAAGCTTCAATAAGGTACCTTTTTGATCACGTAACCCCACCATTAGATTAGAGACCACGTCCATGATTAACTGCTAAAAGAGTCACATTCCTCTTAACCACATTCCGCACCCACTTTATCTTGGGTAATAAAGTAACTTAGCTCACTTATAAATTATAATTATATATTTAATTGAATTATACTAGTGTAAAAAGTAAAATATAAAACATTTCTGGAATTATTTAGTGGGTGTTCACAATCCCATTTCACACCCCATCTCTCTACCTTTCCATGCTATCCATTTTTCCTCCAGAGTCATACCCATCATCACTTTTTGCTGATTGATGGAGCATGGATTATTTTGAGAAACTAATTTTACTTTTAATTGTAACACTTATTAAAATATATTGTTCAATGTTAGTCAGATAGAGAATATTAATCTAGAATAGTCCAAGATTAGTTGGTGGTTTATTAAGTCCTTTTGTTATTAGGGTTACTTAATCCCCAACTCTCCTACACCTCTATATGCCATTGTAATCCTCATTGGCTAGATATTGAATGCTATTAAGAGATTCCCCATTTGGTTGAGCAAATGCATTTGCTGATGCATTTGATTTGCATCAAATTGTCACTATAGTGCAATTCACCTTTTGGTTGTGGCGATATGTTCCCGTTTCTTTTGGCATTTCATTATGCCAGTGGAATCATGCCGCGAACTTGCAAATATCCCAAAGTGGAAGATCACTTTGAATGTGTGGAACAAAAATGGATTAATGGTTCATCAGATGATGGAGGTCTCGTCGATGAAATTCGAGTAACTAGTGGTCCGCCCTGTGGTTGAGCCTTACCATGCTTGGTTGAAGTTTGCCATTTGAAGATATAGTCTTGATAAGTGTCGGTGGCTTCAGGATTCTGTGTCTTCTCTTTCAATCACAATTTCTTCTTTGATTGAAGTTTCTTCCACCACTGATGCTGAGCCTTTTAAGAAGATTGGGAAAATTGGTTACATCTTTGTATGGTCGGTGGCAATGTGTATGTTGATACGTATGATTTCCTCTTAAGTTCTGACAAATATTCATCTCTCCATTTGTTTGCTCTCTGCTGAAATTGCGCTAGATTCCATCAGAAACACGTTAGGCTTGGAGTAGGGCTTAATAACTTTCGTATTATATATTCAAGGCTTTTACCACATTTCTACTCTCCCCTGATTCATTATTGCATCTTTCATATCTTAGAGTATATCTTGTAACTGCTCATGGTGTCTTAATTTTTGTAGAAACCTCAATGATAGGGAGTTTGGGGAATGTTTGGGGAATTCACTTCTTTTCCTGGGTCTGTTGATGGGTTCATATTATTATAACTCCTCCGATTATAGGTAATGGTTAGGTTATTCTTGAAGGTTTTTTTTGCAGATCATATTTCACATTTGATAGATTTTTCATCCTTATCCATTATTTGGCCAGTAAAAACTGATTTTGAATGATTTCCATAGTCTTTAAAAGTTTTTCGTGGTTGGGAACTCGTAAGAAAGTGAAGATGTTGGATTTGATCCACCAAAAGAGACCCAAGACATGTCTATCCCCATCTTGGTGCATTCTTTGCCAAGATGAAGATGGTGAAATCTACCAATTGCTTGTTCACTGTGAGTATTTCAGGTTTGTTTGGAATAAGATACTTTGGGAGCTGGAAATTATGGGGGCGGTAGCGTACATATGGTATCAGTTACTATATATTGAAGTTGTTTTCAATGGGGACGAAAAGAGGGTCAAAACTCTGTGGCAATGCATTGTTTCAGCTGTGGGATGTGATATTTGGAAAGAGAGAAATGATAGAATAATGAGAACCCCCCGGGAGGATTTATGGAATATAATAAAATTTGTAGTATCTCTTTGGGTTTGGGTGTTCTTGTTTAAAGCATCCAAAGGAGTTCTTCTCTCTAATCATCAAATGGCCGGAAAGTGTGCAGTGATCTGGATAACCTTGCAAATCTGTTGGTCAGCAGTTTGATATTGGATGGAGTTCCTCACCTGTACTTCGTTTCTTTTGATTTTCTTTTGCTGTATTTTTTTCTCTATTTGTTGACTCCCAGTTCTGATCCTTTTCATCATTGTATATATATATATATATAGAGAGAGAGAGAGAGAGAGAGAGAGAGAGAGAGGCAGGCTCCCGTACATACCAGCTATACATACCAGCTACCAAATAATAAAAAAAATATTTTCTGGATTGATTTTTTTTTGGTGTGGTATTTAAATATATTAAGGAACTCCTCCAGAAAAAATGAGCTCAAAACGATTTTTTTTACTATTTAAAAAAAATCGGTCAAAGTCAGTCAGTTTTTAAGCAACTTGAAAACTGCATATTTTGACCGATTTTTTTAAAAGCAAAAAAATTCATTTTGAGCTGATTCTTTTTGGAAGGGTTCCCTGAAATGATTAAATACCACATAAAAATCAACCCCAAAATATATTTTCTTTACTATTTAAAAAAAAAGGTCCGCATGGAAGGTCCTCGTTTAAGGACCTCACATGAGGCTCTAATCAAATGAAATAAATATTCATAGATCGCTCCTTCTCATTCTTTCTATGGAACATATCGTTTCAGGAATCTGTTCATGTCCCCATGCCAAGAAATTGTGTGCCTATGTTGATGATGGATTTTTGTGATTGATGGATCTCAAAGCACTTGTAACAAGAAAGGGACGCCGTATCTGCCCCCTCTTCTCCAGCAATGCGTTGCTCTCGTAATATCTAATTTTGTTAGACTAGAAAGGGAGCAGTGTAGTAGGTTCTGGAGGAGGGAGACGTTCGTATTTGTTTTTCACCGTTTTGTTTTCATGGGCTTTTGATGCATCAAGGTGGACTGCCCACTTTTTTATCTACTGTCTTTTCTAATTAATAAAAGATCTGTGTTTCGTATTGAAATGAGGATGTACACTTCTTGAGCTACGAAGGTGTAATAGCTTTCTATATATTATTATATATCTATATAATTTTTCTCTTTATGTGAAACAAATTCTCATGATGAAGGCAAAAAGATACGAAGTTTAGAGGACCAACGGTCCTTATAGATTACATTGAAAATGGAAACCAAGAAAATACTAGAGGGTACAGTACAAATAGCTGGAACAAAATAATAAGAGGAATACACGAGTTTAGGTGATATGCAACTTCTAAAATAAGATCTCCCTCCAATGGTTAATGATACACGGAACCCCCATTCCTTTAAAAAACCGTAGAGGTTGACGCTTAAAGAGAGGCAATAAACTTCACTCTCCACAAGACCTCTTTTCAATCTCCCTGTTCTCAAAGATTCTAGAGTTGCGTTTCAACGACCTCTACAAAATTCAGCCTTCCTCTTCTCTCCTTGAATTGAAACCTCCAATCAATCACAAGAAACTTCTTTCAACAACTTGGCATGACACCTACCATCCTTTTGTCAGTGAATACATACATGTAATAAGTACAATGTAGTAAAATGTGGTCCAAACTCTCTCCCTTCCTCCTCTTACAGAGGAAACGCCGAAAAGAGATAATAGGATGCGTGGTGGCAAAAATACAATGATTTATCCCAACTTTGGAGACCAACTATGCAAACATTTGTACTTATGACGGAAATCCTTCCCTCCAAATAAACTTTGATGACTCAAAAGTGGAGAGCAAAGGCGAGTCTGTCAAGAAATGCAAAAAAACTGACCTGAAGGACTAAAATTTTCAAACCCTTTTATTCGACGACTCAACGGAAATGGGAAAACCTTCAATGACGTTTAGGAAAGCAATGAAGTCATCAATCTCCCAATCATTAAAGATTGTGTTTGATAGACAACTTTTGTCATGGCAATTGTGAAAGATTCCATATTTTTTAAACTTTGGAGGTGTTTGATTGATAAATTTTCCTTGAAATTTTTTTCCACCCATGAAGAATGTACAACTGATTAAATCATTGAAATTTGCCATTTCTAACTTCTATTTTCTTACCTCCCACCCAAAGAAAATTTTGTCAAGGCAAAGTTTTATTGTTTAGGCCTAAATAAACTCACCATTTTCCATTGTTCTACCCAACTACAATCAAAAACATAAAATAGCAAATTTTAACTTGGCAAAAATTTCCATGGAAAAATTTGACTTAAAAATTTGGGCTTGGAAATTTTACCTTTTCTATCAAATATACCCTAATATTTATTTTTAGTGATAAAGTCAATGGGCAATTCAAATTGGAAGACCAAGATGCCAAAGAATGGGTAGAAGCCTGAGGATTGATGGATAATCTATTACAATCTAATATAACAACAGGACTAAGGGATCTTCTCCCACCCGCACTTCCTCCCCAAACCGAATTTTATGACCTCTTCCTACAATAAAGTAAGTGAATATCAGATATGGATATGCATATTCATTGCCATATTTTTGTTGATGCAACATGAGTGGTTATTTTTGTTATAATGGTTAATAAGGTACAAGTTTCACATTGTGGCCAGATGATATTATGCTTAATCCTTGTAAGAAAATATTTGCTGCTTACAATTTACTTCTATATACAGAAGAAAATTTCTTTATTAACAAGTCCTTGGTCCCTGGCATGTCCAGTCTCTTAAATTTTTGTGGCAGTGCGTCCATGTTGTGTCATATCTGTGTATTGCATTTGTATTTATGCTTCATAGGTAGTGTGGTACTTTCTTTTGTAGTTCCAAATCTTGAGTGAAATACTCAGTTGCTGGTTTTTGTTGTTTCAATCTGTGAAGAATTCGTACTTATAAAAAAATCTGTGAACAATTTCTAGTTTATTCAATGCGTATGTGAGATTTCAGATGTTACTTTTTATGTGGATTGATGCTTTTCGTTTTCTTGTAGAGCGCACTTCCCCAAAGAGGTGGTGAAGTAAATCTGACTTTGGGGGGTATTGACTTGAATAATTCGGGGAGGTATGTCTGGTTAATACATCTTGTTTTGTGGTAATAGTTGTCTTTCGTACGCTAATGAGAATTGTTTATTTTGCAGTGTGGTAGTTAGAGAAGATAAAAAGCTGTTAACTGTCCTGTTTCCCGATGGACGTGATGGGCGAGCATTTACTCTTAAGGTGCTTCATTGGCTAAATACTTTCTTTCTTCTGTTTTATTTTATCTGAGATATTCGTCTTTCCCTTCTTGCATGGAAGTTGCAATAAAGGTGTCTTTCTTATTAAAAAATGTGTATTTTGTTATAGAATTAAGCACTTATAATAAAACATAAGAATATGAGAGCACTCAAATCAATCACAACATATGGAGCAAATCGTTCTTTTGCTCTATATCACTAATGTATCCTTTGCTCTCCATTTATACACAAAAGATGTGAAACACTTGTGGAGATAAGCTCAACTTCTCACTCATCCACTCGTGTTTGTCATAACAATTATACAATTACTAATTGTCTAAGACATCACATTCACAATGATTTACAGATTGAGTACTTAACTGTGAAAGATCCTCTTGAATTATGGAACTCCATGAAGGAGCTTTATGACCACCAAAAGTCGATAATACTTCCATGTGCACGCCATGAATGGTTAAATCTGATATTTCAGAATTTTAAAACAATATCTGAATATAATTTTTGCCATGTTTAAAATTACCTCCAAGCTTAAACTATGTGGAGAAAAGGTGGAGGATGCAGATTTGTTGGAGAAAACTTTCTCCAGTTTTCATGCTCCGAATATGCTCCTGCAGTAGCCATATTGAGAGCGAGGATTCAATAATTACTTAAAGTTAATCTCTTGTCTCCTAGTCGTTGAGCATAATAATGATTTATTAATGAAAAATCATACATCCAGGTCAACTAGATCTGTAGCACTCTTAGAAGTGAATGCTAATTCTACTCAAAATATAAAAAGAGGCCAAGGCTACATGCGACGAGGCCATTCACTATAATTATGCCCTGCAGAAAACTACCAACTTTAAGTCCCACCAGAACTGGAATGGCCTCAACATTAAAAAGAATAAAACATTAGCTCCACCAAATCCAAAAGATATTTGTCATAGAAGTGGCCGTAGTGGACATTGGACACAAAATTGTCGTTCGTCCCAGCATTTGGTGGAAAATATCAGGCTGTTTTGGAGACATGTTATGGAAGGTCCTGAAGACCGTTGATGATGGAGACAAACATCATGGAAGGTCCTGAAGACCGTTGATGACTTTTATAAAGATGATGGGAATTCCATTGAGAATGACACATTCGATGCCATGATTGACATCCCCCACCCCCAACAACAACAACAACAAAGACACTGAAGAACTAAATAACTTATGTTTTCTTAATATTGCTACAAAAATGGTGTTTATATTATGCCTGAAACATCTTTATGTTTTTTTTAAAAGTTGTTATGGCGTGGTTTTTATATTTACCTTTGCAATGTTTATATGATTGGTAAAATTAAATTTTAAATATGTTACTCATCTAAAAGGTATGGATCCAAAAAGTGTCATCGATACCTTTTAGATGAGTAACATAATTAAAATTTAAAAAAATACAAACAATCGATGACACTTGTTTGTTACTCATCTAAAAGGTATCGATGACACTTTTTGGATCCATACCTTTTAGATGAGGAACATAATTAAAATTTAATTTTACCAACCATATAACCATTGCAAAGGTAAATATAAAAATCACGCCATAACGATTTTAATAAAAACATAAAGATGTTTCAGGCATAATGCTTACACCATTATTGTAGCAATATTAAAAAAACACAAGTTATTTAGTTCTTCGGGGTCTTATGGTCTTATTTTATTTTTATTTTTTTGGGTGTGTGTGTTCAATGAAACTTTGGGAGAGAGTGATTGAATATAGATTGAGATTGAAGACAACAGTATCTGAGAATCAATTTGGGTTTATGCCTGGGAGGTCAACAATGGAAGCAATCTATTTATTGAGGAGATTAATGGAGAGGTATAGAGAGAAAAAGAAGGATCTTCATATGATTTTTACAGATTTGGAGAAGGCGTATGATAGGATACCCAGAGATATAATATGGTGGGTTCTACATAAAAGAGGAGTGACTCGCAGATATATTGACGTGATCAAGGATATGTATGATGGTGCGATGACTACAGTAAGAACATCAGCTGGAGAAAGTAGTGAATTTTCAATTACGGTAGGGCTACACCAAGGTTCAGCATTAAGTCCTTATCTCTTTGCTCTTGTTATGGATGAGTTGACTGGACAAATACAAGATGAGGTGCCATGGTGTATGCTATTTGCAGATGATATTGTTTTAGTCGATGAGACTAAGATGGGGATAAACGCTAGATTGGAATTGTGGAGAGAAACTTTAGAAACAAGAGGATTTAAAATAAGCAGAACTAAAACAGAATATGTGGAGTGTAATTTTAGTAGTAATATGAGGACAAATGGAGATGTGGTGAAATTGGAGGGTCAAGAAATACCTAGAAATGATCATTTTCATTATTTAGGATCGATTATACAAAAAGATGGAGATATTAGTGATGATGTTACGCATAGGATTAGAGCAGGCTGGGTTAAGTGGAGAAGTGCGACCGGCGTTCTGTGTGATAGGCGTTGAAGTTAAAAGGAAAATTTTATAGGACGGCCATTAGACCCGCCATGTTATATGGGACAGAGTGTTGGGCAACCAAGAAACAAAATGTGCAGAAAATGAGTGTGGCGGAGATGCGAATGCTAAGATGGATTTGTGGTAAAACTCGAAAGGATAAAATTAAAAATGAACAAATTCGTAAAACGGTGAAAGTAGCTCCTATAGAAGATAAATTGAGAGAAAATCGACTTCGATGGTTTGGACACGTCAAGCGTAGACCAATGGATGCTCCTGTAAGGAAGAGTGATTTAGTTAGTATTGATGGTAACCCAAGAGGTAGAGGTAGGCCTAAATTAACTTGGTGGGATATTATAAAAAAGGACATGATATCATGTGGTGTAACCGAAGATATTGCACTGGACAGAATGGAATGGAAAAATAGGATTCATGTAGCCGACCCCAAATAATTAGGAAAAGGCTTTGTTGAGTTGAGTGTGTTCAATCGTGGCATCGAATGTGTCATTCTCAATGAGATTCCCATCATCATCTTTATAAAAGTAATCAATATTATATCATCAATTTTTCAATGGTCTTTAGGACCTTCCATGATGTTTGTCTCCATCATCCAACGGTCTTCAGGACCGTTCATAACATTTGTCTCCACGACGCCCCTTTTCGAGGACTGATATTTTTCCACCACTTGTTGGGACGAACGATAATTTCATGTTCAATGTTCACTACGGCCACTTCTATGACAGATATCTTTTGGATTTAGTGGAGCTCATGTTTTATTCTTGTTATTGTTGAAGCCATTCCACTTGTGGTGGGACTTAAAGTTGGTATTTCTGCGGGCCATAGTTATAGTGAACACCTTTTCTAGGGTTGCCACGGCTTCGTCACATGTAGCTGTGGCCTCATTTTATATTTTGAGTAGAATTAGCATTTACTTCTGGGAGTGCTACAGATTCTGTTGGCCTGGATGTATGACTTTTTATTAATAAATCATTATTCTCATCAAGGACTAGGAGACGAGATTAACTTTGAGTATTTTTTGAATCCTCGCTCTCGATGTTGTTGCTGCAGGAGCATATTCGGGGCATGAATAGTGGATAAACTTTTTCCAACATATCTGCATCCTCCACCTTTTCTCCACATAGTTTAAGCTTGGAGGTAATTTTGAACATGACTAGATTGTATTCAGATATTGCTTTAAAATCCTGAAATCTCATGTTTAACCATTCATGGCATGCACATAGCGGTAGTCATAACGATCCTTTGGGGAGTTCCATAATTCAAGAGGATCTTTGACTGCTAAGTGCTCATTGTTTAAATCATTGTGAATGTGATGCCTTAGAAAAATAAGAGCCTTAGCTTTGTCCTGCAGAAATATAGTTAATTAGGGGTTTTGGCATCACCAAGATTTCGGGCTTGGAGATTCGCATCTTGGAACCAGTTAAAATATTTGTCCCCAGAAATACTTCAAATTCAAGTTTAGAAATATTTGACATCTTAAATTGTTCAATTAATTAATAAATTATAATTAGAAAAGGATACAATGCATAATAATAGCAAAAACTAAATTAATAGTTGGAACTCTAGGTTCAAACTTAGGGTTTTAAGGTCGTTAATTAAAAAATTAAAACTTTAAGTCTTTTATTTGTTTGTTGGCGAGAACTTATGGTTCGACACATAAAATAATGGAACCTTTGGCTAAAATTTATTATAAAAATTTAATACTCTATAAAAAAAACTCGAAAGGTCCTAAACGTTTATAGGATAAACCATTAAAATGGTATATATTAAAAAAGGTTTCTTTCAATTAAAAAAAGAAGAAAAACAAGAAGTTCCATAGTCATGTTGTAATATTTAATTTATTTTGAACTTAATTTAAACGAACACTTCAAGTCCAAAATAATTACTTGGGGACGTTTTAATAAATAATGTACAATCAGGAATATATTAGAAATTAGTGTCATTGTAAGAACTTCAGGTTCTTACACATAAAATAATTTAACTTCGGGTTCAAGCTGTTAAATAGGATTTAAACAATAATGCATGGGACTATAAGGTCCTTACAATTGAAAAATCAAATTTTCGAGTTTGACTATAAGGTCCTTACAATAATGCATGGGACTATAAGGTCCTTATATTAGAGTTTTCAAGGCCAAAATTTAAATGGTTAGAGAACTTCTTTTCCCAATTTTAAATAGTAATTATCAAACACGTAACAATAATAGGCGGTAAAGATATGTAGAACAATGCCTCACAACAATTGGTGATTAAATCAACAACTTGTGTGAGGCTTTAGAGTAATTACTAATAGTATATATTGGTAGGCGGCAATGTTTTAAATCGCGGTTGTGCAGGGTGTCGCGTTTTGGTTCCGAAATTGCGTCGCGCAAATAGCGTCGCGTATCGCGCAAGCAGTTCGTGCATTCCAGATTTTTAATTTGAAAAAGCATATAACAAATATAAATAATTAGATAAGCTCAAACAATCACTCCAAATCATTTCAAATATAGTCATAAAGCCATAAAGTGCTACTACATTCCAAATAAAACACAAAAATAGGACCATATTGTTCCAAACATAGGACCATATTGTTCCAAAAATCTCGAAGGCATGAAGTTTCAAAAATAAATTAACACCAAATGAGTTTTTTCAAAAATTGTCAAACATAAAAAACAAAAAAAAAGAATTGTGTAAATTCTTACCAAAGTTGGATCGGGACTGCCAAACTGTGGAAGGACGAGTCCGGAGCACTGTTAATGAGTTTTTTTTTGATTTTCAAGATCGGGGCTGTTAAAAGTGATCGAGAAAGGGTTTTGTTAAGTTGGGGTTGTCAAAACTATAATGACGTTTTTTTTAGATCGGGGCTATCAAAAGTGAATAAGTGTGTGCGTTTTTTTTTAACCTTTGTACTTACCAAACTCACGCCGTTTTGGTAAGCCAGAGGGTTTAAAAAAAACATGCATCGCGCGGCTGTAGCGCAGGTTTGCACACTTTCGCGCTAAATCGCGCCAAATTGCGCCCAATAGCGCACGCAACATCAGCATCCCCCAGTTAGCAGACCCATTTGCGTTGCCTTTTCCCGTCGCAAAAGGCAATAGCTAGCTATTGCGTTCGCGATATCGAGCTATTTAAAACACTGGTAGGCGGTGAAACCCTCCATATTGATATGTAATGCAATTAGACCTGTCAAAATACACGATAACCCGTTAACACGACACGACACGAAATTATAAGTTAATGGGTTTACCCTTATTGGGTTTGGGTCATTAACGGGTTGGCACGGTAGACCCGTTAACACTAACGATTCGGGTTTGGAAATTTACCTGTACCCATTTTAACCCGTTAACACCCGTTAACACCCGTTAATACTAACGGGTACTATAGGGTCACCCAACCCGTACCCAATAAGAATAACCATTAGAACCCATTATTTCTAAATCTTTAAAGACTAACGGGTGCTATAGGGTCACCCAATCTATACCCAATAAAAATTACAATTAAAACCCATTATTATTAAACTATTGAAGACTAACGGGTATTATAGGGTCACCCAACCCGTTACCCATTTTGACCCAAAATGATTCGTTAATATTAACGGGTGTTAACGGTTTGGGTCGTGTACCCGTTAATATTAACGGGTCGTGTTTGGGTATTATTATTAGACCCGTTAGGATTAACGGGTCGTGTATGGGTTAGGCTGTTTTGACTCGTAACCCGTAACCCGTACACGACCCAAACCGACCCATTGACAGGTCTAAATGCAATACCTCACAATAATGAAATTGTAAGATGCATCACAATTTTTCGTTAGTTAGGTGGGAGAATGGTACTCATAGAATTGTGGAGGAAAAATATTGGAGCTCTTCGTGCTGATACTGTGTGTATAGAATTAAGCACTTATCATAAAACTCAAGAATATGAGAACACTCAAAATATATACAACATATGGAATGAATTCTTCTTCTCCCACTCTATATCATTCATGTATCCTTTGCTCTCTATCTATGCACAAAAGATGTGAAGCACTTGTGAAGACAAGCTCCACTTCCCACTCATTCACTAGTGTTTGTCATATCAATTATACAATTACTAATTGGTAAATGAGTCATCAAGCACACTAAGTTATAATGGACGTCCACACCCACATATATGTATATTACAACATATTTGGAATTCATAAATATTAGGTGTTTTTCTTTCTAATATTTGTCTTCTACTTATTAATTTCAGGCTGAGTCATCAGAGGACTTGTATGAATGGAAGACGGCCCTTGAACATGCTCTTGCACAAGCTCCAAGTGCTGCCCTTGTGATGGGACACAATGGGATATTTCGGAATGATGCTAATGATACAGTTGAAGGGTCTTTTCATCAATGTTCGTACATCTTTATCATTACTTTTTATGACTTTATTTAACCGAAGGGCCTGGCGCTGACCCTTGCCTAACAAGTGGTCGTGCGTTCAAGTCCCCGACTTTATTTAACTATGTGTTTGATCATTCATTTAGACTTTCTTTTTGTACAAAATTTCACAAAATTCTTAATATTTCATCCAGGGAGGGATAAGCGTCCGGTTAAATCTTTAGTTGTTGGACGACCAATATTGCTAGCACTAGAAGATATAGATGGAGGCCCATCCTTCCTTGAGAAAGCTCTTCGATTTCTTGAGAAGTATGGTAAGCTTCTTTGACTGTCATTGGTTCTTGTTCTGGAAAGTCGTTGTGGCAAGAATGTCTTTGTGGACCCTGAATCCATTATGATGTCATATTGTTTAAATTTTTTTTGCCGTTGCTTTTCTGCTCAAATTTCCTTCCTCGTACAGCTGTTTTGTAAATTTGTTAGGAATACTGCCTTAGTGGAAGAGTGCAGTTTGTAGCTCTACTATGGATGTGTTCTTTTAAGTTTTTCAAGGATTTTGAGGTTTCTTACATCACATTTCATGCGAAGGAACAAATTTTGTGATTGACTTTATTAGGAATGACGAGGTAGGTGCTAACAACCATTTGGTAAGCAGTTACTTATTTACTAAATCTATGAGAGGGGTGTTATGAGAGCCCTCAGTTAGAGCTATCAGGATCGCAAGCAAGAACTAAAAATGGCAGCTTTGCAATCTGAACCTCCAAAATCAACGCCCCAAATCTAGCCTTTATGCTTTTAAGCTGTTATCGTTTATACAATAAGAGAGCAATTGATGATAGTAATCTTTGGCGTGCACATGAGATTTTCACTGCTCTCAACTGATTAAAAATCACTATTTCAAAGTTTCCCACTATTATGTGTTGCTGTAATTACATGAATACGTATATTTATAGTGAAATACATCACCTAAATTTATATTTTGTGGTAGAAAAATGCTTGACAAAAATTATCAAGGTTCTAAAAGGCACGAGGCGTGGTTTTGGAGTAGAGGTCAAGTATCAAGTCTTAAGAGCCTAGGCATAAAAAGGCGTTTCCCCCTTTTTTTTTTACTTTAATTATTCTAAGGCTAGTACTATGATAAAATAATACATACCTTGAATTTTGAAAATATATCCGTATGTTTGGTTTGGTAGCCATCTTTCTCATATGCATGTTCCATAATCAATATACAAAATTTATTTCTAAACATTTAATAAGCAATATACAAAATGTATTTTTCATAATAATCAATATAAAATGATTCAATATAAAAAAAGTTGTTTCGCCTTCCAAATGAAACCGACTTTTGGTCGGAAGTTGGTCGGCAATGTTAGGCTCTTTTTTGGACAAGAGGCAGAGAGGTTTGGGATACTGTTTTTTAATTGATTTGAACGAGATATTGGTCCTGTTTGTAAAAAAAATCTTTAAAAGGCGATATCGTTTCACTAAAGCATCTTCCCCCCCCCCCCCCCCCCCCCAAAAAAAAAAAAGTGCGCCTAAGCTTTATATCAAGAACAAGGCATAGGCAGGGTGTTTCTCCCAAGCGTCAAGCCTAGGCGAAACATTATATGAATTTCCATAATATTTCAGTTATCAAATAAAAATTTCTGATTAGAAAATATTGCGCCACATCGAGTGTGCCACAATTTTCTTAGTTGGTAGTATAAGAATATATTTCTCTATTCAAAATATATACCGTGGAAATAATTTTATAGATGTACTGTGGTTTATGCGCTGTATACATTCTTAGTAAACCTTTTCATATTTGTAAGTATCTGTTCACTTGAAAATACTTTATAGTACCAAAGCAATGCCACAAGAGGTTTGAGTATCAAATTAGGAATCAACTAAGTCTATCCCCACTGAACCGTGTACCAATTAATAGGTAATATTAGGAGAATTTTCGTTACTTTTATCTTATAATGCCCAAGTTGAATAGCCTTTGCCTGTTTGGCACTCCACCAATATTATATCATAAAAGTTCAGAGAGGACATTTTTTCATTTATACAAGGAGCTATGCAAAGTCAAATTCTCATAAACAATTTTTTTCTTTTATATTTCTGTCTTTGGTTTGATTAGATCTAATTGTGTATTAGTATCTCAACAGGAACTAAAGTTGAAGGAATTTTGCGACAAGCTGCAGATGTTGAGGAGGTTGAGCACAGAGTTCAAGATTATGAACAAGGTTTTTATTTTCCTTAAATTAACATGAATACTATGGAAACACTGGGATTTTAAGTATGTATATAGGAGTTTGCTAACTTTGTATATATTTTATATATTGTGTGGAGATTATAAGTTATTTTCCTTGAAAATTGAAATAAAGAATAGAGTTATGTGCTTTTGATTGGTCTAGTAGAGAGCCAGAATAGGTCGTGTTACTTTGTATAATTCTCTCTTTTGTTTGATATGATGTCTCTCTCCATTGAATTTAGATCTAATGACCTTCCAGATGACTGATTTGAATCAGAATATAATAGGAAATCCTTATAGTTTCTTGTTTTTGTTTAAGTTTTTAATTATCCTAATGGGTTCGTGTTCATGTTATTTATATTCTTGGCTTACAAGCTGAAGCTACGTGTTTTTTATATACTTGACCTACGTGTTTTATATATATTTGGTTTACTAACTGAAGCTAACTATTGCTTGTTAGTAGGCAAGAGCGAATTTGGTCCTGATGAGGATGCTCATGTAGTTGGTGACTGTGTTAAGGTACTTGTTGGTAATCTGATGTAACTTGTGACTATTAAATTGGCATTTCACTTGGATCTCTTTTTAGAACAGTATTTACTTAAGCTATTTCATTTGCAGCATGTTCTTCGGGAACTACCCTCGTCTCCGGTTCCTGCATCCTGTTGTACTGCTTTATTGGAAGCTTATAGTATGTTCAACTGTTAACTTTTTTTCCTTTGCGAAAAATTTGTGTGTTTGGATGAGTTTCCCAATGTACTATGGATTAAATTACTATTATGCTTTTACTATCTATCAGGTGGCAGTTCTTAGTGTCCTCTCTAATTCCTTTGAGGGAGTATCTTTGGGTGATCTTTCTTTAGTTATAATACTATCATGTATCTTTTTGTATTTTACAGCGATTAATTTCCCCACAGATGATTTTATTATTCGGAGTTATCTGAATAGTCTGAAAATAAAATCTAAATACCCTTATGCGTCCCTTACAGAGAGTGGGAAGATAATTAAGAGTTGAGCCAAGAGTAATAAACAAAATAAAATTTATTTACTATTCTTCACTGAATGTACAACTAGAAGTGCAAATAATATCAAATTGGGTTACTAAAAAACCTTACAACGTTATAGAAAGTAAAAATAATAACTTTAACATTGAGGAAAACAAAGGATTGTTTGATTCTCTCTGATGTGATGTCTATAGGGCTGGAACTTTATATTAAATCAACAAACTTTTAGAAGTAATTTCCTGACTTGTTTTGAAAATACAAAAATTATTAACTTCAGATATGAAAGGAAAGGTAGAGGTATAGGAAGAAAGTGGGTAGGTAGGACAAGAGTGCAATTCAAGCAAGAAACGAGCAACAGCCAGCAGCTCACACCAATAATTCTTTTATCACCAATGAAAAGTTAATGTATGTATATATAGAGAGTAATAATAAAAACGAGTGGCATAATCCATGCCAACTCTCTAGAATTTACTTCCCTTACATTTGCTTCTTTGAGGTATCATTTTGGGTAGGTTCTGAACGTATGGATCTAGTTTCACCAGATTAGCTTTTCTCCGACCACTGCTCTCTTTCGTTCCAACTATCGTTTCTATCTCTTTTATTTTCCTTTTGTTTATGGCGTAGGCATTTGTGGTGTTATGCTGGATTGATGGGTTCTTTTTCATTGGCTGTTGTTTCTCTTTGGATGCTCTTCAAGATTACAATGGTATGTAGGAAAGCTCGGTTCAATGTTAGATGGAAGAAGTTAGTGTTAGAGGATATGGGGGATGATGTGGCATGAGAAAGCTTTTGTCATTTTTAGGCATTTATGCATTTTTGTTATTTTTTTTTGTTTGGATGTATTTTCTTTTAGTTGATTGATTGCTTGGTATTTATAGGAGAAAGTAATAAAGGCTAATAAGGATATAATTGTAATTAGGATCATTGCTTAGAGCCTAAGCTACTTCCACCTATAAATACCCCTTTTGTAGCCTCATTTTAGGCATTTTACCATTTTGAGATTCAATAGAAAGAATTGAGACGAGAGTTTCTTCTTCTTATTTCCCATTTGGCGCTCATTTACGTATATTGGTATTAGAGCCTCGTTGGCTCCACCCGTTGTTGTTGTAAAAAAACACTAAAAAATCATAGATGATGACAAATAGGACCTAAGAGGAGATACGCTCCCATGGAACCTCGCACCGATCGATTTGAGGAGGTCTTGAACCGCATCATGGCCCGAATGAATGCTCTTGACTCCCGTCTCCCACCACCGGATAACTCCACGAGTCGCCCTCACACCGCTCCCACTACCGCTTAAAACCCAAATCCCCACGCCTCCAATTCTACTCATTCCACCCCTCTTACAAAAAAATAAGTTGCCCCATCCCATTCTAACCCTATTTCCACCAATTTCGCGGTGGTCGGAGACGAAATTGACGGCGATGTGCAGATCGGAAAACAACCGGAGACTCTAGATGGTGGTCGGACCCCTCTCGGGTCAGTTGAAACAACGTGTGAGCCCTCTGCCCCTGGACGAACCCACCCAATGATGACCCTATCCATCCGGTTTCATATGGACTCGCCGGTACCACCACCAGCCCTCCGCCCTTGGCCAGAAAAACCCCGATCCCATCAGAATCCACCGGAGGCCCCGATCATGGCCGAAAAAACCGAGGGCCCATCGGAATCCCCTCGAGCAGTCTTGAGGGTGGTCGGTCGGCCCCTTTTGTATCGACCTTGGGTCGCCGCTACCACTCTTCCCTCCCGAGTGACACGGATCCTCTTCCCCCTCCCCCGAATACTTCCACTCAAATCTCGAACCATAATTTCCCCCAAATCCCAAATCCATTCCACAACCCCTCTATCCAAGATCCAAGACAACCCACTTCTAGGATTTCATAACCCATTTTTCAATCCAACCTCTAAATGATAAGCCCTAGCCTCCAACCATACAAAACTCCTCCCTCACCCCCCAATTCAAATTTATTTGATCATCAACTACCATCTCCCCACCTACCATCACCCCAAGTCCTCTTTCCCACCTCCTTACATCCACAAACCCTAAATCACACCCCTATTGCCTCCCATTATGACCCTATCTCTTCCATGTCTCTACATACTTCCGCCACCATCCCCAGAGGCATTATGAACCATATCACCCACATTCTTTTCCATCCATTCCCCCATTCCTATCCATGTATATTGACCCCCACCCTCACCGCCATACTACTTTCACCACGCTTTCGCCCCCACCTCTACCTTATATCTCCATACCTCCTCTTTGACACTAGGGATACGCCCCTCACCCTCAGTCAGTTTGAGATTCCCGTTCTGCACACTCCGTTTCTGTTGATACATTTGAGCGAGTGTAGGATTTACTTGGGCACCCTCAGCAAGCTGGACTCCCCTTCCCCTCGGCCCCGGTCACTCCCAGATTTTGAGCCCCCTCTCCCGATGGACTGGCGCACTGACATGTCTCCTTTAGAATCTTTCAATCCAAAGGTCACCCATTTGTGCCTATTTTTGAGTGACACTGTTTCTTATGTTATCAGAGAGGGCACTTAATGGATCGGTGCCCACAGAGACAGCCCGTGTCCCACCCCTTTCGTGATAGCGATCCCGCCATATATTCGCCCTCCAGCTCCGGTTGAGACTCCATGCACTAGCTCTTACTGGTCCACCGCCTCGGAGGCAGCACCATCGAGACCCAGTTGAGGATCGAGGACGAGATTGATGCAAATGACTTAGATTTTCAGGGTGGTGACCCCATTGTCCGCATGGCCTTACATATGCTTTTTAGTAGCATGCAGGTGGATATTTGTGTAGATGTGCCTATGCTTGATGGTCACCTTCAGCTGGATGCGGTGATTGATTGGCCCGCTACAATGGAGCGCATTCTTGTGTATAAGAGGTTGAGTGGTATACGTTATGCCCTTCTGGCGGCAACCAAATTTCAGGGTTATGTGAGTGTATGGTGGCACGACTAGGAGCAGCACAAGGTTATTGAGGGACAACCCCTTTTCCAGTCATGGGCAGACTTACGTTCATCGATGATGGTCATCTTTGTTCCTGCCACCTATGAGCGAGATGTCTTCTTATGCGTTCAATCTCTCAAACAAGATATATGTGTTTTGAACTATACAAAGCGATTCTAGATTTTGTGCACTCGTGCTCAGCTTGGAGAGACAGAGGAGCAACAGATTAACCGTTACATCCATGACCTACAGTGGTATATTGAATGAGACCTCGGCTTACGTGACATTACCACCTTTGCCACGAAGGTGGAGTCATTTCATCCGATAGCTCCCCTGCTCATGTGCACACCACTACTATTTCTGCGCCACATGCTCCCTCCAGTACTGCTACTCCTACTACGACAGCGACGCCAACCACTACTGCCCCTCCTCCTCATCTTCCCATCCTGTGACATTCAAATGTTGCAATTGGGGGGTAGTTGGTCACAGGGCTTTAGAGTGTTCCTTGCTACGTCGCCGTGCTTTACTTGCTTCAGGAGGCCCCGAGTACCTAGACGAGACCGATGAGACCACACTCCAACATGCTCTTATCACCATTCTGAAGGGTGATACCGTGGGCCTTCCCTTTTGAGCTCGAGGATGAACTCTTTTTTAAGGAGGGGGGAATGATGTGGCATGAGGACACTTCTACTTTTTTAGGCCTTTATGGCATTTTTGTTATTTTCTTTGTTTGGATGTATTTTCTTTTAGTTAATTGATTGCTTTGTATTATAGGATGAAGTAATAGAGGCTAATAAGAATATAATTGTAATTAGCATCATTGCTTAGAGTCTAAGCTACTTCTACCTATAAATACCCCTTTTGTAGTCTCATTTGAGGCATTCTACCATTTTGAGATTTTATAGAGACAGTTGAGACGAGAGTTTTCTTCTTATTTCCCATTTGACGCTTATTTACGTTAGGGGATTGTCTAAAGTATCATAACTTGTGAGCTCAAATGAGAGGCCAGAGGGTCAATGATTCAGCTAGATCAGTATATGGGATTTAGTTAAAGGTTCTCTAGTGAAGAGTTGTTTCAATAAGGTTAGACTTTCATCAGTTCATGGCAGTGTCTCTTGAGAGCGGTTGAGGTTTAACGGGAGAAACTTGGGGGAGGTATGATCTAGAAATTAATTCTGTCCCATCTATTCCTAAGAAATCATTTCTTTTTAGTTGCCTTGGTGCTGCCTTGGACCTCATCTCCAATTTCTGCAGAGAAATCGTTAAGAGATGGTTAATGGAGTTGTGCGTGGAAATGCCTTTATTGAATTCAAGGGAAGATTTTTAAATACTTATTTCCGCAGAAGGACTCGGGTCTGAGTTAGAGCGTTTCTCAAACCCTAGTTGAATATTATGTGAAATTACCAATGTTTAAAAAGGTGCGAGGCGTAAGCCTCAATTGAAAACTGAGGCATACCCAAGTGTAAGCCCCAATTGAAAACTGAGGCATACTGGCGTAAGCCTCAATTATAAAAAATGTATGAAACTCTCAAAAATGATATAAAATTCTGTATATATTAATTAAGTCCATGGTTCAAAGTCTCGGTATCGGTCCCGGTATCGGACACCTGATTTTCAACTCGGTCGCGGTATCGGGCGATACGCAAATATACGCTATTTAGAGAGCGCAAAAAATTTCGGAAAAAATATAGAAAATTTAAAAAAAATAAGATTAACAATGTGGACCAATGAGATACATTCAAACCCATCATTCAATATGCATTGCATTGTAGAATTGGTTATACTGAAGCGCGACAGAGTTGTCAGATTCAATATTGCATAGTAAACCAATAATAATATTGAAAAACAAAAATGTACATTTTGTTTTAACAACAATGTATATTTTTTTACATTTTTACAAAAACGTACAAAAGAACATTGTTACAAAAATGTACATTTTTGTAACAACAATGTACATTTTTTTACATTTTTACAAAAATGTACATTTTTTTTAACAAATATGTATATTTTTTTTACATTTTTATAAAAACGTACAAAAGAACATTTTCACAAAAATGTACATTTTTTTTAACAAAAATATATATTTTTTTACAAATATGTACATTTTTTTTTAACAAAATAACATTTGTACAGAAATGTAAATTTTTTATAAAACATAAATGTACATTATATATTTTTTGTAAAAGATTTGAATATTTTTTGTAAAGAAATAACATTTCTTTGAAAAAAGAGTTTTAGTAGAGTCATTTAAAAAAAAAAGAGTACTACTTTTTAAAAGATTTATATATTTTTTTTAGTAGTCATTTAAAAAAAAAAGAGTTTTATGTTTTAAAAAATTAATGTTAATACTTTTGAAAAAGTAATATCATTCTGTAAATGTTACAATATATTTTCAACAACAAAGAAATATGGTAAAAGATAAAAGTTCTATAAAAAAATAAAACAAAATATGACAATATCGTTTGAATCGGTTGTCTCGGCCGATATCGCGGCCAGGCGTCTCGGAATCGGTTGTCTCGGGCGATATCGCGGCTGTCTCGGCCGATTCAGTGTTTTTTTTGAAACGTCTCTCGGTATCGGATCGGTACCCTCCGATTCCGAGTTGACTCGGCCGATACCGAGTCAACTCGGCCGATACTTTGAACCGTGATTAAGTCTGTACGAAATCAATATAAATTGATTAACAATTATGTACTGAAAAATATTAATTATACATATAGGGTATATATTAATGAGTTTATATATGTATGTAATAAAATCAGTTAATTAATGAATATTGAAAAAGTACTTGTACAACTGTAGATTAAGAGTCCTCGGTGGAGGTAGACTGTATACTTTTAAATGCTAATGAGGCAGATTATGGAGCGAAAATTATGTGGGATAGTCGTGTTTTTGTTTAGAAGGATTTAGTGATAGGAGCCTATTCTATTTCCTGTTTATCATAAAATGTAAAAGATGGTTTCGGTTGAATTTTCACTGGGGTATGCAGTCCTTGTTATTTCTTGGAGGGCATCTCTCTGGGAAGAGTTATTAGCAGTTAAGACCAAACTGAAACACGTGGTGTTTTTGTAGGGATTTTAATGCAGTGAATTTCTTTTTGAGCATCAAAATGCTTTTCATTCTTGAATATATATGTTATAGGTGCTTCTCGGCAAACAATCTAAAGCAACGATAAATCACTTTTTCTTCATTTCAGTTTACATACTAGTTTCGGGAATTTGGTTTGTCTGATGTCATTGGACGATGCCTAATTATATAGAAGTCCTTCACCTCCAGAGTCAGATCACGAGAGTGGAATTTGATCCTGGCATGCTTTTTTGGTGTATTTGGTCTGAAGGAGCAGGAGGGCCGTTTTGAGGATTTAATGATCAAATTAAACCATAGGATATGTCCTTGTTTTTTGGTCGGAAGGTTTCTATCAGGAGGAATTTTGGACTTTCTGTCTTCTTTGCATTTTTCTGATCTATTTGTTGTATTTTTTGTTGTTTTGAAGCTCGTGTAATTATTTTTGTATTTGAGTTCTTACTTTGGGGTCCTTTCTATACATATCTTACCTTTCAAATGAATAAAGGCCGCCAAGGATCATAACCATAGTTTTACATAGCTTCGTTGTCAAGATCCTTTGTCATCCAATAGACGCGTGCTTTATGTAGTCATATTACAGGCTTATATAAGAAATACACAAATTACATAAGCTAAAAGTAAAAAGCCTGCTACAAAGTTCTACTTAAGAAAGAGAAATATATAATATATATTTTTTTGAATTACTTTTGTTTAGGTTAATGAATATTGAAGTTGTGTTTTGTTGTTGCCTGGATCAGAAATTGATCGGAAGGAAGCTCGGGTAAATGCTATGCGTTCTGCAATAGTGGAGACATTTCCTGAACCAAACAGACGGTTATTACAAAGGTGACCTCCCTCTCTCTCTCTCTCTCTCTCTCTCTCTCACACACACACACACACACACACAGACACACGCACACAAAAGGATAAGTTGTATCTTTTCCCTTTGTCCGTGTCCTTAACTTTTATAATGTTTCATACTCTGGTCATTATTAGTCTTAAAATGGCCTTTGTATGTCCAGTCATGTATGCGTCTGATATTTTGTTTGGAAAATTTCATCAATTACGTGATGTTATGCAATGTCGTTAATTACATGAGTACCTTGCTTATTTTACTTATTGAACTTTAGTATCTGCCGTCATTTTTATTGACACATCCTCAAAATCGTTAGCCTGCTGCCAAGCTTCATCACTTCACCTAGTGTTCAGGTGAAGAATACAAACAACATGGGTACCTTTGCTTATATTACTTATTGAACTTTAGTATCTGTTGCCCTCATTTTTATTGACATATCCTTAAACTCCTCGTTAGCCTGCTGCCAAGCTTCATCACTTCACCTAATGTTCAGGTGAAGAATGCAAACATACATGCACTTGAACGGTGGCTGTTGAGGACTGTTGGTGAACATCCAATGTGTTCACAACAGGGGGTCGGAATACCTTTCTCCGCATGGGTTAGCCTGAGGTTTGATTTGCTATTGGGACAAGGCCACCGCGAAATCTCTTGGCTTATATGCCACGGTGCTATCAAACTCAGGCTTCAGGGTGGTCCTGTGGTGTAGTTTGGGACTTGTGCCAATTTTGCGACACCATATTTTGCGTATTTTCTTGGGGCTTGCTAGACCCAGACGGGCATCAATGTGGCGTGGTCCATTACTTCTTTCGCAAACTGAAGTTTTTGAGCTTTAGGATAGTTAGACAAAGAGTGTGTGTGTGTGTGTGTTGGGGGGGGGGGGGGGGTGCATCTGTAAGGACTTGCAACTGACGCTCCCTCTTGTAGACGGAGGTTGTCCTTGAATAGCTACCTTATTGTCATTATGCTGCGTGAGAACGTGCACCACGGGGCTAGATGCAACCTGGCATGTTGTTTTTTCATGAATTTGAGGTACATGTGTCCAATAAAAAATGATTGAGATCGGCAGTTAGAAAACACCCTAATGTTAATAGAAGAAAAGAGTTCCCTTGCAAATTTCCATTTAATGCTTCAATTATTGGTTGTTGAAGAGGTTTGATCAAATGGATTTGGGGTTTTGGTCAACTAAAGATGCATTAGACCAATTATTCGGTGATTGAGAAATGAACTAAATATACAATTAATTTAATTAGGGCTGCGTCGAGTAAGGCATTGGTTGTAGCAAATAAACATCCTTTGAGCCGTTGATATTGATCACCTTATACGAGTAATCCTTGCTCACAGGCAATGCTAATATTATGTGTACTATTCAATTGTCATATGATGACATATAAAGTTGATAACTTGATATTAATCAGCTTTATATGAGAATAATATAGTATGCTTATTAGGATGGTTTCATTTGTTTGATAAATGGCAAGAATAGCGCTTGGATTGTCTTTCATTAGTAAACATCCTTCTTAATTTCTCATTATATATGGTAAGTTTATCAAACTTTAGTCAATCATATTGAAAGAAAGGTGTAGTCCATCACTTTGCAGTGTTTATTTGCAGAATCCTGAAGATGATGCACACGATATCTTTACATGCTTCTGAAAACCGGATGACTCCATCTGCAGTTGCTGCTTGTATGGCACCGTTGCTCTTACGTCCTCTTTTAGCTGGTGAATGCGAACTGGAAGATGATTTTGATATTAATGGCGATAATTCAGCTCAGCTTCTTGCTGCTGCGAATGCTGCTAATAATGCTCAAGCTATCATTGCAACACTCTTGGAGGAGTATGAGAATATTTTTGACGTAAGTTACCTCAATGTGATGGTTCTTTTAATTGGTTCATAAGGGAATAGTGGTTCAAGGGTCTTCTTTGCAATTTTAATTTTTATATGGTAAGTTGGGATTTTTCTCGGGTTTCGGAGAGTTCCTTGTTTTTTTTAAAATATATTTTTTTGTTCTTTTTGGGTTTTTCCCAATTTCTCACTACATCCCTAGAAAAAACAAAGCTGAGTTTTATTTTTGACAAGTAAAAAAATGTGAGTTGGACGTTAATTTGTATGATTGTTCTATGATATGTTACCATTCGATAATTCTTACTATAATATTTTCCATTTAAAAATTTCCATTGGCTTGGACAAAGCAGCAGAGATTGATGTTGACAAATAAAGGGAGCAGATATAGTGATATATTATGTCAACAAGCTGTGTTTACAAGTAATGTGGAAGGGAAGGAAACAGTAAGAAGATATTGCTCTTTGATCATAATTACTTGTTGGCTCTTGAAAGGTCAAAGAATCCTGATGCTGCAGCACCAACTAATGACAAAAATCCGGCTGTTATAAATCTGTTTTCATTTTCTTATATTGGACCTATTGTAGCCTACTGTGCACTTCCCTGTTGTCTGATTTGCTTACTAAGAAACCAAAAACTGCCTTGAAAATTGGTTTAAACAGTTATGTTTAGTGTTTTTGTTGAATTAAGGTCTATGTAACAGGGTTTCTAAATTTGCTGGACACGGTATTCACATCTAGAGCGATTTTTATGTCAGTGTCTATGTATGGGAAATTTCGTTAGTATGAGGGAAGAATCGCTAGCTGATAATTTCTAAACCTTGGAGATATGTTTCTCAAATAATTATTTATTTTACATCATATGTCGATCTGCTTTGGCCATTCACTTTATGTTAATTATCATGATGGGAAAATCTGCCCTACTGTATCCTCACATTATCATCTGCATTTATGAATCTCGAAGCTGCCCTATGGATTATAAAAGCTTTGTCCCCTTGATGCATATACTTCTTGAAGATATCTCTCGCTCTCTCTTTTACATTTACATATTGGCCATAGCAGTGAGCTTCCATCTACTTCTTTTTCTAAATGGTCATAGCTCTACTTACCTGCGGTAATGTGTTACCTCTTTCAGGATGATGCTATGCATAGATGCTCTATTTCAGCTGATTCTCGGATTGAAAACAGTGGGAGTGAAGATTTAACGGATGATGAAAATGTGGACGTTAAAGACAATGGTTACCATGATGCAGAAAATGAAGTTGATCAAGAATCTGATGATGATCCTGATCGTGTACTTAGTGGAAAATTGAGTGAAAGCAGTGGTTATGCTGCCAGTGATCTATATGATTATAAGGTTCTCTCTCTCTCTCTCCACCCACCCACCCACCCAACATGTTTGTGTGTGTGCATATGACTATCCAAATCATCTTTTTCTTGTTTAAATTATTAATGATATGATCAACTTAGAGTTCAAAGTTAATATAAACCACTTTTCTTCCACACAAGATTCTCTAATTCCTCACCAAATGTACTGTAAATATTTAGTTAATGAGTGATTATTCGCATTATCTATTAAAATAATTCTTACTAGACATGTGCTTATAAAGATGTTTAGTTCTAAAGGTATTGAAACTATAAAACAAATGAAGATACATAAATAGGATTTGCAGGAGAAGATGCCTGTAGAGTCCTTCAATTACACCTTGCTGACAGAATCAGAAGAAACAGATAAGAGTACTCCAAGTTTCCTAAAGCTTTCTTGAATCGACATAATTTTAAATACATGTATTCAATTGTGGTTGTTGATGTAAAAAACTAGATTGCTCTAATTACTCAATCACAGATAAATAAATAAGATAAAGATTTTTAAAGTGGTTCGGCTATGAATAAAGCCTACGTCCACTGTTATGTTATTGCTGAGTGTTTGCAGAATTCTTGATTACAAGTTCTCTCAAGAAGTTCTCCTCCTCCCTGAATGAGGATGATACAAGGTATATATAGCCTTTAGGCTGTACATGAAAGGTTCGATACATTAAATGACATACATATGAAAGGGTAATACATTTAATGTAGCGTGGGCGTCAAGAATATAAACATTCAATGAATAGTTGAACAGTTGTCCGTCTGGTAATTAATGATATGACCGAGATGCAGCTCGGACCGCCTTAGTTGCTTGTTGATCAAGAGTTCCTCGGAGCGCATGTAGTATCTCGGGATGATGGAGTTCCTCGGGGTGTCTTCCTCGTTGCTCGGAGAGAATATGAAATGGTTGAAGGAATTAACTTCCTCGCTACTATTGTGTCATGTAGATTGACACGTGTCTTCGTATTATTCGTCCACATCAGCATATTAATTTTGGTATCAACAGAAGCCCCCAATGTTTCATATTTCGAACTTTGAGGAGTGTGGAATATTCTTTCTCGGTATGTAGCAATATTGAATGATCTTCCTGGGTTTTAGGAGCATCGTATTTGAATTTATTTCCCAATTCATAGAATCCGCCTTTTTTCGAATTTTTAATAGCGCTTCGATCTTCGTGCCCTTTTTGTCCTTTTAACCGCCGAAAGTTCAACAGTTTCTTTCGTGTAATCATTTCCTTCGCCGATTCCCAAGGCAAAGTATTTAAACTTCTTAGGTAACCATACCGTCCTCTTCTTTTCCCAATTTCTTGCATTCAAGCTTTCTATTCTCTCCTCTCTTGTGCGTTCATCCTTGTTTTCGTTCGTTGTCAGCATACCTCCTTTCTTCCTGTAAGATCTTTTTCCTTTCTTCTCTTTTATTCAGTATGGTTTATATTGTGGAGTCTGTTGAGAAATTTCGTTCTGATTTTTCCATTCCTTCGTGGGTAACTCTAGAGGTTCTTTCTGAGCCTTTAGATTACTTTCGATTGGCTGAGGGACATTGGTTCCCCAGTCTTTTTGTTGCTGAATGTGGATTTTCTTTTCCACCAAACCCATTGTGTCTTGAGTTTTGTCAGTATTTCGATCTTGTCCCTGCAAAAATAGCCCCCAATTCATGGAGAATAATTAATGGGGTGTACAAATTAAATTTAACTCATGGGACTCGTATAGGGATCCCTGAAATTATGTACTGCTATAAGTGGGCCACTCTAGATAATATTTATTACTTAAAAACTAGGTTTCTGAATAGAGCCCTTGTAGTTAACCTCCCTGATTCAAACAGAGATTATTTTGAACATGGGTTGGTTATTAAAAATTGGCAATATGCCCCTTTAATTGGAGATGGAGTATACAACGGTCCCAGATGCCCTCCATATGGCAATGGGATAGGTTTATTTTTCATTTTATTTTACTTATGAAATTATGCTTTTATCATGTTTGACAAAATGTATGACTGATATCTCATTATGTATTTATTTGCAGTTGATAGCAAAAGAAAAACTCCAAAATAATCAGAGGTTAATATCAAGCATCTGAAACTTATCTGGGGTTTGCATAAGAACGTTGCAGACGAACACATCAGGTCTGCCTCATATTTGCTACAGTATAAGAGTTATACAACTTCTTACACTGCTCGCCCTGTTGAGCCAGCTTCCACTCCAGAAGACTCTTCTTCAGATTCTCATCTTCCTTTAAGTCATAGAATGGGCAAGAAAAGAGCTCCCCCTTCTCTATTTGATGACACTACTTCTGCTGCTGGGGCCAAGAAGAGCAAAACTGATGTCCCTGAGGGGACTAAGAAGGTGGATGTTGCACCTTCCAAAGCTACCGAGAAGCCCCCAGTGGCTCCGAGCAAGAAAATTGCTCATGTGGAAGTGATTACCGTCTCTCCGACCAAGAGTTCTTCCTTGGTTGAAGCTGCTGAACCTCCTTTGAGGAGATTGAGGAAATCGTCCTCAATCAATTTGGTTGAAACTGCCTCCACATTGCCAGCTGGTGGTGTTGGTGTTCCCACCATCATTCCTCCGAGCTCTGCAATGAGCTCGGTGAAAACTTGGATCATACCCGAGGTCCAAGGAATTGATGAAAAAATTTCTAGGGATATGCTGACATCCCTAGCTACTCGTCATCTTGCTTCGGTAAATTTCTCACACTCTGAATTTCTTTTCTTTTTCTGAGTATTTGTATTTTTGCACTGACTTACTGCTTTTCTCCTCTTTCAGCTGGTAAACTGTTTTAATAACATTGTGAAGAAAGATGAGGTAATTAAAGCCTCTAGTTCCTCGTCTGGTGTAGAGGATGCTCTGTTGGGTTTGACCCAATCTTTGAAGGAATCTCGCCAACAGTACAATGAGGACAAGACTGCTTGGGAGAAAAAGTTGTCAATAGTTGAAGCCGAGAAAGTGAAGTTGGCTGAGATCTCCAAAGGTTTGGAGAATAAAGTAAAAAGTTTGGAGGTTGAGCATAAAAAATATGATGACAAGCTCAAGAATTTTGGAGAGCTTGAAGATAAGTTGAAGAAAACAGAGGAAGAGTTGCTCGCCCTGCAAGATATCAAAAGTAAAAAAGAAGAATTGGATGCGAAGCTCTCCTCGGAGAAATTGAGAAGAAAGGTTGCAGTTAAAAAATCCTTCAGCGCTGGCTGGGATAAAGGATGGGATAAGGGGAATGCTGCGATGACATCCCAAGTCCAATATGGGAAGTTGAAATACTTCTACGATGGCTGGGTAGCTGCTCTGCAGGAATTGAAAATCAAGGACGATTCTGAGCTATTCCAACTACACCTCCCTGGTCCTCCTCCACCAATTGTGGAAGAAGAAGAAGATGAGCCTGTCTCTGATGAATCTTCTATGGCCATAGGTGATCAAGTCTCTGCCTCTCAACCCTCTGCCACCGATGACATTTCTTTTATGCCTCCTCCTCCTGAGAAGATTCCTGCTGATCAAGCCGCAGTTACTACCGAGCAACCAAACTCCTCGTCCCAGCCTCCCGAGAAAGTCTTGGGGGACAAGGAAAAGGTGTGAAGTTGTTCGGTATCATTTCTATATTTCATTACTTGTAATCGAACAATGTAACCTTTTGATGATCTAATAAAATACATCTTCATTCCTCTTCATTGTTGATACTTTGTCTGCTTTTATTTATTAACTCCTGCTTTCTCTTCGCTATTAGTTTTTGGCCAGAATGGACTTGATATCTGCTCCTGATACTGAGTTGATGCGTCAATGCAATGGATATTATAAAGCTGGTCATACAGACCTAAGTGTATCAGAGATTGTCGACATCCTTGGTCACGATGCCTCAGAACAAGCAGTTGAGGCTTACCGGTACCTGAAGGATTTACTTGATAGATCTGTGGCTAATAATGTGGCATACTACGAATTGATCGAGGAACTTCATTGTAGCTTAGAAGATCTTCAGAATCAACATAATGAATCAACTGCTTTGCTGCACAAGGAATATGAAAATAGATATCAGCAGCTCTCTTCTGAAACAGGCCATAAAAAGATCCTCGCTGGATATGATATTAGGGAAAGAACTCTAAAAGGTGAGGTTGAGGCCTGCAGGCAGATTGCTGAGTTGTTGGAACAGGAGAACAATAATTTGCAGAAAAAGTTGGCTCAGTATGAATCTGCAGCATCATCTTCCACTGCTTTAGTGCCAGTTACTGATGAAGGTTTCTCGTTCTTAGAGGTCGAAAATGCCAAATTAAGGCAAGAACTGGATGACTTAAGAAGATCTGCTGTTTCTGGGACTGCTCGGGGACGAGGTAGAGGTTCTTGGGGGCGAGGAAGAGCTGCTCAAAATGTTGTCGAGGAGCAAAGTTCTCCAATCGCTGCTCGGAATCGATCAAGAGTTCCTAGTCGTAATGTCGAAGAGGCTCGTACCCAATCTACTTTGGAAACTCAGGCATTCCAATTAAACGTCAAAGATCGAGCTCTATCAGAAATGTCCAAGAAAAATCTATCCTTGGAAGATCAACTTACTGCAACGAAGTCTGCTCTACATACTAAGGATCTTTTTGCCAAAAACCTCCTCGAACAATTGGATAGATTAACCTTTCAATTTCATAAGCAACCCAGGGAATTCTGGATGGCAGGATATAATGAAGCTCTTGTTCATTTGGATGCTCGTATTGAACATGCCAACAATGAAGGTTATAAGCAGGGGTGGTTGAATGCACTGGGTGTGTTAAAATTGGAGCAAGGGCATTATTTATGGGATTATCATGCTCCAGGGTTATTAGACTTGCCTGTACCACCTTTCAAATTGGACATGGCATGGATCCCAGCTCGTTCCATTCCACGTAGTTTAATTTCAAAATACCTCGGTGATTATAGCCTTCATTCCCAAATCGATGTATCTCGTCCAGAGCATCTAATGGAGACACCTTCAATAATGAATGTCAGAATGTTGAAGGACTTGAACTTTATTAATTCTCTCCTTTGCCTGGAAGATCCTCCTGCTGGCGAAGAGCCTATTTCTAAAGCAAAGGGCAAGAAACCAATAGAATAGGACTATCAATGTAATAGTTAGTACATTCATGTAACCTGTAATTTATTTTGAATTTTAATGAAAAGACTTTCATTTTCTGTTTGTAAATTTTGCTGTTGTCTTGTGTTTATTAAACACCTTTATATTTGTGCATATGTATCTGTTAAAAAGATAACAATAATATTGTTCATCGAGCAACTTAATAAAAAGTTACAAGTATCAAGGTTGTTCAATCACTTAATAATAAAGTAATGAGTATAAAATGTTCAAACTGTTTCCAACCAACCAGGGTGGATAAATAATGTTTGTCGACCAACTACAGTTGATGGGTCTTTATCCCAGACCAGCCATACTTGGTTCAATTTCAAATATTTTCATAAAATGTGTCCGACCAACCAAGGTCAATAATTTATCCTCGTCGACCAACTACAGTTAGTGGGTTTTTATCCGCGACCAACTATACTTGGTGTATTTTGGAATATTTTGTTCTTCAAAGAATTTTTTGTAATAATCTTACCTCCCGACCAACATAAGTTGTAATGTGAGAGTATATTTTTATCTTACCAACCGTAATTGATCATGATGGTGTACACCTCTTAACCAAAGGAGTAGTAGTGGTTCTTTCGAACTGTCCACTAGATATCTTACCAACCGTAGTTGGTCACACTAGTGTCGCCTCCTAACCAAAGGAGTATTTTTTGGTTCTTTCGAACTGTCCACTAGATATCTTACCAACCGTAGTTGGTCACACTAGTGTCGCCTCCTAACCAAAGGAGTATTTTTTGGTTCTTTCGAACTGCCCACTAGATATCTTACCAACCGTAGTTGGTCACACTAGTGTCGCCTCCTAACCAAAGGAGTATTTTTTATGCGTAGTGTATTACACACTAGTATTCCCCGAAAAACTTTCAACAGAAAGAAAATGGTGAAACATCCTCGTTTTATTCATAATGAAGGAAATGCTTTACATTTTACATTACTGATAATACTTGCGCAGGTGTTCAGCATTCCATGCATTCTTAAATTCTTCTCCCTCTAGAGTTGCTATTCTGTAAGTTCCTGGTCGAACAACCTCTGTAACTCGGTAAGGTCCATGCCAGTTTGCTTCCAACTTATTTTGCCTCTGAATGACTTTCTTTAGCACATAATCCCCTTCTTTTAAGTCACATTTCTTCACCCTTTTGTTGTAGAACAGAGCTGTACGTTGTTGGTAAGCAGCATTCCTAATGGCTGCCTCTTCTCTAACCTCCTCGAGCATATCCAAATCCAGTCTTCTCATCAAATCGCTGACCGGGGAATTGAAATTTAGCACTCTATGAGTTGGGAGACCCAACTCGGCAGGAATCACAGCCTCACTTCCAAATGCTAGCATATATGGTGATTCTCCAGTTGCTGCTCGGGGAGTTGTTCGGTAAGCCCATAGTACTAATTGGAGCTCATTAATCCAATTAGCTTTAGCTTCACTTAACCTCTTCTTCAAACCATTTAGTAATGTTCTGTTTGTCACCTCAGTCTGTCCATTGCTTTGGGGATGGCCTGGTGCTGAATGAAACTTCAAAATGTTCGACTGATGACAATAGGCAGGAAATTCTTCATTATCGAATTGTGTTCCATGGTCTGTGATGAAAGCATGGGGGAGACCATATCGACAAATGATGCTCTTCCAAATGAACTGATATACCTTCTCGTACGTCATATCAATTAGTGGTTCAGCTTCCACCCACTTAGTAATGTAATCCACTGCTACGACGAGATACTTGAACCTTCCTCGGGTCGTCGGCAATGGTCCAACCAGATCAACCCCCCACATGGCAAATGGCCAAGGTGAAGTTATGGGTGTCAACAATGCTTGTGGAGTTCTTCGGATGGAGGAAAAACGTTGGCACTTGTCACACTTCTTGGTATAGGCTATACAATCAGCCCTCATCGTCGGCCAGTAATATCCCTGTGTCATTACCCTTTGCAAAAGTGTCCGACCTGCTACATGAGCTCCACAAGATCCTTCATGGATTTCTTCAACCAATTCCTTGACTTCTGATGGATGCACACATCTCTGCAAACCTGCCATAATTCCTCGTCTATACAAAACACCATTAGTTAACACATACCGAGCAACTTTATACTTCAATTTCTTGGCAGCTAGCTTGTCCTCCGGTAATTCTCCTTCTTCAATGTATGCCCTGATAGGATCCATCCAAGATGGTCCTAAATCAAGGGTAATAATCTTCACCGTCAGATCTTCTTCTATGCTCCGACTTTCTAATACTTCAATTGGTATCGTTCTTCGCAGCTCGGTGCGCGTAGCTGACGCTAATCGGGCCAATGCGTCTGCTCTAGCATTCTCCATCCTCGGTATTCTCACCAATTGAATAGCATCAAATTCTGTCAATAACTCCATCACCTTTGCATGGTACTTCACCATTAATTCTCCCTTAACTGCATATATTCCCATCATTTGATTCACAATTAATTGAGAATCACTGAAAACAATTATTTGCGGTGCCTCCATAACTTTCGCCAAATGAAAACCTGCTATCATGGCCTCATACTCAGCTTCATTATTGGAAGCCTTGAATTGGAATCGCAAGGCATATTCCATGTCAATATCATCTGGGGTGTTTAAAACAATCCCTGCTCCACAACCAGCTGTGCAGGATGATCCATCTACATATAATCTCCATGTAGGTAACTCGTCTTCAAATTTCTTATCTGTCAAAACTCCTCGCTAAAATATCTGCTGTTTTCTTTCATCATCCCCTGGTATCTTTCGTTCCTCGTCGGTCATCTGTTCGTGCCCTTTTACCAACCGGAGTTAGTCTGGGTTTGAATATGATGATTTTTCTACATCCTCAAGTCCTTTTACTAACCTTAGTTGGTCTGGACTTGTGTCTGTTGATCCTGTATCGTCCACAGGTAGGTCAACAAGTACCTTTTGTTCCTCGGGGGTATCAGGGTATGTGAACTCTGCTATAAAATCTGCTACAGCTTGCCCCTTTAATGATGATCTGGGTTCATACACAATATCATATTCACCGAGTTCTATTGCCCAATACATCAACCTTCCTGATTTTTCTGGCTTGTGAAGGGCTTGTCTTAACGGCATGTCGGTATACACGATGATGGTATGGGCCTGGAAGTATGGCCTCATTCTTCTACTTGCCTCAATTAACGCTAATGCCAATTTTTCTAGCTTTGGGTACCTGATTTCTGCACCTCGGAAAGCCTTACTTGTGTAATAAATTGGCTTCTGGACTCCATTCTCCAATCTGATCAACGCCGAGCTGACTGCATTCTCTGATACTGCCAGATACAAGTACAACTTTTCTCCTGTTATTGGCCTAGACAGCAATGGTGGGGCTCCCAAATACTTCTTCAAATCTTGAAAGGCCTTCTCACATTCATCAGTCCACTCAAAACTTTTTCGCAGTGTTTTGAAGAATGGGAGGCATTTATCAGTTGCTCGGGATACAAATCTGTTGAGCGCTGCAACTCGTCCTGTAAGACTCTGTACTTCTTTTCTCGTCGTTGGGGATCGCAGCCCTAAAAGAGCTTTGATCTTTTCTGGATTCGCCTCAATGCCTCTTTGGTTGACGATGTATCCGAGGAACATTCCTTCTCGTACTCCAAAGGTACACTTCGTCGGGTTGAGCTTCATTTGGTATTTATCCAGTTGATCAAAGGTCTGGCCTAAGTCAATTAGATGATCAGTAGCTCTCTTGCTTTTGGTGAGCATGTCGTCGACATAGACCTCCATGTTGCAGCTGATTTGTTCGGCAAAAACCTTGTTCATCAGCCGCTGATATGTTGCACCTGCATTTTTTAAACCAAAAGGCATAACATTATAACAATAAGTTCCCCTTGGGGTAATAAAAGAAGTACTTTCCCTGTCTTCAGGTTTCATTTTGATCTGATTGTAGCCAGAGTATGCATCCATGAAGCTGAGTAGCTCATGTCCCGAGGTAGCATCCACTAGCTGATCGATTCTGGGCAATGGAAAATGATCTTTAGGACATGCCTTGTTAAGATCAGTGAAATCAACACACATTCTCCATTTATTATTCTTCTTTTTTACCATCACCACATTTGCCAACCAATCTGGATATTTCACATCTTCAATGAATTGGGCTTTCTGGAGCTTTTCGACCTCCTCTTGTATGGCTTGGTTCTTCTCGGGACTAAACACTCTTCTTCTCTGCTTCACAGGCTTGATCTCCTTATTCACATTGAGCTCATGACATAAGAAGTTTGGATCTATTCCTGGCATGTCTTCATGACTCCAAGCAAAAGTTTTCTTCCTGTTTCTCAAAAAATTATCAACTCCTGTTTTATTGAAACATCCAACGACGATCCTATCTGGGTTACTCGTTCAGGATGCTCGTCGTCCAGAATAACATTTTCTGTAGATTCCACCACCTGTCCTTTTACAAGTTGAGATTCATCCTTAGGATCAAGAGCTTCAATTTCTGTACCTTCCTCCACTTGGTAAGTAGTAGTCTTTTTCCTTGATTCTTCAAGTTCCTCTTGCTCGGCAGACGAATAATAGCATTCCCGAACTACTTTTTGATCACCTTTCATAATTCCGACTCCCAAATTCGTTGGGAATTTCAAACACTGATGTACTGTAGATGGAACTGCTTCGAACTTCTTCAATCCAACTCTTCCCATGATGATGTTGTAGGCTGACTGCACATTCTTATCCATCACAAAGAAGCGTATTCTTTCTGTTCGACAAGCAGGCCAAGTTCCAATGAGTATATCCAACTTGATCGTCCCAAGTGGAAAAACTTTCTCGCCAGCAAAACCCAGAAGGGGTCTGTGATAAGGTTCCAATTGAGATAATTTCAAATTCAAGCTATCAAAGCATGAATAGTACATGATGTCTGCCGAACTACCGTTGTCTACTAACACCCTTGAAATGACCACATCCTTCATCCTCATTTTGATTACCAAAGGATCATCATGAGGGTAAAGAACACCTGCCAGGTCGTTTTTTGAAAAACCAATCACTAGCTTCTCTTTGTTTACCTTCCTCGGACGATCATCCTCAGCCAGATTTATTCGCTGAATATATGAACAAGCTTGAGCCTCTCCTAGGTAAGCTTTTCTTTCTGCAGTAAGGTCCCCTCCTCCTGCATCTCCTCCTGTAATAACATTACAATCAAATGACCCAAAACGTATGAAAAATACCTCTCGTTCAGGCTGCCTTGGCTTCTTGGGAAGATCGGGGTCATCATCTGGATCATCTTCATGGTCCCTCTTCTTTTTCTCCTCTGCACGACGAGGAGATCTAGATCTTTCTCTAGTTCTATCATCATTCTTCCTTTCACCCCTGCGATCTACATATTTTGACAATTTTCCTCTTCGGATAAGCGTTTCAATCTCGTTCTGAAGAGCTATGCAATTTTTGGTCATATGGCCATGATCTTTGTGAAACTCGCAGTATTTGGCCTTATTCCTCAAATCAGGATTTGTCCTCAGTTTCTCTGGCGACTTGATTTCCTCGTTATTCTTGATTTCTTCCAAAACATGATTAATACCCATTTTCAATGGAGTATAATTGTCGTACTTCTTTAGGACTTCCCATGTCGTTCTATTGTTCTTGGAGTGCTTGTCACCACCATTACCTTTCTGCTCTTTCTTCTTAGACTTGTCGACCTCCACCTTGGTTTCTTTATCCATATTCTTCTTTGCAGCCATTGCCTCCTCGGCATTCATGATTTTGGCCGCTTTTGCCATCAACTCCGACATAGTTTTAGGTGGATCTTTGGCGAAAGTGTAGTATAACTTATTAGGCAACAAACCACTCATCAAAGCAGTGATTGCTGTCTTTTCTTCGTAATCTATGACTTCCAACTTCTCGTTATTAAAACGAGTTATATAATCTCTAGTACTTTCACCGGATTTTTGTCTAACACTTAGCAAGTGTGCTACTCGCTTTACTGGCTTCGCCCCAAAACAAAAATTGCCAATGAACAACTCGGCTAATTGAATAAAAGTTGAAATCTTACCCCGAGGAAGATTATTATACCATATCTGTGCAGATCCGATAAGAGTTCCCGAGAATGCTCTACACCTCATCTCGTCGGGGACGGCATAGATGTCGGCAGCAGCTTGGTATTGTTCTATATGAAGAACAGGATCTGTCTTTCCATCATACTTGGGGGTCACTACAGGTGCTTTGAATTTCGACGGTGTAGGAAAATCCACAATGGCTTGCACAAAAAGTGTTCCTTGAACAAAAGTTCTCTGTAAGGGGTTTCTTGCCTTAGCCATTTCTCCCAGTCTATCCTCCAACCGCTGAACGGAACCTTTCCATGCTTCATTTCCTTCCTCAGGCCGCTTAGTCCGAGCAATTGATTGCTCTGACGTAGCTTCCTGAGATTTATCTCGACGAGTAGCTGGTCGTGATTGTGCTGATCCTTCTCTCAAACGTGATGGTGGTCGAAAGCTTCTCGATGGAGCTCTAGGTGGACTCATGTTTCTCCTTGGTCCTAATCGACTGAAAGGAGATACCCGGCTTAATCTTTCCAAGGCACTGGTTCTCTCCGGAGAGAGAGATATAGGTTGATCTGTATCTGTAGCCCGTATTGATGAAGTTCGCCCAGGTTGATAAGAAGAATCATTAGATTCCCCATAGCGATATGACACAGTACGTCTGGATCGCGATTGCCCACGATCACTCCTTTGCCCTGAATAAGTAGGTGCACCGCCTTGAAGAGTTTGAAGGAGTTGCCTCATAGATTCTTGCATGGCGGTTTGTCCTTGAGCCAGATTTGTCATAATTCCGGCCAGATCTGGAGATGCAGATGGATTTGGAGGATTTTCAGTATTTCCAGCGTTTCGATTACTGGATTCTGGATTATCTGCCATTGATGACAAATGATTTTTATGAAAAACGATGGTAACAGTCGTTTCCCACAGACGGCGCCAATCTGTTGATGTAAAAAACTAGATTGCTCTAATTATTCAATCACAGATAAATAAATAAGATAAAGATTTTTAAAGTGGTTCGGCTAGGAATAAAGCCTACGTCCACTGTTATGTTATTGCTGAGTGTTTGCAGAATTCTTGATTACAAGTTCTCTCAAGAAGTTCTCCTCCTCCCTGAATGAGGATGATACAAGGTATTTATAGCCTTTAGGCTGTACATGAAAATCTGTTGATGTAAAAAACTAGATTTCTCTAATTATTCAATCACAGATAAATAAATAAGATAAAGATTTTTAAAGTGGTTCGGCTAGGAATAAAGCCTACGTCCACTGTTATGTTATTGCTGAGTGTTTGCAGAATTCTTGATTACAAGTTCTCTCAAGAAGTTCTCCTCCTCCCTGAATGAGGATGATACAAGGTATTTATAGCCTTTAGGCTGTACATGAAAGGTTCGATACATTAAATGACATACATATGAAAGGGTAATACATTTAATGTAGCGTGGGCGTCAAGAATATAAACATTCAATGAATAGTTGAACAGTTGTCCGTCTGGTAATTAATGATACGACCGAGATGCAGCTCGGACCGCCTTAGTTGCTCGTTGATCAAGAGTTCCTCGGAGCGCATGTAGTATCTCGGGATGATGGAGTTCCTCGGGGTGTCTTCCTCGTTGCTCGGAGAGAATATGAAATGGTTGAAGGAATTAACTTCCTCGCTACTATTGTGCCATGTAGATTGACACGTGTCTTCTTATTATTCGTCCACATCAGCATATTAATTTTGGTATCAACAGTGGTGTTTCAGATTGACACTCAGTGAGTGTATTTATTAATTTTCTTACATTGTGTTAAGATCCAATACCTTGTGCACCAATGTGGGCAGCTGGGAAAGCAAATTGGGTGCAAACATAACCCTCCACATTATCTCTACAAAAATGCTAAAGAGCCTTTAACTAGAACCTACAGTTTCACGTCTGGCAGCTCAAGCTTTTTCTCTTTTCCATCTCTCCAAGCAATAGATCCTTCTTACATGTAAACCACTTTTAATCAATGTTTGATATAGATTCGGGGCTTGAGGCTTGTTAGCACATGATAATCCATTTTCACATTGTTTCCCTCGTAAGAAAGCGCAATAAGAATGCTTAACTTGCAGTTTGTTAGCTTGTGTCAATGTCAATTGAGTTGTATTAAGTTTGTCCCTTAAGAGGTGAAGTAGGGGGCTGTTACTGTGGTCTCCAATTGATGAGGCTTTTTATATTTTTTTTTGCTCGTTACTGCTTCTAATTATTTTTCCCCCATGCTCTAAGCTTCAATTTTTCGTGGATTGCCCATTATTTAGATTTTCCTCTCGTGTTGCATCACTTATTCTTGACTGAATCAAACTTTGCCAGTGCGAGCTGGTAGTATGGAGTGCACCCTTTCTAAATCATAACATTTGGTAATAGATCATATTTTATTTATCCAAATCTAGAATCTATTCAGTTTATGTAACAGAGACATATTGGACTAGGTGAATACTTATCTTTATTTCCCTCCTGAACAATGGGCTAATGTTGTACTAGTACATTAAAGGGTTGTAACTTGTGTAACAATTTCTGTACAATTGGAAATTACATATTTGGAATTTTTGCAATTTGAGTAAAAGCAATAGTGCAATATTTGATTTAATTCTTGATATGTGTTTTCATTTGGAAAAATCAGGCATATGGAGGTGATGATTCAGATGTTGGATCTCCAAAGGATAAGCCCAATTCAGCAGCAAAGTCTAATCCGCTTGTAGACTCTCAACCACTTAAAGATTCTAATGTTCAAGTCAATGAGCCAAAAGTCCAATGGAAGAAGGATAGTGAAAATGAGATGGGTACTCCTAGCAATATACCTGGTTCTGAGTCTCATCGATCAATGGGGGAGATTCTGTCTGCTATGGATCAGGGGGTACCTCAATCTGTACCTGGACCTGATTCATGTGTTGAGAAGCCAATGATCAAACTTACAAGTCCCAACCTCAATGTCAAGCGCTCAACTTTTTGGGGAAGAAGCACAGTGCGTTGTTTATTTTTGGTTGATGCATTTCTATCTTAGATCAACTGCTTTCCATTTAGGGTTGTACCTAGTGCCATTTTTTTGGAGTATAGTGAAAATTTGCTCAATACCTTTTTTTGCGCGTGTGGCGGTTGCAATGTTTAAAAAGCCGTTTGAGGCTTACGCCTTTTTGCTAAGGCGCAAAAAAAAAAACTCCTTTTCTTCTTCCATCACAAAGTCTGTTTTTTTAAAGGTTAAAGTTCTTCATTTTTCTAAAATTGCACTTAACTTAAAAAAATGTTGTTTTAATCTACTACCACTTATTCTTTTTTTGTTTTAAAATTGCACTTACCTTATACTATTTACTATTGTAACTTGAAAGAAATTTTTAAAAAATAACCAATATGTGAATGAAACTTAAAAAACTGATTTTGTCAATTTGATTTTGCATTGATTAATTTATTGTCATATTATAAAATAACCAATGTGAATGAAACTAAAAAAATATGATTTGGTCAATTTGATTTTGCAGTGATTAATTTATTGTCATATTATAAAATTAACAATATGTAAAAAAGTCATCTTGAGAGAACAAAAAAAAATGTTCAACTATGTGAGAGTCCTCAAAGATTTTTTTTTTTGCAGTTTTATTTTATATTTCTTTGTTACTTTATGTTTTATTGTTTTATTAATATTTTATAATATTATTTTGCTCTTTTTTTTCCTTTTGGTGAGGCTTACGCCTCGCTTCGTTGAAGCCAAAATGCCTCGTCTCTCCTCTCGCCTTTTTAAACATTGGGCGGTTGGGGGGGGAGGGGGGGATAGCTCCCATGGTCTGCTAGCAATGCAACATGGAGTTCAGTTTTTTCTTTTAATGGTTCTGAATCAACATTACTCATTATCATGGATGGATAATTGCACTCTGTCTTTTGTTTTTGCATCTTGTTGCTGGGAAGGGGACCACCGTTGGGAATCTGACTCTTTGGTGTTATTATTTTGTTTTATACAGACCAGAAAGACACCTTCAATGGAATCAATTGATTCTTCTGGAGAGGAAGAGTAAGATTTCTATTTTATACATTATTATATTGCTTTCCCCCCTTTGTTATTCTTGGCAAGGCTCATTTATGAAATATATGTCAATTGTTATTATCTGGAGGTATCTGTTTATAAACATCAATATCCTTCCCCCACAAAAGAAGAGAGATTACAGTCTGTTTGTTTTTATGAAAAATGTCGTGCATCGGAAAATACTTTTCTAAACCCTTTTACAGGAATTAAATCACTTTCCTTATTTTCTGGTGTTAGGTTAAAGTATTGAAAATACTTTGGTTATGACTGCTAGAACTCCACTTTGACTCTAGTACTAAAACATTACACACTTTCTGAAGATCTTCTGGGGAACTTGTGAGATTTTGGTGACACTTGTGAAGTGCAAGAAGCCAAACTGGAGTGCTAATAGCTTTACCAAAGTACTCTGTTATAATAAATGCACAAAAGCACTTATATATGCATAATCATATGGCACAAGTATGTGTTTATCACATTGGCAAACATCAGACTATTACACAAGTGTGAATAACGATGAGTATATAAGCATATCTATATTTATAGTTTTTTTGTTTATAAGGAGCCTTGTACACTGGGTATGACCTTTTATGTATTCTATGTGCATGTGCTTGTAGGCCTGTCTATATTCATGTATCTATGTGTATATATGCGCATGTTTGTGGCTAATATTTAGGAACGAATCATTAGTGTCTATTAATGACTTCTGAAGAGAGAACAACTATTGTTTTGATGTAAACTACATGTCAAAAGGCTCCTAAAAATATCACACACGTCAAAAGTCTCCAAAAGTGTATCTATGTGTATACAAATAACAAAATAAAAGAAAATACAAAAGAAAATAAAAATGACTAATAAAACCCTAAAAAGACCCATTTCCATCATTCTCCCCCTCTTAAGACCGAGCTCGTCCTCGAGCGTTCAAAAAAATTGGGGATTCATGAGGAAATTCCAAAAATTGTGGGGAGCCAAAAGTAATTCTTGAAACTTGAAGAGTGCACATCCCACAATTTTCGTCTTTATTTCTCCATCTTCTCTCTTCCTCTCCACTTTCTTCACTCAATCAAGCCCTAGAAAATTCCACCCGGGTCAAAAACTAATGTTTGGAGGTGGGTAAAAGGTTTTGGGGTTGGGTAGGGCAGCCTAGAGGTTTTTCGAGCAGGCCTGGGGGCAACCACCAGGGGTGGTCGGTGGCCAAGTGGGGAGGGGTTAGGGCTACTGTCTGTAAGGGTTTTTTGTCCAGTGGGGAGGTCTGCGGGTGGGGTGGGGTAGGCCTATAAACGGACCGGATTCGGCAAATCCAAATTCATATCCGTTTCTGTTAAATGGATTCGGATCTGATCCGATTGTCCTTCGGATTATCTGTTAGGGTTCCAAATCCATATCCGTTTATGTTAAACGGATTCGGATCCGATCCGATTATCCGACATATTTTTTGTTATTTATGTTTATAGTATTTTTCATTAAAAAATAAATAATGATATGTCAAAACATATACTTTTGACCACTTGATTTGCAACATTTTAATTTTCAACTCTTAGGAGCCGTGTATGACTTTTTCCTTTTATATGAGGGAGTTTTTTTTATATAATATTATAACTATTATAATATATATTTAAAATATTATTAATTACAATATATATCAATTATATATATACATATATATATATATATATATATATATATATATATATATAGGGAGAGGTTCAAAAGTGAACCAAATGAATAAACTTTTTAATGAACCTACCAAGACATAAAAAATTGATCCTTGATTTCTTGTTGTAATTGGTCCGCGCCAGCGGGGGGATTGAAAAATTATTCATTGCTGCTGGCGCGGGCCAATTAAAATAAGAAATTAAGGATCAATTTTTTAATGTCTTAGTAGGTTCATTAAAAAGTTCATTCTTTTGGTTCACTTTTGAACCTCTCCATATATATGTGTGTGTGTGTGGTGACAATAAATCTCAACACAAATTATAAGCAAATGCGATCACCAGAAAAAATAAAGAACGTAAAATAACTGCAATCACACACGACACAAAATATACGTGGTTCGGCAAAATGGTCTACGTCCACGGTGATGCTCTCTGATTTATATTTCTCTTTACTCTGGGGGAGTGTTTACAATTGCATACCCTTTGCCCCGGGCTGGGGGGTTTAATATATACATGTAATTCTCGGAGAGTGGGGGTGATGGGTACCTCCACGTTGGCCCATAATCCCTAGAATATCTCTTGAGAGATTTTAGGGGTTGAATGGGTCACTACTAAGTTAGTTATTTATGAGACCTTAGAGTTTGGGCCGGACTTTCCCTATCTTTAATAGGGTTTGGTCGAGCTACTTTTCTGGGCCAATACAAATAAACGAGGTACCCACAATTCCCCTAAAATTTTTGGATCACAATTTGGGCTCAATAATTTTAAATAATAGCCCTAATGGCATTTTTGTGAATTGCAAGATGCTGTTGGGAGTGAAATGTCGTTCCCAAGTAGATTTAGGTGGCAGATTCACTTCGTTCTCTGTGCATAATCATTGAAAAGGTTTAAGTTTGTTTGAAGAAGCCATTTTTTGATGTCGCTTCAAACTTCCTTGCATTCTCAAGCTTTCTCCAGAGTCTTACTACGCTTTCTCATTTCCAGGTTTCGTCCTTCGTCTTCGAGCTCTCCCTTATCTTCCCATCTTCCTTGCCTGTGGCCTTGCGTCATCTCAAACTGATTCTCACTTTGTAAGTTCTCCAAATTTCTTCTCCCTTCTTTTTTGTTGGAATTTCTTCGCTATCGCCACTAGTTTTTTTTCTTCTTTTCTGATGGCGAAGATAGGCAATAGATCAATAGCTGAGTTTAGGAAGTTCTACAATATTCCACACTGGGTGGACATTGAATGTGCCCCTGTTCCTCGTAATGTTTGAGACATTGAGGACGGACATTGGATTCATGTTCTTCTGTTATCCTAGGGGGGTTTAACTTTTCCCCCAAATCGCTTGTTTTTACATTTCTTCAGTTATTTCCATATAGTTCCTACACAGTGTTCTCCAAATGCTTGGAAGATTGTCAATGGTGTACATAGAATCAATCAGCTCTATGGCACCAATCTAGGTATTACTGAAATTTGTTGTTATTATTATTATTATTATTATTATTATTATTATTATTATTATTATTATTATTATTATTCTTTCTCTCGAATAAGCTCAGGTCTCCTTTATCTGAAAGCTAGCAGTCCTGACAGGGTATTGGTAGTCAATCTACCTGATTCCTACAAGGACTATTGGCAAGAGGGGTTTATTGCTAGGAATTGGCTGTACCGTCCCAAACTGAAGGGGCGAGGTCCAGGGGACCTGTGATTCCCTTTTATGGGGAGGAATATATAGGTAGGCATAGCTCTTGTTCTGCTCATTGACTTTTTGTTAGTATACTGCCTTTCTTATATATTCCTTTTTCCCTTTTTCAGTGAAGACAGAGAAGAGGAGAAGAAGAAGGTGGAAGAGAGAAAGAAAGAAGAGGAGAAGAAGAAGGTGGAAGAGAGAAAAAGGATTGAGAGGGAGAAGAAGGAGAGAGAAGAAAAGTGGAGAGAAGAAGTGCGGACAAAGGCGGGGCAGTCTTTGGTGCCCGTGTCCGCTCTGGCTGAGGGGGCTTTTGTTGCTCCTGCCCCTCATTTAGCTCCAGCGGTGCTTGAGAGAGTAGTTCTGCCAGCTGGTTGCCAGAGGTCGATAAATATGGGGACCGACCAGTTAGCCCTGAAGGCGAGTCAGGGGCTAGCCTTGGTAAGCCTGCCTTTACTTCTCTACTCTTGCAATGTTCTTTTCAATACCTTCTTTCCTGATGTTTTATTTTTCTCTGCAGTTCGTGTCTGATTTTACCGTCCTCTACAGCAACCGTGATAAGCTGGCGAGGAAAAACGCTGAGCTGGACAGGAAGAATGCTGAGCTGGAGGCTAGTTTAAAGGCTGCCAGTGCTGTTAAAAAATCTTCTGACCTCGCCTTTGCCGAAGCTAACAAAGCGAAAGAGGTGGTGACCAAGGAGCTTTAGGAGCTGAGGCACTCCTATGACTTGGTCTGCTCGAGCAAGCTGGCGGTGGTTGAGGAGAACAAGGTGCTTGCTGGGAAGGTGAAGAAGGTGGAATCTGAGGTTGCCACCCTCACGGAGAGCTCGTACAACGCTGGATCGGTCGCAGCGTACGAGGATGCTGAGGCTTAGATTGGCTATATTAGCCGTCTCAACTTCAAGAAGGGTTGGGACAAGGCCTTGCTTGCTGCCGAGGTGGATATTCATTCCCCCCCTCTTTGACGAGCACGATCCTGGTCCCAAGCCTGCTGTGGATGAGGTGCCTCCACCTGCTGCCAACGAAGGTGTCCCAGCTGTCCCGACCACTGTTGCTGATGCTCCCCTCGATCAGGGGATGGTGACTGCTCCATCTAAGGGAGGTGTGCCTGGAGCTGCTGTGGATAAGGGGAAGCAACAGCATCCTCCGAACAGACTGAGGTCGCTAACTAGTCTTTTTAGGGACTTTTGTATTTTTGCATTTATATTGTTCTTTCTTTCTCTTGCCGATGTACTTGAACTTTCTTTTAATGAAATGGAATTCTTTTCCCTTCTGCGTATTGATTTATTTGTTTTCCAATGCTTATATGGTTTGCAGCTCATTAATGTTGAGGAGCATATTCCTGCTACCTCTCAACTAGAAAAAATTCTTGGTCTCAATGCGAGCAATCGAGTTCGCAAAGCCTTTGTAAGGATCTGCAAGTCTCTTAGGTCGAGGAATCAAGACTATAAGGACCAATCTGAGCTCGTTGCCAAGCTGAAAGATAGGCTTCAGGAAATAGAGGAGGTCGACGCTTCTGTTCAAGAAGAAGTGGATGCTCCGAAGGCTAAGCTTCTAGATGCTTCCGAGGTTAATCAAGTTGGAGAGGTACTTCAACAAGAGAATGATGCTCCAAGGAGAGAAGTCTCGCGACTTAGGGAGAATGCGCCGAGCATTGCCCCTCGAGTTTTGCGTGGCTCCTCTTCATCGACTAGGTCGCGAGTTGGTACTGATGATAGTGGCTCAGCTAGGGAGATTGTCGAGCTTCGAGGTGATGTTCGCAGGGCATATGTGATTGCTGCCGGTCTTCAAAGAGATGTTACCTCGCTAAGGCATCTGTTCAAGAAAGGTCCTCGGCAGGTGTGGGCTGATGGGTATGACTGATGCTCCAACGAAGTTGAAGGAGGCTGAGGAGTTGGCTTTCATAAGAGGATGGTTGAATGCCCTCAGGGAGTTGCAAGTCCCTAGGAACTCTGTTCTCTGGTATCGGCATGAGATCTCTCCTTCAACTTTGATGCCCAACCCCTTCAAGAGGGATGATCGATGGGTTCCCATAGATGCGATCCTAAGGCAGCTCGTGGAACCAAGTTCAGGCGAGGTCGAGGAGGAATTAGCTCCTCACCCGGATGATGGTCGAAGAGCGCGAGTGACTGATTATCTTGCTCAGCGACCTAGTTCTCATTAGGATTTAAATTACTCAGCATATGTAACTTCTTGTATATGAATGATGTAATAAAATAATTATGTTTTGGGCCATTTGCCTACTAAACATGTGTTGTGTTATTCTTTACTTCATTGATCTTTTGTTCAGTTATCTTGGGCTCTTCCAGCCGACAAAGTTAGTTGCCGAGCGAGTATCCCCCCAGTCCAGTATGCTTTTAATGTACCATTCTGCCTTACTTTACCTTTTAGACCGTGTTGTCACACTGCCTTAGCCTAAGTAAAGCAAGGGCGAGGATACACCTGGTATTGGATATTCTATCGGAGCAGGATTTCTGAGTTGAACAATGTTGGCGACCAACCTGTGATTGGCCATGTTGCCAAAGGATCCCCTGTAGGGCTTTATATATGGCCAATGGTAAGCTAAGAGGTCATTCGTGTTTACTGACAAATGCTCGAGGAGGGTCATTACACATTGTCCCTGCTTTAATACTTATATCGTGATCCTAGTTTTGTATGTTAAGAGAAGAGCCTGTGACTTGGAAATGGTCCAAGAATTATAATGTAGTTGGGAAAAATCAACACTCCATAAAATGCCCCTGCTAAACAAATTTCATTAATCATAAATGAATTGAAAATTCAACACTGAGTTTAAAAAAATCAAAGAAAAACTAGAAGTAAAATTTCTTCAGATTGACAGCATTCCAAGCTCTAGGTATGTCCCTGCCCTCCAGCGTTTCCAAGTGATAGGCTCCTTGTAGGTCATCTTTTACCACCTTGAATGGCCCCTCCCAGTTTGGTCCTAGCTTGCCATTCGATGGTTTTACAGTGCTACCAAGAACTTTCCTTAGGACGTAGTCCCCAACCTGAAATGCTCTTGAATTGACCTTTTTGTTGTAGTGCTTTGCTAGCTGTTGTTGGTAGGCTGCTAGTTTGACTAGAGCCAACTCCCTTTGTTCCTCAGCTAGGTCAAGTTTAGCGAGCAATGCTGCGTCGTTCTGGCCTTGGTCGACCAAAGTGGACCTCATGGTAGGAAGACCAGCTTCCAAGGGGATAATTGCCTCCATCCCATACGTTAGTGCGAACGGTGTTTCTCCAGTTGCTTGCCGTGGGGTGGTGCGGTAAGCCCATAGGATGTGGGGTAGTTCGTTTACCCATGCCCCCTTGGCTCGCTCTAAGCGCTTTTTTAATTCATCGATCATTGTTTTGTTCGAAGCTTTAGCTTGGCCGTTGCTCTGAGGATATGCTACAGAGCCGAAGTAGTGCACGATCCTGTGGCTGCTGCAAAAATCCTGGAAGAGGCCACTTTCAAACTGGGTTTCGTTGTCAGTGATGATGGTCTTGGGGATCCCAAAACGAGTGACAATGTTCCTCATATGAATCTTATCATGTCCGCGTCTCTGATGTTTGCTAGTGGCACTGTTTCTATCCATTTGGTGAAAACAATATGCTTGTTGTAGTCGACATCTCTAATGTTTTTACTCCCACTAGGTCCTCATCTGTGAAAACAATATGCTTGTTGTAGTCGACATCTTCTGCTCCTCGACGCTTCCCAGCTTGTGTTTTTGCTTGATCGATCTGAAAAGCTTGCATTACTGCTGTAAGCTTTTTCACTTCCATCCGAGCTGTATTTCCCTAAATCTGCTTTAGGTCGGACGCCCCATGAATTACAACTAACTCATGGCCGATGTTCTCCTCGAGCACGTTATCGGGCTTTGATCTCCATTGGCAGCTACCTTCTCTGCCTTTTTCTCTACGAATTTGTCAAGTGCCCAACCTGGGCTAGCTCCTCAAGGTGAGACTTGTGAGCCTTGCAATGCTCGGTTTTGTGCCCGCCCTCCTTGTGGAATGCACATCTCAGTGCGTTATTCCGCTTAAAGGGGTCTCCACCCAACTTCTTGGGCTACTTGATGAACGGTTCTTCCTTGATTTTTGCCAGAACCTTGTATATCGGTTCTTTGAAAACTGTATTTACTCCTTGAAATGCTTTCGAGGCATCACTCTTGTTCCCATTCTTAGAGCCGCTCTTGCCCCCATTCTTACTTCCTTTCTTTTGATTCTCAGTTTTGTCGTTGCTCTTGCCGGCGAACTTGGCGTGACCATTTTCCCCTGCACTGAGATGGGTCACATCATCAACTTTTGCGTATTTTTCAATACGAACCATTAAGTCATCAATGGTCGTGGCCTCCTTCTTAGTGAGGGACTGGTGCAAGAGGCAGGAGCTAGGTAAATTAATCTTAAAGGACGCCATGGCGACCTACTCCGAGCAGTCCTCGACCTCGTTGAATAGCTCCCAATATCTCTTCGCGTAGTCTCTGAGGCTCTCCTGGGGCATTTTCGTCATTGTCACTAAAGCATCCATCCTCTTCGGATGGGAGCTGCTGGTAATTAAGCGAGTTGTGAAGAGCTTTGCCAGGGACTCGAAGTTTTTAATGGATCTGTGAGAGAGTTTCTCGAACCACTTTTGGTCCATGTCGTGCAAGCTCGACGGAAAAATCCGGCACATCAATGCGTCCTTGTGGTTCTAGAGGGTCATGGCCTGCCTGTACTGCCTGACATGGTCGATAGGATCAGTCTTTCCATCATAGATTTTGAATCTGGGCATTGCGAACTTCTTGGGGGCTTCTTCCTCCTCTATTTCCCTTGAAAAATGGGATTTCATCTGATCCTGAGAGCTCGCATAGCTAGCTCTCTGGTCAACCTGGAACCCCGATGTGCTTGGTGTTGGTCCATTTCTCTTCGGACCAAATTTTGTATGGCGTCGTTTCCTCGGCCTGGGCTCCTGTAACGACGAGCTGATTGTTTCTGCTCGGACCAGTCGTTATCTGACTTGTGCCCCTCAATTCTTTGAGACCCACGTCTTGGGCTCCTTCCTCGGCTGCGAGATCTGCTCGCGTGAGGGCTAAGAGTGCGATAACGATGTTGCCTTGTACTGCGATGGAGTTCTCTCTCCATCTTCTCTTATCTTCTTTTAAGGCGAGCGTTCACTGCTTTCTGCTTGCGAGTGGCTTCCTCCTGCTTTTGGAGCCTGGCCTCGCAGGCGTCGATCAACCAGGTCTTTCATCTGACGCTTGCCATTCTGGGCGAGGCCTAGGATTTGAGCGTTCAACTTCAGATCTAACCCTACGAGGGGCAAGTTGCTCTTGAATATCCCCTGCTTGAGGGACGTTGATGCTGTGACCAGACATTCTAAGTTCTTGTTGGTGAAGGCTTTCTTTAAAGAAACCAATCGTTTTCCACGGACGGCGCCAATTGTGGTGACAATAAATCTCAACACAAATTATAAGCAAATGCGATCACCGGAAAAAATAAAGAACGTAAAATAACTGCAATCACACACGACACAAAATATACGTGGTTCGGCAAAATGGCCTACGTCCATGGTGGTGCTCTGTGATTTATATTTCTCTTTTCTCCGGGGGAGTGTTTACAATTGCATACCCTTTACCCTGGGTTGGGGGGTTAATATATACATGTAATTCTCGGAGAGTGGGGGTGTTGGGCACGTCCACGTTGGCCCATAATCACTAGAATATCTCGATATCTCGAGAGATTTTAGGGGTTGAATGGGTCACTACTAAGTTATTTATGAGACCTTAGAGTTTGGGTCGGACTTTCCCAATCTTTAATAGGGTTTGGTCGGGCCACTTTTCTGGGCCAAGACAAATAAACGAAGTACCCACAATATATATTGAAAATATTAATCGGATCAGATTATTAACGGATCGGAGTATATAAATCCAAATTCGCTCAATTTAATAAACGGGTAATCGGGTAATCGAATTTTAGGCATGATCCATATCTGTTTTAATGGATCGGGTTCGGATAAAATTTGATCAATTGACAGGCCTAGGGTGGGGGATTAGGGTTGGTGGTGGAGGAATTTTGTAGGGTTGGAGGCTAGGTTTTGTAAATTGTGGATTGGATTATAAAATGGTAGGTGAAACTCTAGCAATGGGTTGTCTTGGATCTTGAATAAAGGGTTTATGGAATGGACTTGGGTTTTGGGGGAAATTAGGGTTCAAGATTTGGGTTCTAGGGGTGGTGGGTTTTGTGTAGAGGGTGGGGTAGGGCAGGGGTTGTGGGTAGGGATTTCTAAGGTTAGGGTTAGGGTTAGGGTTTTGAAAATGGGTATAGATTTGTTATTGTGATTTTACCCACTCTCCCATTCGTTTTTGAATCTCCTCGTATAGTTGTTCGGATCTTCTTGGAGCCATTGATTGTAGCGTACGATTTTGATAACAAAAATACACCGATACACAAACACCAATGTGGAGCGACACCCGCTCTGATACCAATTTGACGTAAACTACTCGTCAAAAGGCTCTTAAAAATATCTCACACACACTTTTAGAGAGAAATACTCTCGTCTATTTCAAGATTCAAGTCTACATCAAATGAAGCTTACATGGGAGTATTTAAAGGGGAGGAGTAGATTAGATTCCAAGCTAAGGCACTAATTACAAAAAGCACTAATTACAAAAATGTCAGTATTACTCCTTACCTCTAAATACTAAACAAAAATAAAGGAAAATACAAATAACAAAATAAAAGAAAATACAAAAGAAAATAAAAATGACTAATAAAACCCTAAAAAGACATCATGTTTATTTTCATTTAAAAGCAACAGAACATATGAAAATGCTGAAAATATTTTGCGTCGATACAATTGGGAATAATAGAAGAAAATGTCACTATTCTATCTCATTGTGAGGTTTTATGTGTCCCGTCAAATCTCAAACATTCTTCCATTGATGCTTAAGGCTAATGATATTGCTGAAGTAGTTTTTGCTTTTGTTGTTGTGTGGGATTGTATCATATGCTTAGCTCTAGCCAAGCATATGATACAAATAGTTCCACGCAATGAATAGTTCCACGCAATGACATTTGAGGTCATAAGTGAAATGTTAAATCGTTACTTTCATTTTCCTTCATCAAATGGCACGTTCCAGCCTTTGGTCAAGGAGATGCCCGAACGAGATAGAGTAGAAGCCTTCAAGGAGTTCTATTTCTTTATCCTAGTGATTCTCTGGGATATCTGATCTATCTCTTGGCTCTCTCTTACGGAAGAGCCTTCCAACTCATCTTATGATATAGATCCCCAAATTTTACTCGACCATTCATTATCACCTATCCCTTTTTTTAGGGAGATATATGCCCTCTATAGAGTTCGGGGGTCAAGGCCTTTTCCAATAATCGATAGGTGACGGTTCTACCAGCTGTACAATACAATGTTTTGGAAAAGCCAATTCAGCTCTTAATTATTAGGGCTAGCTAATGTTAAATTCTTTATATTGTTTGTTTTTATAAAGATTCCTTGGGAGGTTGCTTTTATGTACTTAGATGTACTGGGTAATCGTGTATCTTAGATCCTTGTCTATAATTATATTGTTACGGCAACATGTCATCTGTTGAAGCTCAAGCTACTACTTTTTATCAATAGCATTCTGTCAAATATAATTTCCGGAACAAGTTTTTTTTCATAAAGTTATGGATTTAAAGAATAAATTCTGTTTCTTTACTATCTATATGAACAAGGTAGATTTAAATACCTGTTTGCAGACTTGCTATTCAGAGGCTTGAGATAACAAAAAATGACTTGCGGCACAGGATTGCAAAGGAGGTAACATTGATTTTCTAGTAACTGTTCTTCATGCTGAATTATGCAAAAGTAACATTTTTACTAATAGAATTTGGGTCTCATCTATGCTAGGCTAGAGGAAATGCAATATTGCAGGCTAGCTTGGAGAGAAGAAAGCAAGCTTTGCATGAGCGTCGCTTGGCACTTGAACAAGATGTAAACTTCATCTATATTTTTATACAGCCATTTTTACTTAATTACTTTTCAGTTAACTTGTTTCATGTTTATGCTATTTATTATTCAGCTCATGATTTTATATTGCCGTTTTTGTTACTTCACAACAAATATAGTCATATTGATAAGACTAGAAAGTAACTGATATTGTGTCAAGCATGACATGCTTCTTTTAGTAATTTCCCAGAGTTTCAAAGCCGTGTTTACGTGGTTGAACAACCGCCACCTGAAAATTAATATATGGAAATTTATTACTTTCTCCAACTGATATTCTTACTATAGTCATAACCCCATCATACAATTATTGATCACATCAATATATCTACGAGTACCTCTTTTTTTATGTAGAACCCACCATATTATATCCCTTGGTATCCTATTATACCCCTTCTCCAAATCTATAAAAACCATACGAGGGTTCTTCTTTTTTCTCCCTATACCTCTTCATTAATCTTCCAATAAATAAATTGTTTCCATTGTTGACCTCCCAGGCATAAACCCAAATTGAAATTTTAGATATTGCTGTTTTCAATCTCAATCTATATTCAATCACTCTCTTCCGCAGTTTCATTGTATGACTCATTAATTTAATACCACGATAATTTGAACAACTTTGTATGTCCTTTTTAATTTTATAAATAGATACTAAAACACTCTTTTTTCATACTATAAACAAATATGATATAATATCAGTGTTTAAAAAGGCGCAAGAGGCGTACGCCTCGAGGCGCGCCTCGAGGCGAGGCGCTGAAAAAACGCCTCGAGGCTTAAGCCTCAGGGCTGAATTTGAGGCTTACGCCTCAATGCGCCTCGAGGCTTACGCCTCGATGCGCCTCACGCCTCGCCTCACGCCTTTTTCCTGAGGCGCGGGAAAAAAAAAAAAAAAAAAAAAAAAAAAAAAAATCTTTCATTACAAAGTCTGTTTTTTTATAGGTTAAAATTCTTCATTTTTCTAAAATTGCACCTAACTTAAAAAAATGTTGTTTTAATCTACTAACTCTTATTCTTTTTTTATTTTAGTTTAGTTTTAAAGTTGCACTTAATTTTGTTTTTCTTTACTAATTTGTTTGAAATAAGTGTATAAATTTGTTTGAGACTATATTTTGTTACAAATATATAGTTTGTTTGAAATAAATGTACAAAATTAACTTCAATATGACTTTTTTTTAAAAGGTTTCTATTTTTTGGTTTTCAACTTATATTAATATGTTTTAACTTAGGTTAATATGTTTTATTATTTTTTTAATAAAGTTGCTATTTTTTTAATCTTAGCTTGAAAATCAATGTTTTTTTAATAAATTTGATTGTTAAGTTCCATTGATTAATTTATTGTCATATTATAAAAGAACCAATATGTGAATGAAGCTAAAAAAATGATTTTGCCAATACGATTTTGCATCGATTAATTTATTGTCATATTTAAAATAACCAATATGTTCAAATTGATTTTCTTTTTCTAAAAAGTTATATTGGGGGGAACAAAAAAATGTCAAACTATGTGAGAAAGCCCTCAAGGATGTTTTTTTTGTAGTTTTATTTTATATTTCTTTGTTATTTTATTTTTATGGTTTTATTAGTATTTTTTTAATATTATTTTGCTCTTTTTTTTTTTCTTTTCGGTGAGGCTTACGCCTCAAGCGCCTCGAGGCTTACGCCTCGCCTCGCCGCGACTAAAACGCCTCGCCTCGCCTTTCGCCTTTTTAAACATTGTATAATATAAGTTAGTAAACAATATATTTCAAATATAATATAAATGAATTCAAATATAATATACTTTAATATAAGTAAGTAAACAATATATTTCAAATATAAGAAAAGAAAGAAAAAATATAAGCAAAAAAAAAATTATAAGCAGAAACATCATGAAGTAGAATCAATACTAGACCAATTTGGTTGGGAGGTTTTGTTTTGTTTGTTTAAAGGCTTTTTTTGATAAGAAAAAAAAGACTAAAATTAAAAAAAAACAAAGGCGCTCGTTTTCACGCCTTACCGCGCCTAGGCGCGTGTGGGTCGTTGACCTTTCCTTTTGCCACGCCTATGCCTTATGCGGGGCGTTTCTAAAAAGCCTCATCTTGGCGCCACCTAGACGCGCCTTTTAGAATACTGCTATTTATAAGCTAACAAACCCTAATATAATTCAAAGGATAAATCTAATAGATAAATACTCTCAAAATTCTAATAACTAGTGGATAGATACCAATTACTAATTTTCTTGAATTGGGATAATTAGTACTCACTTTTAAATCTAATTACCAAAATAAGATAAATTCAATTACAAATAGAATTCCGTGCTCAGTTTCAGCTTCTCAGCTTCCGGCTTATCTTTAGATTGTTCAGGTGCACTATAATCATGTGGCATGGGAGTAAAATGCACAAAAATTGGGTCAACAACTTCAGGAAAGAAAGGATTCAGCAGTATACATTTCCCTTCATGCATGAAAGTATGGGTGTTCACTGCTTCATCATAATCCGCATCTGGATCCTCCGCCCACAGTTGACAAATCTGGGAGTAAGTATCCCTTTGAATACGAGGCATCTTTCTAAAACTGTAAAAGAATTATGGTACTTGAAATGGGCACAGATGCGACTCTGATGTAAGTTGCTTTCTCTCAAATGCCAGTTTACGTTCGCAATCGGTGATAATTTTCCACACTTCGGTCAACAGTGAATGTGTGTCAGGTACTAGGACGTCTTGATTCGTTGGGGTAGAAAAACATACATTTTCTAAAGACAGATTTCGGGAATTTTAGTTTCTAGATTTTGTAAGACTAGGTTGGTCCTTTCTTTTTGGTTCCTTTCCCAAAAGCAGTTTGGGACGGGTTTTACTTTGGGTCTCGTAAAAGCAGGAGCTGGTTCGAGTGGTTAGATATGTTGGAAGTTTGAGCTTAAAGGATATCTTAGTAAAAACTGGGTTGGTTAATACCTGGGTTAAATAATGCTGGGATTGGCTGTAAAGAAAAAATGGGCTGGCCATAGAAACCAGTGGTCTGGAGACCAATTTGGATTCGTTGTGTATTAGTAGGCATTGTGCTGACGCTTGAAAACATTACCTTGGTATAAATCAAGGGGTCCGTCCAACGGAGGTGGGGCTGGGCCACTCTTTAAATTCTGCTTCCACTTATTAAACCTACTGTCTCTTTTATTGTCGATCACTTTATTTAAGTAGGATTCCTTGAGCTCGATTCAGTAGAGGCAGCACAAGCTGTTAACAGCGTCCACGGAACGACGACTACCAAGCTGGAGATGAGTGGCGCAAAGGTGGTGTGATCTTTGTCTGGATGGTTATTTCTGAGATGCAAAAGTAGGGCGTGATGCGGGAGGAAGTTTCTGCTCTGCCTTTTTTTTTTTTACTACGATCTGATATCTGACTATGTGGGGGTTTAGGGGAAGTTCTGGTGGAAGTTTGGCTATGGTTACAGAATCGGCTAGATGGTTGAGGATATGGGTTTCGGTGATGAATATGAGTGTGATCTGTTTCTGGCAACAGATTTGGGGTGGGTATGATGATGAAATATGGTGAAGGTAATGACTGGACAGAAGAAGAGGAGACTGGAAGGAATTGATGGATTAAAAACCTTGTAAGAGTCCGAAATCCAAGTTTTGGCTTAATATCAAATGATGCCGAATGTAATGAAAGATAGAAGAAGATAGAGAAGAGGAGAAGAGAAATGCCCGAAGGCAATGGTACACATGCCCGATCACTAGTGGTTAATTATTTTATAGCTCAAATCTGAATAAATAGTGAATCGATAGTTAAATACCAATTACTAACTGTCATAAATTGGCATAATTAATATCTTACTCTAAATCGAAATACCAAAATAAGATAATATAAGTAATAAAATAAGTTTATATTTCAACACGGAACGAAAAGGACAATATATAGGATGGGTAGAAAGAGCGGGGATACTTGGTTGACTTAATCCATGGAACCTACAGGATATAAAAAAATATATCATACAATTACAAATAAAATTCCCTTCAACGGTTTCGCATCACTGTGTAGCAGGTGGAGAGAGAGATCATTGATGAAAACAAACTGATGTCTAGAATTCTAATGGATTAACAAAATTCATTGAATGTTTTTGTTGTGGGTGTCTATGCCTTGATTTGCATTGCAATTTGCTCAAGAGAGTAAGAAAGTTTCTTGAATAGAAAATACTAAAAAGGTAGTTCTTGCATTATTTTCCCTTGCAACTTGCAAATGGTCCTTCTCCCTTCAATTATTACCCCGTATGAGGTGGCCTCCTAATCCCAGTGGCTTGATTCATTGATAATGTCAAAATACAATCGAGTCCTCGTCTATGAAACATCCGAGGCCCTTGAGTCAGAGTCGGACACGAGCCGGACACGGACACGCCTCCAACACACTGAAAAGGGGGTCCAATGTTTATAATTTATTTTTTTGAAATCTGACACGCGGGGACATGCTGGACCAAATTTAAAAAGAAAAAAGTGGGGGTGGGGGTGGGGAAGGTGGTGTAATACTTGCATCTTTTAATATAAAAACAATAGAACATATATAAAACCCTCGTCTCTAATAGTGTAAAACAGTAAAAATTTCAAACAGCAATAGAGAGAAATATCCTCTCGGCATCTCCTACCTCTGGCATTGCACTCTCCAGGGGGGCCCACTCTTTACAAGTTACAAACACCAACAGTTTTGTACTTTGTAAGGCGATTCTTTAAATCTGTGTTTGTTGTAAATTCTATTTTAGAGTCTTAGTGGTTCAATTTTTTTGAGGTTATAATTGTTTCACATTTTAGTTTTTTGCCCCTGAATGTATTAGGGTTTTAAGATGTCTTTCTTTAATTCTTTGTACACACGTTTATGTTTTGTTGGAGTTTCAAGTTCTCTATTTATATATAATTATATGTAATGTTAAATGTTAGTATTTTTTTTGTTAGGTTTTCAAGTTCTCCATTTTGTAGATAATGTTACTGTTTAGTTTTCTATATGTTAATGAAAAGATGAGGTCATGAAATATGCAATTTTTTATGTCATCCCTGTTGTAATTTGTGGATTTTGGCTCACTTGTTACTGAAATTATGTTAATTTCCATTAATATATAAAATATATATTATATCCAACGTGTCAGCATGTTGTGTCGTATCCATCTCCGTCTCCGTGCTTCTTAGGTCCTCGTCTTGGTTAGCGCTTCTCCCTCTGTGAATTTCCTACTTTGAAGGTCATAAGTCTCTCTCTCTCTCTCTCTCTCTCTCTCCCCATTTATGCTCTGATGTGTATACTAACAACATGATTTTGGTAGGTTTGTGTCAGGTTAATTGTTCAGGTGCTAATATTATATCTGTTTCTTTTTCCCTTTTTGAGAGTTGCACCATGTCAGGATTTTTCAGGCTTTTGACTTTTTTATTCATGACAAGGAAAATGTGTGATATCAATCAGATTTGAATATAGCATGCCTTTACTGACTTCTGTAGACCATAATTATGTAGGTATCAAGACTACAAGAGCAGTTGCAAGCTGAGAGAGATCTAAGAGCAGCATTGGAGGTTGGGCTGAGCATGTCTTCTGGACAGTTTTCTGGAACCCGTAATATGGACTCAAAGGTTTGTGTTATAGTGAATAACGGCAGGCTATGTTTGGGAGCATGGGATTCAATTCCAATTCCAAACACACAAATTCCATGCTCTCAAAGACATTGTTAGGGTGTGTTTGATTGGCTCCATATACCATTGAAAGAGTTGAAGAATCCATGTTTTCCAACTTTTGGTCTGTTTGAACGCACAAATTTGCATTGGAATTTTTTTCCACACATCCTGAATGTACAACTTGTTAAAGCATGAAAATTTGCATTTTGAACTTTATTCTTACCTCCTCCCTAAGAATTTTTTTGAAAGAACAATTTTCATTGGTTTAGCCTAAATAAGTTCATTATTTTCCATCTTTTTCACAGTTACAATTAAGCACATAAATGCAAATTTTACCTTGACAAAATTTTCCCTGCAAAAGTTACTGAATTTTAATGCTTGGAAGCCCTTAAGTTTTTTTATTTGTTTGTTGAATGATTTTGGAACACTACCCATTCTGATGTCTTCTACTTAAAATGTGAAGACAAGGGCTGAGCTTGAGGAGATTGCTCTTGCTGAAGCAGATGTGGCCAGATTAAAACAGAAAGTTGCCGAACTTCACCATCAGCTTAATCAGCAGCGTCAGCATCACTATGGCTCCCTTTCTGATGCATCTGATCGTTATCAGCATGGTCATAATCACAATCCACAGCCGTGAGTCACCGAAATCCGTTATACCCTCTGTCTTTAGATATTAGTGTTCTGATACTGTGTAAATATACTTACTGTCTGCAGGAAGTATTTTCAGCAAGATTTTGATACAACTCTTGCTTTTGTTAACCATGAAAGGAAGCAACGAACTGAGGTAACTGTCTTTAGAATTTGTTATTTTCAGATTGTCCCTTTTCATCTTTTGTAAGCTATGAACCTCCTCCATAATGTTGTTAGATCTCATGGTTGGGATGATCTAGATGCCTGAGCTATCCACTTGATTATTAATAAAATACAGTTGGCATCTTTTCAACTCATCCTTTTAGCAAAAAAGATGAAAGCAAGTGCATGTCTTCGATTTCTACTGCTACTTGTTTATCTTTGTTTGTGTCATTGTCTTATATCTAAAATTCTCAATTCCTTTTCTGCTTTATCTTTCTTGTTTTGTTTTCCACATCAGCAAGGGAATGCCCTAAATCTAAAACTTGTCCTCAACTTGCCAAACTCCCCTCGCAGCCCACACCTAGAACAACCTAACATCAACTCCTAGTTTATCCTAAACCCTACCCCTCCAAAGACCTAGCTGACATAGCAAATAGCATTATTATTATTGAAGTTGTGATGCCTGAAATAGAGGGATGAGGTGGTTGTCTGATAAGTTTGATTCGAAAGAGAGAGTGTAGGTTAGTAAAGAGGAGGAAGAAGATAGAGGTAATGCAAATATGATGCACGGTGCTTGTAAAAATGGAGGATGGTGGTTATAGCTTGCTAGTGTCGAGTGAGAAAGAGGAAGTAGGTGGGGATTCCAGTGGACAGAGTGATAGTAAATGACAACGTTCTCGTGGTGTTGTATGTGGATGGATGAGTCGATGTAAAACACAGACAGTTGAAGACTTGAACAACAATGAATCTCTCAATTCTTATTAATAGTCAAAATTCCTCACAAATGAGGGATTATAAGGATGCCCAAGGAACTTGGACACCAAGCTACCCTAATTGGATTAAATACAAGAAACACCTCTAAACTAATTGTTGAATATTCCAAAGAATTTTATCTATTCTAGTTGTATTAAAATACCAAAATAAATAAATAAGAATACAACATAATCTTTGATTTGGAACCCAATTGTATGTGGTATTCCTTCATTTCCATTTTTATTATTTAGTAATAGACAGAAAAATTAGGGTAATTTGGCCTTTGGTCCCCGTTTGTATACATCGCATCACTTGGGCTGCCAAAGTGTAACTTCAATATATGAGGCAGATGCAGTAGCCTTTTTTTGTGACCAAAGGCAGTTGCAGCAGTTATGAAGGCAGTTTCGTGGAAAAATGCTGGCAGCCTTGTTTTGAGACACACGTCACCCTCAAATAAGCCAACTCATCCGATAAATGCAACCCGTGCTGCAAAACGAGGGTGACCCGGGAAATTTTTCCTGATCACGCCCCAAAATCATGCACTACCAAGCCCAATAATACCTTTTGTACCCATAGTGATATACGCCATAACAAAGGTTGCTGAAAGCAAAATGATCCAAAGAATTATTATTGTTGCTGTCCATCTCATACTCAATGCTCTTTCCATATTTGTCTTTTCGTATATCATCATCTTATTTACGTGTTCTTTTCCCTCACTGAAATTTAACCCTTGCGGCAGGAGAGTTTACTGGGCTCCGATTTGAGGAATATTAAGGGACAAGTACTATCATCTGGAAGCAGTAGCAGGCAGCCTGGTCGGAAGCAATTAATAGATGCAAGCAGCTTTAGTGATTCTAAAAATACTGAAGCATCCACGAGTTTATCTATGGATGAGTTCTGTGCTATTGATTCTGCCTCTATTCCTTCCACATCAAGGCAAGGAGAGGTTAGACTTCTCACCTTAACTAAAACCTTACTGGATTTAATTCTAGTAAATTTTGTTCATTTATCATCATCATCATCATCATCATCATTATTATTATTATTATTATTATTATTATTATTATTATTATTATTATTATTATTATTATTATTGTTATTGTTAAAAAGCACAACTAACTTTTACGTATTCTATCAAGTTAATCACTTTTTTTTTAATTGTCAACTCTATATTTTGGTCCAAAGGTGTCCCTTAAAAGTCCGATACCAAGTGTCACTAGAAGCCCTACTAGAACAAAAATAAAAGGTCTAGAAAGTTTAGTTGATTTTGTGGCAGAAGTAAAGTTTAGTGACTGAATTGAATAAATATGTAATGTTCATTGTACTTGTTGGTCATTTAGTAATGTTATTATTATCATTATTATAATTGGGGGTTGGGGCGGGACCTTATTTTTGGTGAAAAAGAAGTTATATGTTCTTAATGACCTAACACCAACTAGTTGAGACAATATTTTGTTGAGTTGTGTCATCTTTTTCGTTTATCTCTCGCAATGCTTGGGAGCTGCTTGATAACCCTATTTAGTTAAGTAAATAAAAATAGTTTTCGAATTAGTGCAGTTGATCAAGATAATAGCTCTCAAATACTCTGTTTGATGGAAAAGTGGAAGGGAGAGTGGGAATAATAGGAAGGGAGAGTGGGGAAAATAACTTTTCCTTTGTTTACACATATTTTCGACTTGGTCGCTAAACTTGGATTTTTCTCCAGAAAAGCCACTAAGGGTTTGTTCAGTTATAGAAAAACGAAAGTGTTTTCTAGAAAACGTTTTCTATGGAGATAGAAAAATAGAGAATGTGTTCAAATAAGGTATTTTTTCAAATTGAAAAGTAATTTTCTATTTTTCTTCTTTTCTACTTTTCCACAAAACTAAAAACGTTTTTTTTTTGTTTTATATTTTTCTATTTTAAAAGCCGTTTCTTTCATCCCATTTTAAAAGCCGGGACCATCCCCCATTTCTCCCAGTCAATATACATAATCGATCATATGGAGACATAGTTCTCTCATCACAGTTCTCTCATTTAAGGTTTGATTGGAATTTCAAAAGACTCATCTCTCATCGTATTTTGCACAAAGGTACCTAGGTTTTGTAACTATTGGTTGATTGGTTGATTTTATAAATCTATTTGTTGTTTTGATTAGTTGATTTTATGAATTTGTAGCAATTTTGAACAAGTTCAAAGTAGCAATTATGTCTCATTGACCTATTATACATGCGATATAGTATGTAAATTTATAATTTTTTTGTAATCGGCATTTTCAGTAGCATATATGCATTCTTATAGACTTAATTATAGTTTTGATGGGTTTATATTATGCATTTCTAGCAATTTTGAACAATTTAAAGTAGATATTATGGTACAAGAGGGTGTTCAAGTAAATATATCCCAACGACAAATGAGTACTGTTAGAGAGGCCATAGCCGACCAACTTTGGGATGATTTTAATCATAGGGGGCATAGATATTAACATTTTATTATATGTACTAGCACTTTGTTATTCGCATCGAGAAATATTTGTTTCTGTTATCTAGTAACATACGTTTGCATAATATTTTAATGGTGTTTGCATGATTATTTTTATTACAATGATTATATGATTTCATATGATTATGGAATGCACTTGATGATGGGGGGTTTGAACAGAATTTCCAGATTTTGAATATTAACATGTATAAAATGATTTCATATTTTTAACGAATGAACGCGTTTTCTAGTTTTCCAAAATTTTCCACAGAAAATGGAAAGTGGAAATTGAAATGAAAACTGGAAACAGAACCTGAAAACGTTTTCCATAACTAAACAGCCCCTAAACATTTTTAAACGTTTCATGCTGGTCCTAGTAGGCCTTCTAGTGGAACTTATTTTTGGACTTTTGGTGATACCTTTGGACCAAAATGAAAAGTTTAAAACGCTAATAAACAGCATGCCCACGAATTATGTTGCGTGTCAATCAAGCCCCTAAACAATTTTTCGTGTCGAACCCTTGACGGATATGTACTCTGTTAGCCCTTCAGTGCATATTCGGTCTTTGATAGAAGCGAGCATGTGTCATGCACGCTTAATAAATTGTGCAAAAAACTAATTCACTAATTAATTTAATTATTGGAATTACAAAGAAAAACCCCATCTCTTTCTCATACACACGCGCGCGCACACAGTAATTTACTATTTGGCTTTTATCGAACAGGCCTTAATTTTATTTTATATGATTGAAAAGTGACGCTTTCACAAAAAAAATTGTGTTAAAAAAAGCACTCTTATTTTTTCACTTGTTAATTATTCCCATTTATTATTCAAAAATATGCCATCAAATAGTTGCATTTTCATTATACTCGGATATAAATTTTGTTATAGCGGTTGCAGGTGATGGATTATCCAAGACACCCAACAGCAGCATCTTCCACCCTGGTTGAATTAACATCTCGTCTCGATTTCTTCAAAGAACGACGCTCTCAGCTTATGGAACAACTCCACAACCTCGATTTAAACTATGGGGCTCCACCTTCCCAAGATTTTATGTATAAACCATCGTCGCCTAATTGGAACTGAAAATCAAGATGATGTTCACCATGGAACGACCCACTCGCGATTTGTATATCCTTTGTAACTATAGCACATAGTTGTATCCTGCTTGAATATTCACCTTTCTCTGCTTTAACATAACGTTTTTTATTTTTTATTTTTTATTTTTTATTTTTGTATTTATTTGTACTGAGAGTTTGATTGGCTTGTAGGTGAGATTTTTTGTCCCGCTTTTACTTTGATTTATTGTGTCACGACTGTAAGCCAAGTATTTTTCTAGTGTTGTGTAAAAATAGTAGGTGAGGGTTTTCTGTAGAACAAACTACTGGAAGGAATATATACTTCATTATTATGGAGACATGTACTCATTTGAGTAAATCTTAATTTTAAGGTGGATTATAAAGTAGGGAATGCGTTTTGTTGAAATTGTTTACCATTTAGGGTCAGTTGAGGTCCAAACCCCCCCCCCCCCCCCCCCCTCTCCCAACCCACACACACTCACACACGTAAAATTAATTCTTTGATATTGAATTTGCCTATCATCATTTGCACTTTTTGGTATTTGACCCCCAAAATGAGAAAGTGGCGGAAGTGTCGCAAAAAATACTTGGTAAAATTTTTTGTGACACTTTTTGTGTTGCTGAAAGTCATTTGGAGGGCTAAAACCCAAGAAACAAAAAGTACGGGTGCTAAACTCAATTACAAAGAATTAATGGTATACAAACCCCAAATAACCCTACTTTTAATGAAAATTTTGGAAGAGTTGAGCTCTGCAAATTCTGGCATTATGTTTTGTATATGTATTTTTGGGGTTTGGCCTCTAATATGTTGCTACATTCGGTTTGGCCCTCAAATTTTTCTTGGACTTTGACACTCAAAATTGGAATAAAAATAGAATAATTAGCTGCGTTGTGCTTTATCAGTATTTAAGTTGCTTTTTGGCATTGATGTCGAAGAAGAGAAAATTATGGGGGATCAAAGTCAATGTAGTAAAAAAAATGGGGACCAAATGTCAAATAACTCTTAATCTATTCAATTTAGTTCTTCGTATGGAACATTGGAATGGTGATGGTTTGAAGAAATCAAGTGGTGGGGTTCTTGATGGCAATGGTTTCATGTAAAACTATTAATTTAAATTAAAAATTCTTTTTGATATTGCGTTGAAAGCAAATGTTATGTTATAAATATTGTATTTTGGTATGATGTTCCTATTGTGAATTCATTCTCGTGAGAAAGTTACCTTGGACTATTGATCTTTTCTAAGAATACATTATGATTTATCTATGTTTTAGTTTAGTCACATTGAGCATTTGACTTGGATTTAGACTCGGGTTAAATGTATTGATTATCCTAGTGGTCATTTGGTTGAGAATAGCCTCGGTTGAGGATAAGGGGTGTGATTCTTGTTGGCATTAATTTTATGTAAATGTAGTCCTTCAGGGCTCGCTTGATTCGGGGTAAAATATTTTTTAACGCGGTGAAAAGTAATATGGTGAAATACGTTTTCACCTATTCAGAGTTAAATTTTCTTCTCTAATCTTGTTTAAAATTTCATAATTATAGCGTGTGCACTTGTTCATAATTTTAACTTAATAAAAACTTAATTTTAAATATGTGAACAAATATTTTACCATTTTATTTTTCACTGCGATTAAAAGTATTTCACTTCGAACCAAACAAACCCTTAAATCAAATTGTTGGCCTAGAAAATTACCTAAGACGGGGATGAATAAGGTGTCTATAAAATTAGTGGCAAATTGAACTTTTCTTTTGGTTGATGGAAATATGAAGAGTCGTGCGAGCAATTAATTCAAAAACATGAGTAGTAATAAAGACACAGTTAGAGATAATTTGCAACCTGATATATTGTAAGAAATTTGGTCTCGCTTACATCTATGCTCGAGATGAGAATCTAGAACTTAACAATTTTAAGGAATTAATACCTTATAAGGATTTATCATTACCTTGCTATCACTAATAACAATGGCACTGGTTCCTTTCTTGACAAAGCTTACACGAGCAAGCTTAAAGGCACTGCCGGTCAGGAAGATACAATAAGTGTACACTGTAATATGGAAATAAAAATGAATTTTGAAGCACAAGAGCTATTGCAATATTTGTTGAGAATGATATAGTTCATAAAAGATGTAGCACTCTCAATATGAAGATTCATTCACAATGGTTGTGTGATGGATCTTTCTCAAGCTTTCGAGTGCGATCTTTTCTTAAAATTAATATTTTGTTGATGTTTTTATCTTTTGGGAATAAGTAATATCCCGTAAATTTAAAAGAATTTAATTAATTAAAATGACTAGTTAATTCGGATTCTTGGGATTTAATTGAATTTTTACAAAAATTGTTTTTTTTAAATAACTATTTTTAAGCGAAAACTAAATTTTTATTATTTTTTATGGAAAAATAAAGTTTTATAACAAACTTTGAAAATAACGAAATTCAGGTTTAATTTGATGAAAAAAATAATTTAAAAATAATTAAGGACTTTTAAATTATTATGTAGAAACTAAGTAATGTAACTAGTGGGGTGGGCAAGGTTAATAAGGGAATTAAAATATATAATTGGGAAGGAAGATAAGGTTAAGGACAAAAGAGTAAAAACTTAAGAAGTAGAGAATTTATATAAAAATCTAAGGAATACCTTAATCCTATTGCCTCCCACAATCCAACTCCCAACTCACAAATTATCTCTTTTTCTATTCTAAATAAAAACCTTAAAACTTTGGAAGAACAATTCAACTATTATTTCATTGGAACTCTTTTATTATTGAGGCTCTTTTCTATTCAAATTATGAATTTTGAGGACCAATTATGAGGAATTTTTAAAGGAATTTCTTCTAGCTTTCTTTTGGTATTTAGTATTCATCATTCAAGATAAGATAATTCTACTCTCTCCTATCATGATATAAATAATAATTTCTACCTGAATAAGGTTTTCTAAATTATTAAAATTATGTAAAGATAATTTCGTTTAATTGATGAATTGAAAAGTTGTGATTTTTGTAAATAAATGAATGAACCTAATTCTCAAAATCGCATACAAATACATAACATCATCTGAGCCTAATAATTTACTTGTCTGCATCATCCACTCCCAAAAATTGACTAGAGTTTATGTATAAAATTAACTTCCATTAGTTAAGATCAATTGCATCGTGGTTAACTACATTTGATGGACAAATCTTCTCAAAGTCTGTGATCCTTTCAATATATCTATCAATCCATTGTCAGGCCTCGGGTAGGGATTGATTATGCCAATAACTTGCAACCAATGGAATTGGGCATCCATTTTTCAACTTTAATATTATAAAATGATAATTACAGATAAGAACCATTTCAATAAACATCGAGAATTTTTCTGGGGCGCTTTTCAAAGGAAAGAACGTCATCCATTGTTTTGGTGATATAAAAACAAAAAAACAGTTATAAACTTGTGCAATTAGATACCCACACTCGGGCAAAAACATTCAATGTATTCGACGACACAAACTAGAAATTTTTTCCAATAGTGAAAGCATGGTATCATGACACTCTGTCCCGAAAACTGCTTCATAGTAAAATTTGTGTTCTATCACTTCTTCTATAAAATCAGATATTATATCTCTCCAACCATCCAAATCACTACCCTTCCCTAATGAACCCGCAACACATCTAAATCAACAATTCCCATCATATTTGACATTGATTATATCCTCAATAAAACCTCAGAAGAACTCTGGTATCTCATTCACATACTACTGGCATATGGGTGTGTAGTTAGGGCACCACGGTGCTGGGGCTCGTAAACTTCTTGTAGTCGATTTTGGTTTTTCTCTACACCGCTGCGGCCTTTACCTCGGCCCTCGCATATTCAAACGCTGATGGGTCCCTTTTCGTTGACATTTCATATTTTTTTCTTTAGCGGATGGTTTATGTCCCCTTGGCCCTCCATTACCTACCTTCACAAAAGGTTCATTTAGCCTCGTAGTGGTAAGATAACCTATGTCCTTAAGCTTGCGTAACATAGCCTTATACTCACCATCGGTCAATCCTGACCATCGATGTTTAAACAATATCATCTCCGGTTTGTAGTCAACTTCTTAGTACTTTACCATGTTGGAAATCTTTGTTAACTTATACTAGTGACCATCCAATTCGCCCCAAGGTATTGAACGACCCTCCAGTATATAAATAGCAAGCTTGTGAGTGCATGGTAGGCCATACACCATCGGCAACACGTGGTCACATACATTCACATCAACATCACTGATGTCACATTTTTTCATCTCCCCTGCTATCATATAAATGCTATATTACGACACTCGTCCCATTATTTCAGTGAAGATCGAGATATGGTGAGAATGCTTGGTTCTATACAATGAGGTCTTAAATTCTTTCTCAATCTCAATTACTTACAAACCCACTATATTATCCATTCCCTCCAATATTGAGTCAAAGGCTAGTTGCGAGTGGTCCAAGTATTTTTTTCAACTTTCCATGAGCACCTTCACAACGGCTGGTGGCCCGATTATTGCGGTGTTTAATAATATTAGTCCAAGTTGCTACAAAACACTCCTTCAAACAAATACATGTTTTAGTTATGTATCCGATGGTTTTGGGATAAGCAGCCCAGTCCACATTCATCAACATCCATGATTCGTTAAAATCTTACCCAGTATGGGATCAAACAAGATGGATCCAATCTCGAATGAACTTCTGGTACACATCACCATCCACAATCGCATTCCTCGTGTGGGATTCCACGTTCCTTGCAACATGAAATGTGCACAACATGTAATTTTCATTAAGGAAAACATTTCGTAACGCATGCATGAAAATTCTCGATCGGTGAGCAACATACCGGGGATGACGGTTGGATCAAACAACATCTTTAGATGTCGTAATTCCCACCTATAATTATCAAATTTCTCTTGGACTAGGAAGGCAAATTCAATGGTAAAATTATGATCGACATCGGCATGTTGTAACTGTTGGTCTTGTGCGTACAATCCACTATCACGACAGACGAAAAATATTTGGCTAGTTGAATGGAATTGGGATGGGACCAAAATATACTTTCCACTTCCTCGGTATCCTCATTACTCATTACCATTAAACATAATGTTTGTCACCAATAGCTTCCTCAATTACTGCATTGCACTTCTCCCCCCCCCCACCACACACACACACACACACACACACACTTACCTTCGACTTAACTTTGGCATTATAAATTTTCTTCATAATTTACTTGTTCGATTGACACTGACGTTTTAGCGTGGTTAAAATTGTGGCTAGTTTCACAGTTTAAGGACATTTCCTCTAAAATTTTCCTCTCTTCAGAGGTTATACGGCAAACATATGGATGGCCTACAAGAGTTTGGGGAAGAGAGTGGTTGTGCACACTATTACAAACTTGAAGCATCTTCCGACCATCGTCTAGTGGAATGTCCTTCAACAAAAATGGACAATTGCACTTCTTTGTCACCGAATCTATCTTAAGTTTCTTCCCATCATCATTCGAGTTCATGTGATCCATGTGAGTTCCTCCCCTCTCACAACCCAAGTGAATATGAACCTTCTATAAATTTGATGAAGCCTCTGACTTGGTTGTTACAGAAAGTGTTTATAATGATCTAGCCTGACTTTGCACCCAATCAATAAACTCGAATTGGGTAGCAAATACCTGAATCAATATACAATAACTTTTTTTGTATACTAAAAGATACATCAATATTTGAACAAACCTGATCGGTGAAAAAATGTTCGCTAACATCAATATTAATAGCAGACGCAGTCAGCCTTCTTGGCTAGCCTCCTTCAACAATCGCCTTGTAAAAAAACGTTAAATTGAACTCCATCCACGGATCTTAGGAAATATGAACACTTGATTATATTAATAAAATAAAAAGGAAAAAATACACAAATATATTAACATGTGTTACACAGTTCATTCGGGATTCAAATAACGAATAGTGGTAAACTGATTCGGCACCTTAGCCCCGATATCTCAAAGTACCACACTTGTTGAATATTTGCTTCACAGTACCATAAGCTAATTTTCAATCGGGGTCCTCCAAACTATGTACCATGCTTCACTCGGGGATGAGGTGGAGAATAGAAACTAATCCAAAGAATATAGTAAAAACTAATCGTCACACTTTTGACGAATTAATGTGCATATGACTAATTAACACCTATTTAAAACAAATAATAAGGCCGAGTCGGTATCAACATACCGAAAAAGTCATTCGTTGTCGGTACCTCAATACCGAATGTCTTTATACTTATTTTATTGCCATTTTTTAGAGCTACTCTTAGATCAACAAAACAATATAATGAGTACAAGTAAATTATTATATACCTCTTGTTTACCTTTAGGACTATTTTGATGAGATATTGAAGCCTTTAAACCATCACTATTTAGGTTGATATTATGATCATTTTCCAGCTTATATTGGTTGACATGCTCCAAAATATATCAAAATGGTCAAAAAATGATCTACTAACAATAGACTATCAACTATGAATACAAAATCAGTCAGGGTTTGTGTGGTGTGTTTGGGTGCCAAGAAGGCATGTCAATAGTCAAGAGCTGATCGGGATAGTGAGAAATGAGTGTGGGTCCCAAAAAACATTTGAATAATACTTATAAATGGTGTGGTGTTTAATAACAATTGTCATCTTATTTTTAACTCTAGTATTATAAAGTAATATATTGATTGGCAAAAGCATAACCCCCCAAAAAATAAGAATATATTCTTAAGGTATATTAGAGTGGGTTAGGTCTGTCAATGGGTAGGGTCTAGGCCCGGACCCGATCCAAACCCAAAAATTATAATATGCGTTGAGCATATTTTTTGGACCCGAGATCCAAAGACCTGAATACCCGTTTATTTTACGGGTGGGGTCTGGATCCCATACAAAACTCAGACCCGAAGATCTGATTCATCTTATTCATTATCATTTTATATATATATAGAGAGAGAGAGCGTCTCTCGTGCGGACCTAGTTTGCGGACTAGCTACCGTCCAAAAATTCGTAGGAACCACTTTGTCTTTTATATACCTTCATTTTTTTCTAAAAATTTTAGGAATTTAATTTTCTACTCTAACAGATTCTACAAGTCTATTAATTTATTCTAATCAGGGCTACTTGTTAGGCTTCTATCGTCACTATCGTACTGGAATTCTGAATAGCAAGGATTGTCTATATAAATATATTCTTTTGGATATTTAGATATTTCAAGAAGCCTTTGAGAAAAATATTCTATTCTTAAATACCTTATGCGGTACTGGGGTTTTATTAGTCTAGTTTCTTTATATATTTGATTAACAATATAAATTAAATCTTCTTCTATAAATTTGTCTGATTCGTCGTCACAGTAGGATGACAAAAATCTACGATACATTCTAGGGGCGTCTGTCTCTACGTTTTTAAGAAGAGGACGGATTCCTCCAACTCTAATTAAAATAGCTTTAGTTTCAGCTAATATTTTTCGTCTAATGTATTTTAATACGTCTATAGTATCTTCAAGTATATTAGTGTATTCTTGATATTTTTCTGGTCTTGAAAGTTCTTTTGCAAAGTCTTCAGTTCTTAATTCTTATCTAAAGAGATCGCGGATCCCCTTTCTAATTAATTCTATTCTTGGTACTTTACGTACTAACCACTCAATAACTTGTTTTATATATTTATAAGTATCACCCGCGTATGTTAAAGCAGATTATATAAGTTCTTTATCTTTAGGGTCAGTAAGAGCCCACTCTTGGATTTCTCTTGTTAAGTCTGGATTTGTTTGGTTAACAAATGCTAAAACGTTTGTAGTGATTTGCAGGCTCATGCAAATTTCTTTGGATTATAACAATAATATGTAAAATAGCTAGAGGTTTGGTTCGAGTTTATACCTTCTTTCTGGTCTGTAATATCTTTATCTTCTTTCCTGTAATACCCCGTACTTTTGGCTATATTTATTTTTGGGATTAATTAATTA